>JAPPVO010000019.1:145485925-146085925 GCA_030407325.1 Camellia japonica | reverse complement strand
AGATTTAGTGAACTAGTCAACAATTATCCACACGGCATCGTTACCCTATTGAGTCCTTGGAAGACCCACAACAAAGTCCATCGTGACATGCTCCCACTTTCACTCAACTATAGGTAAGGGCTGTAACAAACCCGCTGGTCGTTGATGCTCGGCTTTCACTTGTTGAGAAGTGAGGCACCTTGAAACAAACAAGGCCATATCTCTCTTCATCCTCCTCCACCAAAACTGGCGGCAAAGATCATGGTACATCTTCGTGCATCTCAGATGTATTGCAAGGCGTGAATGGGGAAACTCTCAGAGTACCTTTTCTCTACAAGATTCCGACGCAAAAAGGTGGTATAGATATCTCACACTCGAGTTAGAATGAACATTCAAACCCTTCTCTACCTTTTCGTTGGAGATCTTTCCTTGGATAGTTTTCTCCTCACGATCATGCTGCTATGCCTCAATAACCAGACTAACTAAAGTGGCCAACTCAACGAACTCACTTAGATACAAGTCAAACTTGCCGATAACACCTAACATCTCCCATTCCTGGATAGCAATACCCATTATACTACTAATAGACTTCCTACTCAAAGTTTTGGCCACTAAATTGACTTTCTCCGGTTGATAATGCAACTCAAAGTCATAATCCTCAATAAACTCCATCTACTTCATCTGCCTTAAATTCAAGTCTTTTTGTGAGAATAGATTTTATAAACTCTTGTGATCAGAAAATACTTCAAATCTTTCCCCGTACAGATAATGCCTCTAGATTTTTAAGTTAAAAATTACCATTGTTCGCTCTAAGTAGTGCGTAGGATAGTTTTTCTCATGGGTTTTCAATTGTTGTGAGCCATAAGCTACAACATTCCCTTCATTCCTTCTACCTTCCTTTTTGCTTTCATTCCATTTACCATCAGGAAATCACAGAACAGTGGTAGGAGAGAGAAGTACTTATGGCTCATAAGAGAAACTTTTTAGAATTTCAAAAGCAATGAACACATCACTTTTAATTACATTTTAGTACAATCTCACATAGCTCCTAATATTCTTTTTCTTTTGTCTTACTTTTCCATTAACATACTCTCTCTCTCTCTCTCATCGTTCCATTTCTTTCTTCTTTTTTTGACATTATCTCTTTCTATATTTTATATTTTTATTTTTATTTTTATTTTAATAAAAATGTGTAATTTTTAATATATAAATTTGATTTTTATAAAATTATTTAGTTTAAAGTCCCCGATATTAAGATTTTATAAGATAAATGACATGTAATATTTTCATAATAGTTGGAGTTCTTCAACATTTTTACAGAAAAATTTCAGCATAGGGAAATTTCAGACAAATTTCTTTGTGAAGGGAGATTTCAAAGAAAGAAAAAATAGATCAACATATAGGGTTAACAAGGCTCGACTGGACAGAAAAATTCCAGCTCTTCAAAGAGAAATTTCAACTCTTCAAAGAGAAAATTCATAGAGAAATATATGAAGCACACTTCAAAATTTCACTAATATATGTAATCCATGAAGAAGGGCTTAAAGAAGGTCATGAATGTGAAGTGAATGATGCAGATTCATCTGAGGAAGAACTGGTTACCCCCACAGGCTCTAATGATGAGGATAATAACAACAGGTCTAAGTAGCCTGAATTTAGGCTTGAGGTTGATATGTAGAACATAGAATTCAAACTAGGAATGTTGTTTAGTACTGCAAATGAGTTCAAAGATGCTGTCAAGGAATATGCAGTAAAAGGAAGATATGATGTGAAGTTTACTAAGAGCGAAAAACGGAAGGTTCAAGTGAATTGTAGTGTCGGGTGTGAATGGAGACTGTATGCATCCAAGATGAATGGAGAGAACACTTTGCAGATAAAAACATATCAACCTAAACACTCTTGCTGTAGAACTTACTAGAATAGACAAATGACTAGTTCTTGGTTGGCAGAGAAGTATGTCCAGAAATTTAGGACCAGCCCAACATTGAAAGTGAATGAGTTTTAGGAAAGTATCAAAGAGGATTTTGTTGTAAGTGTATCAACAATGAAAGCTTATAGAGCCAAAAAGGCTGCAATTCAGAAAATTGAGGGAGCCAATGTTGAACAATATAGTAGGATATGGGATTATGCAGCTAAGTTGAAAAGAACCAATGAGGGTACTAATGTTGACGTAAATGTGTGGAGGCCTCAATTGGAAGTTTAACCTAGGTTTCAGAGAATGTATGTATGCCTTGGTACAATTAGGAGAGGGTTTCTATTTGGTGTGAGACCATTAATTGGGTTGGATGCTTGTTTTCTGAAAGGACCTTGCCAAGGGCAGTTATTTGCAACTATTGGATGGGATGAAAACAATCAAATGTATCCAATAGCTTATGCTGTAGCTGAGGCAGAGTGTGAGGAGAGTTGGACTTGGTTTTTACACAACTTGTTACAAGATATTGGCCCAATTGAAGAACATGGATAGACATTTATGATTGATCAACAGAAGGTAAATATTTTTATGTATTCCTTATGTTTTGAAATACTCTTATCATTATGTCATTCCTAGAAGAATGTTGTCAATTAATTGTTTGGCTATGTTATCTGTTTTTGTTATAGAGACTTGTTCCAAGCTTGCGATTAGTATGCCCTGAAGCTAATCACAGGTTCTGTTTCAGACATTTGTATGCAAACTTCAAGAAATTGTTTAAAGGGAAAGAGTTGAAGGATTGTGTTTGGAAGGCAGCAAAAGCATACACAAGGGTTGAATGGGAGAGGCACATGACTAAACTGCATGGAGTAGATAGTAAGGCATATGACTGGATGATGAGAGTGAACCCAGTCCAATGGTTTAGGCATGGGTTTAGTCCAAGAACCAAATCCAATAAGCTCCTCAATAACATCTTTGAATGTTTTAACTCATGGGTGATACAAGCTAGGGACAAACACATCCTTACCATGATAGAGATGAAAAGGGGGGCTTTGATGGTGAGGATACATGAATGTAGGGACAACATGCTGAAGTACAAAGGGCCCATTTGTGGAAAAATATAATGCAAAGTTGAAAAGAGGAAGATGAAGTTTAGAGTATGGACACCTACATGGTCAGGAGGTGCTGAGTTTGAAGTCAGACATAGAGGGGAGGGGTATTGTAGACGTCCCCGAACGTCCCGGGAGAAATCCCGTTTTGTTCATTTGGGCTCACTACAGTTCAGGACTCAAATGTCACGGTCCTGTATCTAATCTTGCAGAGTGCAATGCAAGACCGATGAATCATCAAAAAGTTCAAATCCGGCAAATCATTTTTGAAAACAAATTTTTTGAAAGAAGTGCCAAACATGGACTACTTTGCTAGATACAGAGTCGCCACCTAAATATTTATTTTGGGGGAATTTAGGAAACCCTGACTCGTGCCTAAGGCCACGTGTCCGTCATCACCAAAGTTGTCTCGGCTCGGGAACTTGGGTACGATTGGGGAAGGTCACTTCATGAGCACCCCCGCTCGCCCGATCAAAGATCGGCCTTTACTAACCATGATATCAAGTTTTGAAAACATTATGTGTTCTTGTTCCGGTTATTAGCCTAGAATTACTATGTGATGCGCACGGCATACAAGTATAGACTGGGTCGCCTGAATTGGAACAAAACATCTCATGTTCGTTTTGAAAAATGGTTTGAAGGTGCTACTCGCAAGTAGGCGAAGACGTGGATTTTACCACCCTTAAGTAGGCTTAGAAAACATGGTGATTTGCCACTATCAAGTGGGCTTAAAACTCTCAGTCGGTGAATTGTTCCAATTCAAATAACCCAACCTTCATCCACAGGCATTCAGGCAGTTATATCATATAAGCAAATAGCCTCATGGTAAGCATGCTATCATGGCAGTCACTCACACACATGCAAGGATGCTAAAGCATAAACACTTACCGAGTACTCCAAGCCAAAGAAAGAAGCTAATTAGAAATCATGCATGAATCCTAACTATGCTAAGATGCCTAATGCAACACATACAGCTATAAAACTAAGATAGGCTTGGCTATTCTAAGATGGCATATGATGATGCTACAGCTAACACGTATTCAACTCGGAATTGAAATACAATGCAGTTAGTATGATGCGCCGAGCCCGGTGCATGCAAGACAGATGAATGGATGCAAACATGCGAGCATAAGTATGCTAATTGAAACATGCTCTAAACTAACCATCATAAGCTGGTAAATAAAAAGGAGAAAGACGTGGGGTTGGAAGACATACATCACACACACGCACACTTATTACACAATTGCCCTCGCTCGGAGGGTCCGAATAAATAATACAGTCCGAATAAATAATAAACTACTCTAGATAATTAAATATTACAAAACCCTAATTAATTAACAAATTAACTAGGAAAGCGAATAAACTAGCATGCAAGCTATAAAATGGACTGCCTCAGCTCTTGTTCCTGAATGATGATGCATGCGTGCTCGAATCGCCTTGTCGGGAAATCCATTGCGATGCCCCGATTTGCCTCTGTTTGCTACTGATCCCGGAATACTGTACGAAGCTCTAGAAGACTTGTTGACCAACTTTGGCTGCTGGTTTCCGGTTTGCTGCAACAGAGAGCAAGAAAGGGGCATAGTAAAGTATTTTCAACTTATGTGTGCACGACCACTCTCCCCGTCGTTGCACAAGCTCTAGGGAGTGTAGTCCTCGATCCTCGTGCCACCAATCACACATCTTGATGCATGATGGCTGAGGAGTCGAATTGCACGACTCAATATGAAATGGATGCACACATAAGCATAACAAGGCCTAAACTCCATCTTGGGTAATCCGGAGTGTCGGCGACTGAGAATTGAGACACGTTCTGTCACTTGGAGTACGAAACGTCCCTCGTTTCCCGTGTTTGGACTAACCCTACTCCAAACACAAAGCGATGAGATGGCATATACAATGCGACTATCATGCAACCTAGCATACGCAATGCTATGGGCTAAAATGGCATACACAATGCACGTGACATAACATGGCATACACAATGCACTTACGAAGACTGTCATGCGCACATGAACTAAATGGCATATACAAATGCAAGATGGACTTACACCAATATGAGTGGACCTCAGCCACACTCACATCAGTCGCCATGTGATGGAAATGAGATAACCGAAATACATGCAAACATGCACGGATGCAAAGGACCGATCCTAAGGCACAACATGCAACTCTAACTAAGCATGGAAAAGGATGAAGTATGGCATGCAAACACACATTTTCCAGCTCTGAAACATAATGTACAATGGTCTCGAATCATGCAAATATGTCACACAATGCATGCTAGATGGTACAATTACCGAAACTAGTGAAGCGGATTACACTAGAGGTACACAAAGTGATGCACAAATGGCAAGACCAGCCCCAAAGAGACCCTAGGCAGGTCCAAGACAGTGGGAAAATGGCCTAAAATGATGGTTCAATATGCAAAGAAATGAAGCTCATTCAATGGTCCGAAAACAAGGCATACAAGCCCAACTCTCAAACGCATTTAAAGAGTGAAAATCATGGGAATATGGCATACATGTAGGCTCTGAAATATGATATGCAATGGCCCCAAAACATGAAAACACCTCAATATATGCATGTAATAGACCTCGAAACTCAAAACTAAGCATGGACATTGAACTACAAGTATGCAAAACAAACATCATTCGACCATGAGACCCAAAAACAGAGCTAAGACAATCCAAAATATGCACAAAATTAGTCTAAGGCATGGCCAAAAAGTGCTAGAATTAAGGGCTAAAAGATCATGCAATACAAGCTAGTGAACCATGATTTGCACTACAACTATATGAAGCACATGAGAGCTCATCAAACCAGCCAAAAAAAAAAGTATTCCATGCCAAATAATGCCCAAAAACTCACTGAAACTCAGTCAACACATGTTAGAATGAAGTGTTCCTTTGAAAGGTCAATGAGAGAGTTGTTCTACACATGTATGATGGACACACAAAATGGCAAAAATACCTCTGGAAAGAGGTTATGAGGGCCCTAAAACTCACTAAAAAGGGCCTGAAATGAGTCTAGGAAGCATGCAAGTAAAGGCCCCTTTGGAAGGCCTTGAAGAGGATTACTCTACACATGCATAATAAACATTCAACATGGCAAACAGGGCTCTGGACAGAGCCTATGCAGGTCACAAAACTCACAAAAGTGTCCTAAAACATGGCTTGAAAACATGCAAATAGGGGCTCCTTTGTAAGGCCAACAAAGCTAGTAAACAAAACAAGGGGTGAGAGGGTCACCCCTCTCTGATTTTGAGGCTCAAAAACATATGTTAGCCCTTGAAAATCTGCTGGATTTCAGTGGCTAAAAGGCCAAACCAAGGCCAACACAAATGCTCTAATGCATAGCTCAAAACAAGAGGAAATGAAGCATGCAATGGGGTAGATGACCCCCAACATAAAAATGGCCTTAAACAAACATGTTTAGAAGCTCAAAACAAGACTTTTTTCAGTTTATGACAAAGCCTAAATATGCTTGCAAATAGAGCTAAACTATGAAGCAAAATAAGGCTACAAATAGGGAAATAGAGACTTACCCTTGTAGAGAAGAAGGCCAGCAGCTTCTGGACCAAGATAAGAACTCTTCAACCTCTAAAAATGAGCTCCTAGGTGCTTAGTTTGACCATGGAGGTGTTGTGCTTGGAGTTGTAGTGCAATGGGGCCAAGAACTTCAACCTTTGAAGCTAAATGGGAGAGATACAAAAAGAGAGTGTATGCATGAGCCTTAGCAATTTTTTGAACCCTTGCAATGGAAGAGGGCCTCTTCCTTTATAGAGGAGAGGGGCTAAAGCTTCTCTTGGAAGCTTCAAAGCTAGCTTAAACATCCTCCATACACGTGTATGGAGGATGCATTCTGAGGCTTCCAGCTCGCACAGCTGGCTTCAACTCATTGAGACAAAAAAGCAGAAGGCTGGCCGACCAGTTCAAGTGGTCGACCGACCACTCCCCCTGGTTAGCCGACCAGGGGTCAAAAGGTTCAAGCTGAAAAGGTGGTCGGCCTACCCATATTGGTGGTCTCCCAGGTGAATGCAGCTCAGTGGTGGTATGGGAGACCAGAAATTGTGGCTCAAAAGTGAGGGAGACCAAGGGGTCAAAAGGGTCAAGCAAAAAAGGTGGTTGGCCTACCAAGATTGGTGGTCTCCCAGGTGAATGCAGCTCAGTGGTGGTATGGGAGACCAGAAATTGTGGCCCAAAAGTGAGGGAGACCAGCTCTCTAACAAGAAAATCGGGCAGCGAAGAGAAGAGGTGGTCTCCAAGAGAATTGCTGGTCTCCCACCTCCGTACCACCTTCCAAACAATGAAAATAGGGTCCATGCCAAAAATGAACCCACACCGATGCAAAACGAGGGTTCGGGGGTCAAAACGCGCGGCCGGAGGCCCCTAAAACTGACTATTAAGCACCGGAGGTGGCGTGCGACCACAAAGGTGGTCTCCCGGGCCACAGTGTCCCTCTAGGGAGAGGGAACAAGGTGTGTGCCAAAAACCGAAGCAAACGGAGAAGGTTAAGCGGTCTCAAACCGAGGCGCACGGCCGACGGCTCCGAAAATCGAAAACTGGTCTCCAAACGGGAACAGTGGTCTACGACCACGAAAAGTAACCTACGGCCACTGAGAGATGGTTTACAAGACCTCTCCCTCCCTTCAGGAAGAGAAACAGAACCTGGTTCGTAAACCGAGGCAAAGCACAACAGAGTCCTGAAGTCCGGAGGCAAGGCTCTCAGCCGAGACTCCATAACCTCAGAACGAGCACAAAATGCGCAATCACCGAGCGCTCAATCGATGACATCTGAGTCTTAAGGTTGGTCAAAAATGGGGTGTCTACAGGTATGTAGTGAACTTAGAGAATAGGACATGCACATGCTTGAAATGGGACCTCACTGGAATCCCTTGTTCCCATGGGGTAGCTGCTATATTTTTTCAAAATGAGAGGGTTGAAGATTATGTTCATGCATATTTTAAGAATGAAACTTTTTTGAGAACTTATGAGGCATTGATTAAACCAATGAATGGGCCAGATTTGTGACCTAAAACAGGATGTGACCCTCTTCTACCTCCTAAGCTTAAAAGACCAACTGATAGACCTTCTAAACATAGAGTTAGGGACCTAGATGAACCTAAGAATCCATACAAGTTGCAGAGGAGGCAGTCTACCCTAAAATGCTCTAAATGTGGTTGTTAACAATCAATGGACTTGCAAGGGTCCAGTGAAAGGAAAGACAAGTGGGCCTTCTGGGAAATCCAATAGTAGTGTAAGTATTCCATTGAATGAAAATAAATAAACATTATGTTAGTAACAAATTATTAATGTTACTAATTACAAACTTCTTTTGCAGACATTCGTGAGCTTTAGGACAGCTGCATTATTTGGAGAAGAAGGGAGCAGCTAAGCACAAGCTGATGGTTGTCAATATAGGAAGAGGCCAATAGCAGTAAGTGGTGTTGAAGAATCAACTGATGGGCAACCAAGGAAGATGACAAGATCAACAGTAACAAACATTGGCAACAAGCAAGCAAGTGTGAACAAATGGTTTTGAACACTTTTGTAATTAAAATAGAGTTTTTGCAATATTCATGGGGTTTTTGGAATGTTCATGGTTTATCTTACCTTACTCACCACTTTTGTAATTAAAATAGGCTTTTGGAACAATTATGATGTACATATGGGTTATGAAACCTTGAACAATGCTTGTATGGTTATTATTCTTCAATGGTTGAATGGTTGAAACCCCAGTGTTTGGTTGGCTTGAATTATGTTCCAAGTTCATTCATGAAAATAACTGGTTCTTATGCTTATGTCAAACTAGGTTTCATATGCTTCTTTGGTTATCAATTTTGACCATGCTCGTATGGTTATTATCATTGTACATGAATGTAGGGACAACATGCTGAAGCTAGGGACAAACCATTACAAAACCATTACAAAACAAAACCATTTCACTAATTGATAACAAAACCATTGCAATTACAAAATAAAAGCATTTCACAAACAATTTCAAACCAAACATTTTATTTACATTTGACCATTACAAAACAATAGCAATGCGCAAAGCATTTCCCCATTACAAACCAAACACAATTGACATTGCCATTGTTCAACAAAAGCATTGCAATTACAAAACACATTATGGAAGTAATGCACCCAGCCAAAACACATATTATCAATTACATAGCAAGCCTAAACACTATTTTGGAGTACAAATAGTCCATTCATAAGCAATGCAACAATCAAGGCAATGACAAGCCACTTCTGTCGTGTACGATAACGTTGAACAACATCCTCTAATTGTGCAACCTCATTGACACATTATTCTAGTGATGTAACCTTATCCACCAACTTCGGCAACACTTGTCTACCACGAGCACATGTGGGTGGATCATACCAGGAAAAGTTCCCACAAGCCTTATTTTTCTGTAATTGCAATCAAACATAAACAAATGAGCAATTGTTTTTGGGTGAATCTTTCATACAGTTGTTATCTTCTTCGAATTGAACATATTACTTTATTCTCAATTTTCTATAAATACTGAAAAATTGCTAACTGACTTTATTGGAAACTTGTATACACTTACTCCATAATTAGGACAACCCAAAAACCTCTTAGCAGGATTAGCATGAGTCCACGAAGTTCTAATCTTCGCTCTTAACCCACAGCTACAACGAGTCAACTCACCCAATTGTTCCCACCCCAGCTATTACTTTCACTCATTTTTGTCTTTCACTTTGATGGAATAGAAAATAGTTTGGACAACTATGGAGAGACAAAGAAAGTCAACAATGCAGACAAAAACAAAGTCAACAATGGAGAGAAAATGAAGGTCAACAATGGAGACAAAAAGAAGGTCAACAATGGAGAAAAAATAAAGGGGAAAATCGTATAAAATAACTAAAAACGAAATCATTTCTTACCTTTGTCTCAGAGACCAACGCTTTTTGGAAAATCAACTATGAAATTACTGTCTTCCTTCAATGCGTGGCTTCAATTGTGGGTTGAATCACCAGGTGGGTTGCATGGAGCTGTAAATCGCAATGAATAGGTATCTTTTGCCCTAAATCGTGAAGATTAGGGCAATTTTTGTGCCCAAATCATTCTTCCGTTAACTACTAGAGACTGAGATGGACGGGGGGGATCGGATTGCAACACGAGTGGAATGGTAGGGTACAAATTGTCACAATTTGAAACCTAGGGTTTAATTTGAAAAAGGCACTAAACCTTGGGGTTTTTTTATGTAATTTCCCCAAATAAATATCATTCTCTAAAAAAATTTATAAAAAAAGAAAAAAAAGAAACAGAAACTAATTTGATAAAAATAAATATCAAAAAAATATTTTTCAATTTTTAAAAATTATGTTTACCCTCCAAAAATATAAAACTATATAATGATAAATGCTTTTGATTTTTTTTTTTTTTCACCAAACTAATTTTTTTTTTTCTAGAAAAAAAATTAAAATAAATTTCTGAAAATAAAACCAAACATGATCTAAATGACTAAAATGAGATGTATGGTTGAAGTTGATATCAATAAAACAAATTGCATCCACATACACACAAGACTTGCACTCTACGCACACAGACTTGCACCTTATCTCCCACTTTTGCCCTTTTTCCTCTCTTTCTTTCTTTTTATTCTCAATGTCTTCTTCGCTTTCCAATGTCAAACACTACTCCCTTGTCCTCCATAACCGTTGCCCACTCCTTCTCCAACCCCCACAACTACCATCAACCTTAATCCCACCTTTGCATCACCCTTTGTTTTTGTTTTTGATAAAATCAATTTGCCTACCAAGAACTTTGTTGGAAAATAATAGTTTTTTGACAGCTTTAAGTCGAAATTAAAGTAGGACCTAACCGCAAGTTGAGGTGGACTTGAGTGGTTTTGTATCCTCTTAAGTAAGAAGGTTGCAATACAAAAATAATGAGCTGAAACCATTGAGTTGTGAATGAGAATTGTCTCATAAAATGGGCATCAATAAAGTTGGGCTTAGATTTGGACTTAATCTTGGTTTGGACTGGCTTAGACTTGTGCTTGTGCATGTGTTGGGTTTAGTCTTGGACTTGGACTTAATCTTGAGCTTGGATTAAGCTATGTTGTGTTGGGCTTAACTTGTTCATGTGTTTAAGAATTGGGCTTAGATCAAGTTGTGACCTAACATTAATATCCATTTTGTGACCCATCTAATTGGTTTATTCAAATATCATTATATACATATTTATTTGTATATATTAAGTACGTGAGAAATGTAAATTTTTGTAACTCTCATGTTTTGATGATGGAGTTGATGACCATATTAGTGGATATAGGTTTTCAATCTTTGTAACTCTAGCCCTAATGGCTAGAGTTAATGGCCTTAATTAATGGCATTTGATGGACCTATTGATATATAGCCTTTATGGTTAAGGATTCATCTACTTGTATAAATAGAGACATTTTCCCTCCATCTTGGTAGGATAATTTTTTGAGAGATTTTTGATAGAAAATAGAGATGATGTTTTGAGATAAAAGTTGCAGATGTTTTTTCCCACCAAAGAAAATTTTTCCTATCTTCTTTTGCTAATCCCTTTCTTTGGTTCTTGTTAGAGAGAGTGCAGCCATTGTTAAGTTCGCCGAAACTATTCAGAAAGTGCTTCTGCATTAGCTGGTTTCGACTGTCGGATCTTGAGAAACAGACGCCGGTGTACTTCTAGCACCCATTGGGAGGCGATAAATCTGTTTTAAGAAAACTGTGGTATCACACATGTTTCGGTTTGCATATCTTATCTTTTATTCTTTAAACTTTTACATTTGAACTATTTCTTACATATTATTTTAAATATTTTCTTGGGAATCCATCTTATAATATGTTCCATGATGTAAGTTTATTTATGTATTTTTAGTTGTGTAATTTATTATGTATTTTCATTCTTTGATAATAAAAATAAAAATAAAAATTATTTTGTCGTTTCTATTTATTTTATTTTAAATATTTTTTATATATTATTATAAAAAAATACCAACAAACTTGTACCGTACACATACAAGATTTGCACCCCGTCTTCCACTTTTGCACTTTCCTCTCTTCTTTTCTTTTTCATTCTTTCTGTCTCCTTTACTTTCCAATGCTAACCGCTACTCACTCCTTCTCAGACATCCATAACCGTCAACCCACATCCTACCTTCCTCATTGCTCGCCCCTTGTTTTCATTTATGATAAAATAAGTATGCCTACCAGACGTGCACCCTACACACAGAAAACTTGCACCCTACACACAAAGACTTGCACCCCGTCTCCCACTTTTGCTCTTTCTTCTCTCTTATTTTCTCTTTCATTTTCTCTGTGTCCTTCACTTTCCAATGCCAATAACCACTCCTTCGTCCTCTATAACCGTCGACTGCCCATTCTCAGATCTCAACAACCATTGTCAATCCATATCCTACCTTTCTTATCGCCCCTTGTTTTCATTTCTGATAAAATCAATCTACCTACCAAAAACTTGCACCTCACACAGATATGACTTGCATCCCACACACATAAGACTTGCACCTCACACATACAAACCTGCACCCCATCTCCCACTTTTGCAATTTCTTCTTTATTTGTTTCTCTTTCATTCTCTCTGTCTCCTCCACTTTCCAATGCCGACCACTACTTGCCCTCCATAGCCTTCACCCAACCCTTCTCTAATCTCCACAGCCACCGTCAACCCCCATCACGTCTTTCTATCACCCCTTGTTTTTGTTTCTGATAAAATTAGCCTGCTTAGCAAGGACTTGCACCCTATACAAAGGGTTGGCCGACGACTATGGATGACAGGGAAGTAATGGTCGATGTTGGAAAGTGGTGAAGACAGTAAGAATAAAAGAGAAATAAGGGAGAATAAAAAGAAAAGGTGGAAGACGAGGTGCAAGTCTTGTATGGGTGGGAATGTATAGGGTGCTAGTCTTGGGTAGGTAGACTAATTTTAGTCATGTAGGCCATGTTTGGTTTGGTTTGGTTTTCATAAATTTGTTTGTCTTTTTTTTTTAAAAAAAGTAAAAATTAGTTTAGGGGGAAAAAAAATAGAAAAAATCAAAAGGACTTATCATTTATCTTTTTAGAGGACAAAAATAAGTTTTAAAATTTTTAAAAAAATGATATTTATTCTTTCAAAATAGTTTCTAATTTTTCATTCCAAAAAAAAAAATTATGAAAAAAATTTCAGAAATAAAACCAAACATGGCTGTAATTTACAAAATAATGTAGTTTTTTTAATTGTTATTTAAAACTTTTTAATTTTATATTAATATTAATTTTATTTTAAAATATCATCAATACGTAGTGTGTTTGGTTTGAGTTTTTTGAATTAAATTTTTTGAAAACAGAATTTTTTGATTTTCGTATTTTTTTTTATTTTTAGTGAAATTTTTAAAATTTTAAACATTTTTTTTTAGTTTTTTAGATATACCTTACTTAAATGTATCTAAAAAGTAAAAAATTGTGAAAAAATATTTTTAAAAATCAATAAATACATAAAAATATAAATAATATACTGAATTCTCGTATTTTTCTTGGATTTTTGGTATTTAGTGAATTTTTAAATGGTTTTTTTCACAAATTTTTTACTTTTTAGGCATATTTATGTAAGGTATGTCTAAAAATTAAAAAAATACTTAAAATATTAAAAAAAATTCAGTAAAAACAAAAAAATGAAAAACAAGAAAATAAAATTTTCTAAAAAATATTTTTGAAAAATTCTAACCAAACAAAGTTTTATAAAAAAAATTTATATATTAAAAATTACACATTTTTATTAAATTAATTTAAAAGTATAAAATATAGGGAGAGAGCATCCGGACAAAGAAGAAAGATATGGAACAGTGTTAGAAGAGGGAAAGAATGTTAAAGGAAAAGTAAGAAGAAAGAGAGTATTGAGAGGCGCGCGAGATTCTACTTGAATGTATTTAGGACTCGTTTGGAAATGATTTTTTTAGTTAGTGTTTTGATTTTTTGATTTTTTTAATCTGAAAATTTTTTATTTGTTTATTTTTTTGTTTGGCTTTTTTGAATTTTTAGCGTTGGAATAACATCCACTTAAAAATGATGTTTTTTTTACTTTTTGTTTGTATATGGTCCAATTTAATAATTTTATAACTTTTTTATCTTTTTGTGATTTTATAACTTTTCTTTTGTCTTTTTGTGATTATTCAATCCAAATGATTTGCCAAACCAAGGCTTAAAAGTGGTGTTTCTAGCCTCATTTGGCAGTAAACTTTTTTAGTAGTTTTTTTATTTTTTAGTTAAAAGTATGCTTAGAAAGAATTTTTTGACTTCTTATCAAAAAAAAAAAAAAAAAAATATGAAAAAAAATAATATAAATAAAGTAAACATAAATAAAATAACCATTTTATCCTTTCAAAATTTGTTGTGCAATCTATGAGCTTGTGACTTCACCTGACATGCTGTCAGGTGGAGTGATGCAGCAACAATGCAAGCAGCAAGTCACCTATATGCCTGGGAAACATGAATTGTTGGCGCATACTGTTGGTTTGCATATAAACGACTTCATGGATGTGTATATTTGAAAATATTTTTTTTTTTTTAAATATATAATTTGGAATTCACCAATTTAGGCTCCGTTTGGCACAATTTTAAATTATAATTTTACCCATTGATTTGAGTCTGCTGTTTGTTTTGAGCTTTCAAATCATAATTCTACACTCATTTTTTAAAATTCAATTCAAAACATAATCATTACTTTTCAAAACTCATAATTAAATACATAATTCAAAACTCTTTTCAAAACTCAATTCAAACAATATTTTAATTTTTAAATATTTAAATATTTTAATTTTGTTAAGATTTGTAATACTTTAATATTTAAATATGTTACGATTTTTTTAATTTTTTAATTTTTTGAATATTTTTAAATATTTTAATTTCAAAATATTACAATTTTAATTTTTTAAATTTTAAAATATTTTATAAAAATAAATTCAAACTCTATTTTATAAAAATATTTTTAAATATTTTAATTTTTTTTGTTATGTATTTGGTTACGATTTGAGTGTAGAGTTGTGAAAGTAGTATGGAGTTTTGAGTTATGTGTTTGGTTACGATTTGAGGGTAGAGTTGTTTTTAAATTTAAAATATTAATATTTTAAATTTTTTGAATATTTAAATTATTTAAATTTTTACGATTTAAATTTTTTGAATATTTATTTTGAAAAAAATTATTTCCTATGTAGTATTTTCAATTAAAAAATTGATTAATGTTATTTTCTGTTAATAATAAATTTTTTTAATTGAATTTAAAAAGAGTTTGGTTATAATTGTTAATCATAATTTTTAATAATGTGAAAGTAATGTGTTTTGTTATGAGTTATAACAATTTGAATTAAGTTTTGAAAACTCTTTCCAAAACTCGTAACCAAACAAATTTTCTTACTTCACATGTCAAATCAAACTTTCAAAACTCAATTCCACAGTCAATTCAAAACTCAATTTAACACTCTATTCAAAAATTATAACCAAACAAATTTTCTACACTCAAATCATAATTCCACAACTCACAAACTCAAAATACAACTCATACTCTTAAATCATATTTACAAAACTCTACCAAACGCAACCTTAGTAATTCGGAAAAACAGACGTAGAAAAAAAAAATTGTTGGAATTTGATTGACGAAAATATTTTGATATAAGAGCAATAATTTAGAGATCTAAATATTGAGCTCTAAATCCACCACTAGTGAGATGGAAATGGAAAGAAAAAAAAAAAAAAAACAAGACACAACACACACTGTGACAGTAGGTGAGATCCACTGTCACATCACTAATAACACCTCTAATTAGAGGTCTCAAACTTTATTCTTAATATAATTTGTGAAAAGTAATAAATTTATTAATTTTTTGAAATCTTCATTACAAACTGTACATACGGCAGAACTCTTTTGAAATCTTCATTACAAACTGATGAACACATAAATTTCAAAGTCTTTGCAAATATGTTTCGTTTGTAATTTCAAAAACATGTTTGGTTATAAATTTTTTTAAAAAAAAATTTAAATTACTTCTTTTTTTATTACACATCAATCAATTACTTTTTCTCTCTTCTCTCTCCTTCTCAATTATTTTTCTCTCACACACATATAGTCAATTACAACAAAATATTAAATCATCCAAAACTCTAAAATTAAGGCCAAGTTTGGCATAACCTAAATAATACAAAATTTTAAAAAGTCTGTAAGGCCCCGGTGTCCCACATCGGGAATGGATGGGGAGTTCCTGGACTATAAAAGTAAAAACCTGGACCCTTATATAGCGTCGAGGCCTTTTCCCGGGTAGTGAAATCCCTAACAGAACTCCACAGTTAAGCGTGCTTAGGCTGGAGTAGTTCTGGGATGGGTGACCCACTGGAAAAAACAAATCCGTGCGGGCGTGGCCCATAGCAGACAATATCGATGACGTGTAAAGGGTCGGGGCGTTACAAATGGTATCAGAGCCGACTCTCCGGAGTACGGAGTGTGGGCCCCTGGCGTCTCTCGGTGCATGTGGGCGGGCTTGCGAGCTGGCAGGCTACTACACGGGGACGTGCAGCCTTAAAGAAGGGTGGATTGTAAGGCCCCGGTGTCCCACATCGGGAATGGAGGGGAGTTCCTGGGCTATAAAAGTAAAAACCTGGACCCTTATATAACGTCGAGGCCTTTTCCCGGGTGGTGAAATCCCTAACAGAACTCCACAGTTAAGCGTGCTTAGGCTGGAGTAGTTTTGGGATGGGTGACTCACTGGGAAGAACAAATCCGTGCAGGCGTGGCCCATAGCGGACAATATCGATGACGTGTAAAGGGTCGGGGCGTTACAAAGTCACTATCCTATTTAAGTCACATCATCTTATTTAAATCACATCACTTCTCTAACACATCACATCAAGCACAACCCAAAACCCAACCCATATAAACCAACAAGTCAAAAAGTACACTTTTTTGAACATCCCAAACTAACCCTAATTTTCTAAACTCTCTCCCAATTTTTTTTTTTTAAAGTTATCTTAAAATACAAACCAAACACACTCATATATATATATATATATATATATATTCATCTTCATTAATTGAACCATTTATTCATCTTTATTGATGGAACCACTCTTCAGCTACACACTGTCATACCAGTCCATCTATGGAGTGTTTTGAGAAATTGATAAAAAGTTAATATTTTAACTTTTTTGATGACTTTTTTAGCTAAAAAAGGTCGGCTTTTTTTTGTGTAAAAAATTAAAAAGTAAAAAAACTGACTTTTTTAGTTTGTTAGCAAAAAAAACCCCATAGGTTTTGACATACAAGTTGGGTTTGGACAAAAACACAATTAAAAAAAAATTGAAAAAAAGAAAAAGAGGGGTAAAAAGGTAATTTCATCTCTGCTAAGGCCACAGTTCACATTATTGCAACATAGAGTAGGTGTGTAGGATAACATTGTAGATTTTCTGACTTTATAAATAATGTTTTGACTTTTAAACTATTTTGAGAAGATGGTAAAAAATAATTTTTTTGCTTTTAACTAAGTCTTTTGAAAGTGATTTGAGAAGTTGGTAAAAAATTACTTTTTTTTTTAATTAATATTTATTTATGGTGTCACATCATACTAAAATTACTAAAATAACCTCACTAAACTTTAAAAAATTATCTTTTATCCAAAATCACAAAATATAAACATTGAGGGTACTTATATAATTTTCCAACCTATTCTTGCCACTTCCCAAATGAGAAAAAAAACACCACTTTACGTTTTGCCCAGCCCGTGGCGTTTTGCTGTCATTCCAAAAGAGCCCTAAAATAGAAGCGTCCCAAACGAGAAATTCCAAAAAACTTCCCCCCTGAGCCGTAAATACCTCTCCTTACAACCACTGTTATGTGATTTCCCCATGACACAAAACCCATCACGTGATCTCTTCCACCAGCCCTTGAATTTCTATTTCCAACCTCTTCGCTTGTCCAACAGTGAATACTCTTGCTAATTTTTTATTTTCATCTAATAGAAAGTTGGTTTTTGAGATTGAGTGGTTTGGGGTTGGATGTAGGGATCAATTTTGGGGTGGGGATAGTTTTGAGATTAGGTTAGGTTTGGGTTATTTGATTTAGAGACTGAAGTGGAAAAATATATTTTTTTTCAAGAATTAAAGTGAAAAAAAAAAAAAATTAGGAATCACCGTAAGAAACTTGATTTTTGAATTTCAAAACTATCCTTTAACCATGATGGAAGTTGATAATTTGACTAACATGGAAACAATAAATAGTTTCAAAATTAGTGTTGGAGAATTTTTTGTTTGAGGATCGAATTGAGAAATGACACATATTTTTAGGGGTGAAAGTGTAATTTATTCTTTTATTATTAGGGGTGTATGAAATACCGCCAAATCTGTTAAAATCACACCGATCTGCATCAATCTACACCGCTCTATCTGCTAATCACGGATTAAACTTCTAAATTTATAATCTGTCTTTCAAACCGCTTCGCTCTACTATATTTATATATATATATATATATATATATATTTTAACCTCCAATAAAATATCAAAGTAAAGATAAGTGTGAAAGAGGTTTAAAATGTGAAATTTGGTTTTTGAGATTGAGTGGTTTGGGGTTGGATGTAGGGATCAATTTTGGGGTGGGGATAGTTTTGACATTAGGTTAGGTTTGGGCTATTTGATTTAGAGACTAAGTGGAAAAAAATTTTATTTTTTTTCCAAGAATTAAAGTGGAAAAAAAAGTTAGGAATCACCCTAAGAAACTTTGATTTTTGAATTTCAAAACTACCCTTTAACCATGGGAAGTTGATAATTCGACTAACAGGGAAACAATAAATAGTTTCAAAATTAGTGTTGGAGAATTTTTTGTTTGAGGATCGAATTGAGAAATGACGCATATTTTTAGGGTTGAAAGTGTAATTTATTCTTTTATTATTAGAGCTGTGTAAAATATCGGCCAATTTGTTAAAATCACACTGATCCGCATCAATCTGTACTGCTTTATCTGCTAATCACGAATTAAATTTTAAAATTTATAATTCGCCTTTCAAACCGCTCCGCTCCGCTATACTTAATACATATATATTTTTTAACCTTCAATGAAATATCAAAGTAAAAATGAGTGTGAAAGAGATTTAAAAGGTGAAATTTGTTACAAATTAGTAGTTATATATATGAAATATATTACGTAAAATTAATTTGTGTTATATATATATATAAAAATTATGTAAGTCAGTATTATATATTATGCAAATGTTTGATAATTCGTTAGAATATTTTTCAATCCACCAATCTGTCCAAAACCACCCAATCTGTTATTTGCCAATCCGCTAATCCGCCAATCAACCATTTAATTTGTAATTTTACTCTCAAACTGCCTGTAACGCTCCAATTTCTCTAGCCCAAATGATAATACAACAATCATGGCTCTTCAAGGTAAAACCGAAATAAATCTTCACACTTGCATTGCATGATACAAATGGTTCCTCATGCGATTAAACATTTAATCCAAAACCAAAGAAATAAGCAAATAAATACCCTCAAGTGTTTACAAGTTTCCAAGGCTTAATCCTGATTACACAAAATGGTTATTCAACTCACACAAATATAGCCCTTGGCTTATAAACAGAGTCACAGCAAAATGAGAACATTGTGCTCTCAACACACATTTCCACGCCCTTGGTTAAGTGGAATCACCACATCCTTTCCTACACAAAAATCCCGTAGGGTGAGCATAAAGCCCAGTGGGAAAATCTTAACAAAAAATATACATTTTATACAAGTCTCAAGAGATGAAATGCACATGTCATGCTATACATTTTCGAAAGTAAAACACATCTTCATCCTTTGAAAAACCATTGTGCTCAATGATGTCATGTAACTTCAACTGTTCAAAATTTATCAATTTAATTCAAGGGGTGGTAAATACAACTTTGATAATCTCTAGGTCGGTGTCTGCAAGTAGGCTTCACTGGCACTACCAAACCCCACTCTTTACCGGTCTCTCACCGGAAGGGAAGTGGTACTTCCTCTGCGCATGTTTTCAATCTTTCACCCCCAGACACTTAGGCCAACTTAATCAATTTCTTCTACACCACTTATCAAGACTTATCACTGTATTTACCCCAAAACCATTTCATGAAAACTCATTTCACAACATTCTTCCATTGTGATCAAATTCTCATTTCTCATTTCAATGTAACTTCACAAGATAAAAATATATACTTTTATATCTAATTCATCCAAGAGATAGCATAATTCTCACATTTTGAGCAATCTCAACAATTTAGTCATTTCAATACTATAACAACATTTTGAATAACAATTTTCAAAATTTAAACAATTCACATATTCCATGAAAACCATCATTCATATGTATATAAATAAATAATTTTTAAAACATCTATTTATTTTGTCACACAAAATAAATATGACAACATCATCCAAGGATTTTCAACATCCTTTAAAAATCCCCAATTTCTAGGTTTTCTTACCAAAACCATTCATCTTAAAATATTTGAAAGAATCTCACCCCAAAACATCTTTCTTTAATCAACATACTTCGCAACCCTCAACTTTCATTTTAAAAGGGTTAAGGGGTAAACCCACTTTCAAAATCACTCATCTTCTTCAATCAATAATAAATTTTCAAAAGCTATCAAAGGATGATTTTGAAAATCATCTAGATCTTGCAAAAATACATATATAACTCAAAAAAAATCCCTACCTCAAGTATTGAAGAAGAATAGAGATGAAACCCCAAAATCAACGATGTCCAAACTCGATCTTCACCGCACACAATGAAGCCCTCGAGATGTTAGCCAACTTTGATGAAGAAACAATGGCAAAACTTTAATGGATCTTGAAAAATCAAGGTTTTTGATCTAGTTTGTGTAGGGAAATATAGAGAGAATGAAGAGAAAATGTTTTCAGAGAGAGAGAGATACAACAAGAATGAGATACACTCAGCCCAAAGAGAGAAAAGAGGCCAAAATTTCGGATCCACCTACCACCGCAGGTGTGGAGCCTATTCCTGCATGTGCAGCGCGTGCTCCCGCATGTGCGGTGCCTCCTCCCCGCACTTGCGACGCCTCCTCCCCATACCTCACTCCCGCACCTACCTTTTTAGTAGGGTGCTTCATGCCATCCCCTGAATTCCGCATATGCGGCCTCACTTCCCGCATGTACGGTCCTGGTTCTCAACTCGAAAATCTCTCGGTTCAACTCCTGACGCTCTAGACCGACCTCGCACCCTCCGGAACAAATGGAACTCAATACCAGAATAAACAAGAACAAGAACTTTTGAGAAAAACTTCCGAACACAACAAACTCAAATGATCAACAAGAGTCCAAGTCTAAACCATCACTCTAACAAGGGTAAACCCCAAAGGTAAACAAAGAGGAACAAGAAATGCAAAATGAAACTGGTCGTCACAACCTCCCCACAATAGGAAATTTCATCCCCGAAATTGGATCACACTACCCAAACAAAGGTTTTCAAACGATCGAAACCACGCTATTTCATTTTCAAAGTACAATATTAGTTCTTAACCCAATCTCACCATTACATCATGGTTACCTCATTAACTATAACCTTTCAAAATACTTATAAACATGAAGTTCTCAATAAAAGTAACAACAACCATAACAACCTCATGCTTAAATTAACAATATACAATCAACATGTGATTAACAATTTTAATACATTTCCCTAAAACACTAGGGAATATTACAAGGGAAGGTAACTTAAGCATTTTTCAAACAAATCCGGATACTTGGAGTGGACTTTCGCCTCCTATTCCTACGTCGCTTCCTCAATCCCATGGTGTCTCCACAACACCTTTACGAACGGTATAGTTTTCCCCCGTAGTACTTGCTCTCGGGTATCTAATATTTGAACTGGTCGCTCTTCATAAGAGGCATCCTCATTTACCTCCAAATCAACCCAATCAAGCACATGAAAAGGGTCGGGTTCATACTTCCTAAGCATAGATACATGGAACACATTATGAACCCCCCCGAAAACTGTAGCGGTAAGGCTAACCGGTATACCACTTCCACAATTCGTTCTAAGATTTCAAAAGGTCCAATGAACCTTGGAGACAATTTACCACTCTTACCAAATCTCATCAAACCCCACCTTGGTGAGATCTTAAGAAACACATGGTTACTACCTTCAAAAGATAAAGGTCATCTCCTCTTATCGACATAACTCTTTTGTCGGTTTTGGGCCGTAGTTAGCCTCTTTCAAATGAGAACAACTTTCTCGGTTGTCTCTCTAACAATTTCTGGACCCAACAATGGTACATCACCTACCTCGGCCCAACAAACCGGTGATCTACAAGGTTGGCCATACAAGGCCTCAAATGGTGCCATCACAACACTAGCTTGATAACTATTGTTATAGGCGAATTCAATCAATAGTAAGTGCCTCTCCCACGACCCTTTGAAATCGAGGACGCAAGTTCTAAGCATGTCTCCAAAATTTGAATAGTACGCTCTGACTGCCCATCGGTTTGAGGATGGTAAGTGTGGGAGCCAAATAAATAGCAGAATCAGAAGCGTACGCTTTAGAAGATAAACATTACTCGGCTCTAACCTGCACAATCAGGAGGCCGAATACAATAAATATGTCGAGTAACTATTAAACTACGGGGCCGAATAAATAAGCGGATAGTGAGCGAAAAGAGGACCAAGCCCCGAGGCCCTAGAAACGAGTATAAATAAATGAACAACAGTTGAAGAAAGGTATGTGAGAACTAGTATGCTTAACTTAAAATACAAGTAACCTAGAGAGAGTAGAGACTGACTTGTCTGTCGGAGTGCTAATTCCGGCACCCCCGACCGGAGTGTTCATTTCTTTTCAGGTGTCTATTTGAGAATCACGAGCGTCTCCCAAGATCAGAAGAGTATTTCCAAACCACTTCCCCACAATTGGCGTTGTCTGTGGGAATACTCAAATACATCCATGGCGGGCGTAACGGAAGACCCTCCGATAGTCACCGACGAAACCACACAGAAAGACGACCTCACTCCGACAAACATGCTTGGACCAGAGACTATCGCCGCAAGACGCGCCTTGAACTTCGCCTCACCCTCGACTTCAGAGCATGAGACAATGCAAGCAATCATGGAACAAGCTAAGCAAAACGAACAGAGGTTGGAGAACATGATCGCTGAGAACGAACGTCTCTGTCAAGATTTGGCCTTGGAAGTAGCAAAGTCCAAACAAGCTGTCCGCCCAGAGGCGGGACGACCTCTGAGGGCAGGTGGTCGACGACCTCGAGCCCGACAACAAGACACTGATAGCGACTCCAACTCATTATCCCCGGAGCCCAAGAAGAAGGAACGACATGAAACCACCAAATCCTCCGAAGAGAGTCCACGTGTAAGGCATAAGCGACGAAGAAACAGTTCAGACGAAGAAGACCAGCACGATCCGTTTGTACGAAGGATTGCAAGGGCAGTGCTACCCAAGAAATTCAAAGCATCGTCATTGACCTTGAACAACGGTAAATCAGACCCCACCGATCACATCCGCCATTACAAGCAAGACATGACGCTGCATGCAGACGATGAGGCTCTCATGTGCAAAATATTTCCGAGCAGTTTGGGACCACTAGCTGTCAGGTGGTACTATAAACTGGAGCCGGCTGCAATCAAGAGCTTCTACCAACTCCAAAAATCCTTTAGGGCGAGGTTTATCACTAATAAGGTCCAACCAAAGCAAGCAGATTCCCTCTGGGCAACGCAGATTCAACCGGGAGAAACCCTTCGTGCCTATTCGGCGCGGTATTGGGAATGTTTTAATTTGGTAGATGATGCTTGCAACGACTCCATGGCCATTACCGCCTTCAAGATAGGGCTGCATCCCGACAGTGCCCTCCACAGCTCTTTGACCAGATGGCCCCCCAAAACAGTCTAGTCTTTGATGAAGAAAGTGAAAGAACACTGTAAAGTGGCGGATGATGCCTTGCGGGTAAAAGCCATAAATGTGACCAACAAGACGACTCCTACTGAAATTGCTCAGCCGTTAAATTCTGTACCACCTCAGAGCCCTGAACCACGGCATCGGACCAAACAAGAAAAGAGACGGGATTTTCGCCGACCAAACGACCAATGCTCTCACCGAGCAAATGAACAGCTACAAGTCAATAGCAGGCGCACAAGGCGCGCCAATAAGAAATATACGGAGTTGATGGAGCTGATCAGTGCGGTCCTGACCAAAATCCAACACCTTCCGTTCTTCAAATGGCCGTCCAAAATGGTAGGACCTCCTGACACAAGAAGACGGGATAGACAGTGTGAGTATCATAAGGACCATGGCCACGATACTGAGAGTTGTTATGCATTGAAGGATCACCTGGAGGAATTGGTACAAGATGGTAGGTTACAACAGTACATTCGAAAAGGCAACTCAACCAAAGTAATAGCCTTAAGACAGGACTCCCCTCCACTCGGCGTGATCCACATGATATACAGCCTGCCAATATCGTCCGCGGTGCATACGATTCAGTCGAATCCTAACCCTCAAAATTGGCTCACTCCGGGAAAACGTCCCCATGAAGCTGTGAGCATTACTTTTGATGATTCGGATTTGGCCGGAGTGACACTTCCACACATTTATTCCTTAGTAATTGAGTTGCGCGTCAACCAATTCATCGTTGAGTGCGTACTCATTGACCCAGGGAGCACATCGGAAGTTATGTATTACAAGACATTCACCAAACTCGGCCTCTCCGAATCGGATCTCTCTTCGGCTCCTTATCCGTTATTCGGCTTCAACGCCAATGCAGAATACCCGTTGGGGAAAATTACACGACCCGTTCGAGCGGGCTCCCGAACAGTGGAAGTGGAATTCTTGGTCGTTAAGCTGTCGTCACTGTATAACCTCATCATGGGGCGAAATTGGTTGCACACCATGCGGGCCGTGCCGAGTACTTATCATCAGCTACTACGCTTCGCGACAGAACGCGGCATTGAGCAAATCCGTGGCTCCCAGAAATCGGCACAAGCATGTTATCTCCTTACTGAAAAAATGCCAAAGGAGCTGCAAGTGAACTCTATTGAAATGACAGATCAGGAAAGCCTCGACGATGTTGGGCGGCTCCCCAATGAAAAGGCCACGGAAGCCCTAGATCGAGTTGAAATCAATGGAAACCCAGACAGGTTCTTTATGGTCGGCGCCTCCCTGAATCAAGCCAACAGACAGTAGCTAATTTCCTTCCTGCTCGGCAATCTTGATGTATTTGCGTGGACTCTGTAGACACCCCATTTTTGACCGCCCTCAAGACTTGGGCATTACTGATGGTTTGCTCGGTGTTGAGAGATGTGCAGGGCACAGGTTCAGTTCCTTCGGCAAGGAGAGAGAGGCAAACCCTTCAAAACACTTTGTTTAGGGGTTTGGAGTTGAAGAAAAGAGGAGAGAAGGGGAGAAAATTGGTCTGGGAGAAGGTCGGCATGAATTCGGGTATGAGAGAATCGAGCAGCCCTCGCTGAATCAGGCCCATTCATCCGCATACTTGGAGTTAAGCTATGAGGCCACCACCATTTGAAAGAAGACTTCCGGGGCTTCATTTTTGGTTCAAGAATCTCCTACATCCAAGTCCGGGTGGAGGAGATATGACTGGTTAAAGCAGGGGATCAGTCCGGTTGGATCAAGTCTGCGCGGCTTCACGGAAAAGGGCATAACTTTTTGCACAGGAGGAATTTTAAGGCAAGGTTTGCGCCATTGGAAAGCTAACTTCCGGGGCTTCAATCTGGACTTCCACCGGCACTTGGTGACCTTACCGGCTGTCCACCGGCACTCCATTGTGCCGACCGGCCAGAATAAAGTGCAGGTCGGCACTATATTGTGCCGACCGGCCATTTATTGTGCCGATGACCGTTTTGCTGGCCGGTTTGCCCCTTTTGACCCTTGCAGGCATGGTGCAGGCCAGCTGTGCCAGCTGGGATGCACAGAATCAGATACACGTGCATGCATGTGCATATTTTGCACCATTTTGAGCCTTGAACCCCCTCCTTTGCACCCTTTGCTCAAGGCTTCTTGGGGAAGCCTTGACCCCTTTGTCTTGGCTTCCTCAAGAAGCCTACCAGCTGTCCAAGCTTCTTGAATAAGCTTTGGCCCCCCTTGACCCCTTTTGAATGACTTAGCCTCTAAGTCTTGGCTTATACTTGCCTATATAAGCATGCCCTCTTCTCCTTGGTCTAGGGTTGGAGTTTTTGAGCAAAAACCAGAGGGTAGACATATATATCTAACATATATATCTACAACTCTCTATATCTATCTTATCCAAGCTTCCAAACACCTTGGTTCTTGCATCATTTGCTCTACAACACCTAGCACAACACCTCCATCTTCCATTCCAGCATTTGGGAGGTCATTTGCAGAGCTTAGGAGCACCAAAACTTGGTCCAAGAGGTGCTGGTTTGTTGGTCTTCAAGGGTAAGTGTCTATTTCCCTCAAACTAGCATTTTCTTGGTTTATATCTAAGCCATAGTTGCATGTATTTTTGAGCTTCGATGTAAACTACAAAGTTGCTTGTTTTGAGCCCTTCTTCAACATTGAAGAAGGGCTCAACACTGTTGGGGGTCTCCATGTAGTACTTACCATTATACCCCCTCTTTGGCCCCCTTTTTTTGCATGCTTTGTTAGCCTACCATGCTTCTGTTTTTGGGTCTTCGACAGGCCTGAAAAGGGTCTTATTTTGACCCCCTCTACATGTCTCATGAAGGGTATTTGGCTGTTTGATGATAGCATCTAGCACCTATCTCTTTACCCCATTGTATGCCATGATTCTTGCATAGTATATTTGGCTGGCGTATAATCTGTTTTTGAGCATGTAATAAACTGTAAGTAGGCTTATTTTGAGCCCTTCTTCAACATTGAAGAAGGGCTCAACCCTGTTTGGGACCCCTATCTTGCACTTGTTTCATAATCTCTTCTATTTACTGTAATTTTGCATGCTTTGTTAGCCTATCTTGCTTCTATTTTTGTGGCTGGTCATAAACTGGAAATGTGCTTGTTTTTCCATGTATAAGGTCTGTCCTAGGTTGTTTGGGTCAATCTTGGCATGCTTTGTATAGCCCCTTTGCATTGTAGCTTGTATGCTTCAAGTAGGTGCATGTGTAGGATGCATTGCCTCCATGATTTCAAGGGTTTGGAACCCTCTTACATGCTATTTCAGACCCTAATCCATGCTCACATGTTCATTTTTGTCATCTCTTTCATGCTTTAAGGGTGTGTCCTTTTATGCATTCAAGGGTGCCTTGTGCATGCTTGTGTGTTTAGAGCTTTTAGGATGCCGTGAGTGTGAGTTTTGGGTGTATTTTCACATGCTGAAAACCTGTTTTTGGTTGCTCGAGTCTTGCCATGATTGGTCTTGTCAAGTGTGGTTTAAAGCCTCATTACCTTGCTTCAAGCACTCGGGCTATTCGCATGCTTTGTTTGGTCTTGTTTAGCTTGGTTTGGCACCATGTTTTGCATGATTTCAGAGCTTTTCATGTATGCTAATAGTCCATGTTTGTGCCTCTTAGATGTGTTTAAGAGTTGCTTAATTATGCTTAAGTGTTGGTGCCTTAACTTATACATGTGTGCATGTGTGTTTGGCCCTCTTGACTTAGCATTTTGGCCACTGATTTTAGGACTATTTGAGTTGCCTAATTCATGTATAAGACCATCCTTCCATTGATTCGCATGCTTGTCTTGTATGCTTACTTGCATGATTGCATTGTATTGCCATATTGCATACTAGTTGACATGTTTAGGACTTCATTGCATCGACATGCATGCTAAGCCTCTTGACCAAGTCATGATAGAGGTTTGAGCACCCTTGTTTGCTTGTTTGCATTGCATGCATTTGAAATCAAAGTTGCATTCTTGGTTCTTAGGGCCATCATGCATGGAAATGCGCGATTGGTGGTCCGGGAATCGAGGCACATGCCCCTTTGAGTCAATAACATGATAAGGGGTGTGTATAGTGCATAAATACCTTGAATCACATTGCCATGCATGTTGTTGTCCTCTGCTGCTGTGGGTTGCAGGTTCTGCAGGTGTTAAGTGCCGGCCGGCACTATTTAGTGCCGACCGGCAGTCAATTGCCAGCCGATAACTTCATTTAGTGCCGGTGGCCTCCTTCTTCAGCCGGTGGTGCTCTACCCCAGCCGGTGGTACTCCCCAGTGCCCTGAGAGGCACTCCTGGGACTTTGGCAATTTTCAGAGGAGGATAGCAGGGGAAACAGAGGCAATCCGTGCATGGCAGTGCGATTCCGAGCCAATTCCGAGCGCGCGCTGCATTTGAGCCCTCTTCCCGAGGCGTTTACTGCTTTAATTAACTTAGTTAATTTGTTAATTAATTTAGTTAATTTGTAATAATTAATTAGCTTGCGTAGTTAATTAATTTGTATTATTCTTTTGGTCCCTCCGAGCGAGGGCAAATTTGTAATAAGTGTGTGTGAGTGGGTGCATGTCTTCCAACCCCCATTTCTTTCTACCTTTTTATTTACCTGCTTACGATGGTAGATTAGGGCACGTCTATTTTAGCATACCTTATGCAATGCATGCGTGCATTCATGCATTTGTTTACATGCATCGGGCTCGGTACATCATACAAACGCATTGTACTTTCAATTCCAAATTGAATACGTGATATTCGCACATTTCATGTGCCATGTTTAGGTTAGCCGAGCCTGTCTAGATTGCATCTATGCCTGTGTTGCATTAGCCACTTAACATGAACTAGGTCATGCATGTTTGCTAACCGGGTTATTGTTTTTGGCACGGAGTACGATGTAAGTTTTTATGCTTAGCATTCGCATGCGTGTGAATGTTAACATGACAGTATGCCTGCCATGCGGCTAAGTGCTTATGTGATAAACTGCTTGAAATGCCTGTGGGTGGAGGTTGGATTACTTGAGTTGGGAATACTCATTGAAATCCGTATTTTAGCCTACTCGCGAGTAGCAATTTCAAACTGTTTTCCAAACAAGACGGATATGCAATGCTTATTTCCAAATTAGGCGATCTAGTCTATACTTGTTTGCTGTGCGCACAACATAGTAATTCTAGGCTAATAACTGGAATAAGAACGCATAAAGTTTTCAAAATTGGATATCACGGTTAGTAGAGGCCGGTCTTCGGACCGGGCGAAAGGGGGTGCTCATAGCTGACCTTCCCCGATCGTACCCAAGCTCCCGAGCCAAGACCACTTTGGTGATGACGGACACGTGGCCTTTGGCACCGAGTCAGGGTTTCCTAAATTTCCCCATTTTAAAAATATTTAGGTGGCGACTCTGTAATCTGGCAAAGCAGTCCATGTTTGGCACTACTTCAAAAATCTGTTTTCTTCAAAACGATTTGCCAGAGGTGGACTCTTTGGTTCAAGATTGATAACCGTGACATTTGAGTCCTTCGAACTGTAGTGAACCCAAATGAACGGAACGGGACTTAACCCTCCCGGGGCGTTCGGGACGTCTACAGTTTCTGGCGACTCTGCTGGGGACTTTAGAGAGCTTTACTCGAACTCGTGATATCCTGTTTTGACTACGCTTATGTGTTTCTTTGCATTGCATGTGCATTGGTGCGCTTAGGACACCGTGTTTGCCATCTGCCATTCCTGAACGGTTTGCCGGAGGCTTGTCTTGTCAAGGCATGACCATAAGGCTGACCGGTTATGGGCTCTGACAGCATGGGAACACAAACCCCGGTTTTACCGGGGCACCCTTTTTGACCATTCGACCTAGTACATATCGAATCCATAGTGACCATTCCAAACTAGGACAGGTTGCTTACCCGATGTTAGGTTGTTTGAAACCGCTGTGTGCGTAGTGAAACCCTAGCTCCTGACAAAATAGGGTAGGGAAACCCTACCCCCAACATAGGGGTGTATTGGCTCTCATTTACTTGCTATGTGCTTTTAGAGTGTGCCTCTACAGGGAATGCATGTATCAGTTTGCAAGTCTGGGTATCAGGTCCAAGGGCATCAATATTTTGGGAATCAGTTCTACCTGAGGGTATCAGTTCACAGGCAGAATTTTGGGGCAGAATTCAGCAAAGAGTGCAATCATTCAGTTGTGCTCGTATCTGTTCTAGTGAAATCAGGCTGAGGTGCTGTCTGTTTTCTCTTTTGCTAAGTAGTCTTGGAACCATAGCTTCAGAAGGGTCTGATATACCCAGGGTACTCTAGACCTGTGTTGTTATGTGATCAGGGGATGAACCACTTGCTGTCGGTGCTCAGCTTACTCCGGATGTGATGGATGGCACGCACTATTTTGAACATTTGCGAATGCTGTTTATCCTACCTTCTGACTTGGGTATTGCGTCTGTCTTGTTGTATTGAGTTAGCCATGTTGAGTCTGTCTTGTTGTGTCGAGTCAGTCCTGTTGAGTCTGTCTCGTTGTATCGAGTCATCCCTGTTGAGTCTGTCTCGTTGTATCGAGTCACCCCTGTTGAGTCTGTCTCGTTATATCAAGTCACCCCTGTTGAGTCTACCTCGTTGTATCGAGTCAACCCTGTTGAGTCTGTCTCGTTGTATCGAGTCAGTCCTACTTTGCTAGAGTCGGGTGATTCCGGAGTGTTACCTCGGGCGTCACCATTTTGTTTTGCGTCTGTCTTTTCATCTTGTTTTGAGTCTGTTTCTGCCTAGAGCCAGTTATGCCAACAGATTTGAATGGAACAGCAGTGATTTTCACACTCTTGTGTTTGCTTCGGCCGTGTGCCAGTCGTGCCAGAAATTCTAAATGAGATGACAGTATTTGACTAAGAACTCTGTCTTTTCTGTGCCTTGAAGTCATTGTAATGACCTGAGTTTTCCAAAACTTTTTTCGAAATATTGTGATAAAAACGAAGAGGAGGAATTCCTCGAGATTTGCAAAAATTTGATCAACTGAGAGAAAGAGAGGCGTGCTAAGCCCTTAATGAATGAAATCATGCTTGTTAACGTGAGTACTGAGAAGGACCCTAGCTTTGATCCAGATTGGTTCTACACTGTCTTCAGCGCGAGCGATTTGTCGCTTTCTTAAAAATTTTCAAAAAATGTTTTGCGCGGTCCTGCGAAGACCTGTGTGGAATCGCTCTTGAGATTGTGCAACTTAGGATCGCTCTCAGCCTCGAGACTCGACCCCTCATTTTCAAACCTTGGACTTCAATTCAAACTGTCCAACTACAACGTGAGGCCTGCGTGGCCAAATTCAAAGCAACCCTCGAACTAGGGGCAAGAGAGTCAGATCAAGAAGTTCAAGTGTTTTCAAAAGAAGCTTGCAAAGCTAGATCAGAAGCCCCCCCTCAAACTAGGGGGCAAAGATGTCAGATGTGCCCGAAGAGCTGAAGATGAGTTCTCTTGCGAATCAACAGCCACTCTCCTGGATACAGAGGGCTTCAATCTCAGAACCATTTGGCATGGACTTATTACACTTTTACCCTTTGAGAGGCTCGCTGGGCCGAAAACCCGGAAGGGCGACCCAGGCAAAAGTTAGAGCAAAGAAAAAAAATACAAAATACAAAAATACAAAAAAGCAAAAAAGCATACAAAAGGAAAAGAAAAAAAATACAGAAAAAAAAGAAAAAAAAGAAAAAGAAAAAGAAGCTCGCAAGGTCGAAAACCCGCGTCGGGCGCCTTGGCAAAAGTTAGAGCCTAAAAGAAAAAGAAAAAAATGAAAAAATGAAAAAGAATTGAAAAGAAAAGAAAAAGAAGCTCGCAAGGTCGAAAACCTGCATCGGGCGCCTTGGCAAAAGTTAGAGCATAAAAAGGAGAGGTTAAATACCCGAGTGTACCTTAACCCCGAACTACGTAAGGCTTGATTCCCATCTTTGGGATACGTAGGCAACTTCATTCTGAAGTCCAGCCCTAAAACACTTCAAATTCAATTGTGTCCATGAAATGGTTTTGATCATCTTTGCCTTCTCTGTATCCGAGAGTTCGGTTGTGATCGTCGCTCTGAAGGATTGATTTCAATACGCTGTGATACTATCCAAACAAGGGGCAACTTTCCGTTGCCATTCAAAACGTCACGGTGTCATTTCAAACAAGGGGCAACTTTCCGTTGCCATGCAGTGTCCTTCAGACAAGGGGCAATTTTCCATTGCTATGGGTCCGAGGTTGTGCATCTCAAAGAATTGGTTCCGTGCTTGTTGAGCGGTGGCCGTTTGCAAAAATAGTTTTTGGGAATTTTTACTGAGGTTGACTGGTCTCTCAAAAATTATTTCATATTCTCCAAAACTGGACCTTTTCTTAGACCCAAAAAAGGAAAATTTTCAGTGCTCATAACCTGACTTGCATGATTTCAAATCAGAAAATCGAACAAGCATGTTAATCTAACTCTCATGTTGGTCAAAATGGTTTTAGTAGAAAACCAAAACAAAAAATGGTCAAAATAATGAACTATGGGCACAGTTGAGTCAGGCTTCCTGTCTTTCCCCCATTTTCAACATACTCGCCAAGAAGGGCAATCTACCTGCCAGAAGAGGGCACAACTGAAGCTAACAACGAAGGGCTGAAAGCTCTCCTATCCTCTAAGCAACGAGGTATCAAGCCAAGTGCGAAGCACGAACTGGAATGGATCAAATGTTCCACTTCCTCATTTGGACAGATCTAACCCGTCCAAACTTCCCAGCAAGCATCATCAACCGATGTCAGCTGCAGATTTGCTACACACCCAGTTGTAGCACAACCCCTCTGTGGGAGAAACTCACTGTTGTGAGCAGAAGAAAAAAGAATCTAGCAGAATGCTAGGGGCAAGAGCCCGCAACTTCTTGTCTATCTACCAACCACTCTGGGGAGGGATAAAAAATGAGAGATTAAAGAATAGAGAGATGTGCGTTGAGAGAAAAAGTGAGAAAAGGGCTTTTTCAGAAAAACAGAGCTTGAGTGCCAGAGTGATGTGAGAATCACAAATGAGAAAAGGTGGGAAATAATACCCGGTGAAACAGGCTCCCTGTGCACATTTGAGTCTTGTGTTTTGTTTTGTCTGTCTCGATTCTTGTTTTGAGTCGTTCCGAGTGTTACTCGATGTGTTTAGGTTGTTTACCTTTTGTTTTCCATCATTGAGTCGTAGCGCGCTGTGTTCAGTCGTAGGCTCAATACCCCGGTCAAGAACTCATCTCTCAATTTCAAAAAATCATCTTGTGCTCAGAGTGCTGTGCCATTCTCCACATTTGTGCAAAACAGATTCATTCTTTCATAAAACTGCAGGGCCACCCCCGATAAGTGTGAACAGTAAAACCAGGACCTATCTGAAGCTATGTGGTTCCGGACTGCAAATAAAAGCAAAAGAGGAAAACGTCGGGTATCTGAGTTTGTTTCAACTTCAGTAAGTTCCGAGACTACATCCCGTGTGTACCTCTTCAGGCCTTGCCAGTGCTCCGAAGTATGAGTGTACCTCTACCTCAAGCTCAAGATCAAGTCTGCTTCAAGCCAGAATAGTGTATCAATCACACCTCATTCCCATAGTGTATCAATCACACTTCATTCACTTAGTGTATCAATCACACTTCATTCACTTAGTGTATCAATCACACTTCATTCATTCAGTGTATCTAGCACACTTTATTTGCTTTAGTGTATCAATCACACTCCATTCACTTCGTGTATCTATCACACATAGTCATTTGCTCCACTTAGTGTATCTAACACACTCCATTTGCCTTGGTGTATCAATCACACTTCTTTCATTTTGTGTATCTATCACGCACATTCCTATTTTGTGTATCTATCACACACATTCTCATTTTGTGTATCCATCACGCACATATTCACTTTTGTGTATCTATTACACTCTCACTCAGTGTATCAATCACACTTCACCCACTTTGTGTATCTATCACACCATTCTTCTCTTCATATCACATGTTTGCTTTGTGTATCAATCACACTCTGTTTACCTCATGTATCTGTCACATGATTACTTTAGTGTATCCATCACACCTCATTTACTTCCGTTTGCTTCATGTACCTCTCACATGTTTATTTAGTGTATCAATCACACTCTCATCACACTTCACTCATTCTGTGTATCTATCACACACATACTCATTTAGTGTATCAATCACATTTCATTCTCATTTTCTGTGTATCTATCACACACATACTCATTTAGTGTATCAATCACATTTCATTCTCATTTTCTGTATCTATCACACACATCCTCATTTAGTGTATCAATCACACACTTTATTGCATTTAGTGTATCAATCACACACTTCATTGCATTCAGTGTATCAATCACACACTTCATTTCATTCAGTGTATCAATCACACACTTTATTGCATTCAGTGTATCAATCACACACTTCATTGCATTCAGTGTATCAATCACACACTTCATTTCATTCAGTGTATCAATCACACACTTCATCCTCATTCAGTGTATCAATCACACATTTCATTTCATTCAGTGTATCAATCACACACTTCATTTCATTCAGTGTATCAATCACACACTTTATTGCATTCAGTGTATCAATCACACACTTCATTGCATTCAGTGTATCAATCACACACTTCATTTCATTCAGTGTATCAATCACACACTTTATTGCATTTAGTGTATCAATCACACACTTCATTGCATTCAGTGTATCAATCACACACTTCATTCACATTCAGTATATCAATCATACTCCTGTTCACTAAGTGCATCTATCACACTTCGTGTTCACTTTTAGTATATCAATCATACTCCTGTTCACTAAGTGCATCTATCACACTTCGTGTTCACTTTTAGTATATCAATCATACTCCTGTTCACTGAGTGCATCTATCACACTTCGTGTCCACCTTTAGTATATCCATCATACTCCTGTTCACTAAGTGCATCTATCACACTTCGTGTTCACTTTTAGTATATCAATCATACTCCTGTTCACTGAGTGCATCTATCACACTTCGTGTCCACCTTTAGTATATCCATCATACTCCTGTTCACTAAGTGCATCTATCACACTTTGTGTTCACCTTTAGTATATCAATCATACTCCTGTTCACTGAGTGCATCTATCACACTTCGTGTCCACCTTTAGTATATCAATCATACTCCTGTTCACTAAGTGCATCTATCCCACTTTGTGTTCATTTTTAGTATATCAATCATACTCCTGTTCACTAAGTGCATCTATCACACTTCGTGTCCACCTTTAGTATATCAATCACTCCTGTTCACTAAGTGCATCTATCACACTTTGTGTTCATTTTTAGTATATCAATCATACTCTGTTCACTAAGTGCATCTATCACACTTCGTGTTCACCCTTAGTATATCAATCATACTCCTGTTCGCTAAGTGCATCTATCCCACTTTGTGTTCATTTTTAGTATATCAATCATACTCCTGTTCACTAAGTGCATCTATCACACTTCGTGTTCACATTTAGTATATCAATCATACTTGTTCACTAAGTGCATCTATCACACTTTGTGTTCACCTTTAGTATATCAATCATACTTGTTCACTAAGTGCATCTATCACACTTTGTGTTCACCTTTAGTATATCCATCATACTTGTTCACTAAGTGCATCTATCACACTTCGTGTTCACATTTAGTATATCAATCATACTTGTTCACTTAGTGCATCTATCACACTTGTGTTCACCTTTTGTGTATCCATCACACTTTGTTCACTTAGTGCATCTATCACACTTTGTGTTCACCCTTTGTGTATCCATCACACTGTGCTCACCGCACTCAGCTACTGTATCTATCACATTATGCTTCATATAGTGTATCTATCACACACTCGCTTTGTATCCATCACACAGGTTCGCTTTGTGTATCAATCACACATGCCCCCTTGTGTATCCATCACACACGTTCGCTTTGTGTATCAATCACACACCCCCTTGGTGTATCCATCACACACTTTCGCTTTGTGTATCAATCACACGCTCGCTTTGTGTATCAATCACACACTTTCTTTATGCATCTATCACACTATGCTCACCTTGTGTATCCATCACACTTTGCTTCATACAGTGCATCCATCACACTGCACTCACTTGTGTATCCATCACACTTTGCTTCATATAGTGTATCCATCACACTCGCTTCACTTTGTGTATCTACCACACACGTTCACTTTTTGTATCTATCACATGCTCCCTTTGTGTATCCATCACACACATTCGTTTAGTATATCTATTACGTATTCGCTTAGTGTATCAATCACACTTTATTCATATAGTGTATCCATCACACTCTCTTCACTTTGGTGTATCCATCACACATGTTTGTCCACTTAGTGTATCCATCACACTTCGTTCACTTTTGTGTATCTAACGCACATGTTCGTGAGAATTGCATAATTCTCTTACATCCTTTCTACATGGATGTAGTTTGGTTCATGTCTACTTGCTTGCATAGCATTCGCTTAAAATGTTGCATTTATAATTGCTTCATTACAGCATCCTTTGCAATGATCATAAGTTATGCACTTGCATTGTGCATCACTTTGCATCCTGCCCCTGAACTACGCTTGGTTTGATTCCTTGCAAAAGGATACGTAGGCAGCCTACGGGCACAACCATTTATCTATCTATATTTTGTTGTTTGTCCAAGTCTTCGACCTTGTCAAAAATGGGTCGTCTCTGGGCTTTGACATTCACTCCCGTCATTGTTATGACTTTCGAGTTCTGTCAAAGAGGGGCAACTGTAGACACCCATTTTTGACCGCCCTCAAGACTTGGGCATTACTGATGGTTTGCTCGTGTTGAGAGATGTGCAGGGCACAGGTTCAGTTCCTTCGGCAAGGAGAGAGAGGCAAACCCTTCAAAACACTTTGTTAGGGGTTTGGAGTTGAAGAAAAGAGGAAAGGGGAGAAAATAGGTTGTGGGAGAAGTTCGGCATGAATTCGGGTAGGAGAGATCGAGCAGCCCTCGCTGAATCAGGCCCATTCATCCGCATACTTGGAGTTAAGCTATGAGGCCACCACCATTGAAAGAAGACTTCCGGGGCTTCATTTTTGGTTCAAGAATCTCCTACATCCAAGTCCGGGTGGAGGAGATATGACTGGTTAAAGCAGGGGATCAGTCCGGTTGGATCAAGTCTGCGCGGCTTCACGGAAAAGGGCATAACTTTTTGCACAGGAGGAATTTTAAGGCAAGGTTTGCGCCATTGGAAAGCTAACTTCCGGGGCTTCAATCTGGACTTCCACCGGCACTTGGTGACCTTACGGCTGCCCACCGGCACTCCATTGTGCCGACCGGCCAGAATAAAGTGCAGGTCGGCACTATATTGTGCCGACCGGCCATTTATTGTGCCGATGACCGTTTTCTGGCGGCGGTTTGCCCCTTTTGACCCTTGCAGGCATGGTGCAGCCAGCTGTGCCAGCTGGGATGCACAGAATCAGATACACGTGCATGCATGTGCATATTTTGCACCATTTTGAGCCTTGAACCCCCTCCTTTGCACCCTTTGCTCAAGGCTTCTTGGGGAAGCCTTGACCCCTTTGTCTTGGCTTCCTCAAGAAGCCTACCAGCTGTCCAAGCTTCTTGAATAAGCTTTGGCCCCCCATGACCCCTTTTGAATGACTTAGCCTCTAAGTCTTGGCTTATACTTGCCTATATAAGCATGCCCTCTTCTCCTTGGTCTAGGGTTGGAGATTTTAAGCAAAAAACCAGAGGATATACATATATATCTAACATATATATCTACAACTCTCTATATCTATCTTATCCAAGCTTCCAAACACCTTGGTTCTTTATCATTTTGCTCTACAACACCTAGCACAACACCTCCATCTTCCATTCCAGCATTTGGGAGGTCATTTGCAGAGGTTAGGAGCACCAAAACTTGGACCAAGGGTGCTGGTTTGTTGGTCTACAAGGGTAAGCACACTTTTCCCCAAAACTAGCATTTTCTTGGTTCATATCTAAGCCATAGTTGCATGTATTTTTGAGCTTCGATGTAAACTACAAAGAGGCTTGTTTTGAGCCCTTCTTCAACATTGAAGAAGGGCTCAACCTGTTGGGGACCCCCATGTATGACTTGCTTCAATACCCTCTTTGGCCCCCTTTTTTTGCATGTTTCTTTAGCCTACCATGCTTCCATTTTTGGGCCTTCGACAGGCCTGAAAAGTGGCTTATTTTTCCCCCCTCTACATGTCTCATGAAGGGTATTTGGCTGTTTGATGACAGCATCTAGCACCTATCTCTTTACCCCCTTGTATGCCATGATTCTTGCATAGTATATTTGGCTGGCGTATAATCTGTTTTTGAGCATGTAATAAACTGTAAGTAGGCTTATTTTGAGCCCTTCTTCAACATTGAAGAAGGGCTCAACCCTGTTTGGGACCCCTATCTTGCACTTGTTTCATAATCTCTTCTATTTACCGTAATTTTGCATGCTTTGTTAGCCTATCTTGCTTCTATTTTTGTGGCTGGTCATAAACTGGAAATGTGCTTGTTTTGCCATGTATAAGGTCTGTCCTAGGTTGTTTGGGTCAATCTTGGCATGCTTTGTATAGCCCCTTTGCATTGTAGCTTGTATGCTTCAAGTAGGTGCATGTGTAGGATGCATTGCCTCCATGATTTCAAGGGTTTGGAACCCTCTTACATGCTATTTCAGACCCTAATCCATGCTCACATGTTCATTTTTGTCATCTCTTTCATGCTTTAAGGGTGTGTCCTTTTATGCATTCAAGGGTGCCTTGTGCATGCTTGTGTGTTTAGAGCTTTTAGGATGCCGTGAGTGTGAGTTTTGGGTGTATTTTCACATGCTGAAAACCTGTTTTTGGTTGCTCGAGTCTTGCCATGATTGGTCTTGTCAAGTGTGGTTCAAAGCCTCATTACCTTGCTTCAAGCACTCGGGCTATTTGCATGCTTTGTTTGGTCTTGTTTAGCTTGGTTTGGCACCATGTTTTGCATGATTTCAGAGCTTTTCATGTATGCTAATAGTCCATGTTTGTGCCTCTTAGATGTGTTTAAGAGTTGCTTAATTATGCTTAAGTGTTGGTGCCTTAACTTATACATGTGTGCATGTGTGTTTGGCCCTCTTGACTTAGCATTTTGGCCACTGATTTTAGGACTATTTGAGTTGCCTAATTCATGTATAAGACCATCCTTCCATTGATTCGCATGCTTGTCTTGTATGCTTACTTGCATGATTGCATTGTATTGCCATATTGCATACTAGTTGACATGTTTAGGACTTCATTGCATCGACATGCATGCTAAGCCTCTTGACCAAGTCATGATAGAGGTTTGAGCACCCTTGTTTGCTTGTTTGCATTGCATGCATTTGAAATCAAAGTTGCATTCTTGGTTTTAGGGCCATCATGCATGGAAATGCGCGATTGGTGGTCCGGGAATCGAGGCACATGCCCCTTTGAGTCAATAACATGATAAGGGGTGTGTATAGTGCATAAATACCTTGAATCACATTGCCATGCATGTTGTTGTCCTCTGCTGCTGTGGGTTGCAGGTTCTGCAGGTGTTAAGTGCCGACCGGCAGTCAATTGCCAGCCGATAACTTCATCTAGTGCCGGTGGCCTCCTTCTTCAGCCGGTGGTGCTCTACCCCAGCCGGTGGTACTCCCCAGTGCCCTGAGAGGCACTCCTGGGACTTTGGCAATTTTCAGAGGAGGATAGCAGGGGAAACAGAGGCAATCCGTGCATGGCAGTGCGATTCCGAGCCAATTCCGAGCGCGCGCTGCATTTGAGCCCTCTTCCCGAGGCGTTTACTGCTTTAATTAACTTAGTTAATTTGTTAATTAATTTAGTTAATTTGTAATAATTAATTAGCTTGCGTAGTTAATTAATTTGTATTATTCTTTTGGTCCCTCCGAGCGAGGGCAAATTTGTAATAAGTGTGTGGTGAGTGGGTGCATGTCTTCCAACCCCCATTTCTTTCTACCTTTTTATTTACCTTCTTATGATGGTAGATTAGGGCACATCTAAATTAGCATACCTTATGCAATGCATGCGTGCATTCATGCATTTGTTTACATACATCGGGCTCGGTACATCATACAAACTGCATCGTACTTTCAATTCCAAATTGAATACGTGATATTTGCATTTCATGTGCCATGCTTAGGATAGCCGAGCCTGTCTAGATTACATTCTATGTATGCGTTGCATTAGTCACTTAACATAAACTAGGTCATGCATGTTTTGCTAACTGGTTTCTTGTTTTGGCACGGAGTACGATGTAAGTTTTATGCTTTAGCATTCGCATGCGTGTGAATGTTAACATGACAGTATGCCTGCCATGCGGCTAAGTGCTTATGTGATAAACTGCTTGAATGAATGCCTGTGGGTGGAGGTTGGATTACTTGAGTTGGGAATACTCATTGAAATCCGTATTTTAGCCTACTCGCGAGTAGCAATTTCAAACTGTTTTCCAAACAAGACGGATATGCAATGCTTATTTCCAAATTAGGCGATCTAGTCTATACTTGTTTGCTATGCGCACAACATAGTAATTCTAGGCTAATAACCGGAATAAGAACGCACAAAGTTTTCAAAATTGGATATCACGGTTAGTAGAGGCCGGTCTTCGGACCGGGCGAAAGGGGGTGCTCATAGCTGACCTTCCCCGATCGTACCCAAGCTCCCGAGCCAAGACCACTTTGGTGATGACGGACACATGGCCTTTGGCACCGAGTCAGGGTTTCCTAAATTTCCCCATTTTAAAAATATTTAGGTGGCGACTCTGTAATCTGGCAAAGCAGTCCATGTTTGGCACTACTTCAAAAATCTGTTTTCTTCAAAACGATTTGCCAGAGGTGGACTCTTTGGTTCAGATTGAGAATCGTGACATTTGAGTCCTTCGAACTGTAGTGAACCCAAATGAACGGAACGGGACTTAACCCTCCCGGGGTGTTCGGGGACGTCTACAGACTCCATATGAGATTCCGGGTGTAGATCCATATGTTTCGCAGCACCGTTTGAATGTTGACCCTAAATGTAAGCTGATCATTCAGAAAAGCTGGCGATTAGCCGCAGAGCACACTGCCACCGTCATTGAAGAGGTTGACCGGTTGCTTGATGCCGGAGCAATCAGAGAAGTGACCTACCCTACATGGCTCTCTAATACTGTGGTTATGAAGAAGAAAAATGGGACTTGGCGAGTCTGCGTCGATTTCACGGACCTAAACAAAGCCTGCCCCAAAGATTGTTTTTCTCTCCCCAGGATAGACCAACTTGTAGATGCTACGGCACGTCATTAGCGTATGAGCTTCCTCGATGCCTACAGAGGCTACCATCAAATTGCCATGCATCCAGAGGATCAGGACAAAACTGCATTCCTCACCCCAAGAGGAACCTATTGCTATAAGGTTATGCCTTTTGGACTGAAGAATGCAGGGGTAACTTACCAGAGACTAGTCACTACAATGTTCAAGGAGCAACTCGGCCACACTATGGAAGTGTACATTGACGATATGGTGGTTAAGTCCAAGGAAGAGCAGAATCATATAGCTGACCTGGAACAGACATTCGGCATTCTACGCAAATATGGAATAAAGCTGAACGCTTCCAAATGTGCCTTTGGGATCGGCTCTGGAAAATTCTTGGGTTACATTGTCAACCACCAAGGAATCAAAGCCAACCCAAGGCAAATCACAGCAATCCTGGAACTCGGCTCCCCCCGATCGGTCAAGGAGGTTCAGAAGTTGAAGGGGATGGCCGCCGTACTCAACAGGTTCATCAGTTGGTCCACAGATCGCTGTCGACAATTCTTTCATACACTATGGCAGGGCAAGGCTTTTGCATGGTCCACCGAATGAGAAGCCTCTTTCAACGGCCTCAAGACCTACCTCCGCTCAGTACCACTTTTGACAACACCTGCTGCTGGTGACCCGCTCATTTTGTATCTGGCAGTTTCTGACAAGGCCGTCAGCGCCGTACTGATAAAGGAAGAGCTGGGGGAGCAGTGGCCAGTGTATTATGTAAGCAAGGCAATGGTTGACGCCAAAACACGCTACCTTCCACTGGAAAAACTCATCCTAGCCCTAGTCATGGCGGCAAGAAAACTGATGCATTACTTCCAGGGACATAGCATTGGGGTGCTAACAGATTATCCCCTCCGATCAGTACTACGAAGTGCAAAAGCATCAGGACGTGTTTCAAAGTGGGCTCTTGAACTCGGGCAGTACGACATTCAGTTTCTACCTAGAACCTCAATCAAGGGGCAGGTGCTTGCCGACTTCGTTGCTGAATTCACTGGGGGTTTTGCCGATTTCAAGACTGATGAAATTCGACCGAAGCCGAACTGGAGAATTTATGTTGGGGACATTTGGCAATTGTACTGTGATGGATCATCCAATCAGCGGGGCAGCGGAGCCGGAGTTGTAATCATGGCTCCCGAAGGTGCAATAATTGAGCAGTCCGTCAAGCTTGGCTTCGAAGCATCAAATAACGAAGCCGAATAAGAAGCCTTTCTAGCCGGTTTGCGGAATACACATCTTCTGGGTGCTCGGCGTTTGATTGTATTTTGCAATTCAAAACTGGTGATCAATCAGCTAAAGGGGGAGTACGCGGCAAGAAACGACCGTATGGCGGCTTACATGAAAACGGCCAACTCCTTGCTAGAAAAATTTGACCATCATGAATTGAACCAGATAACACGTGATCAGAACACACATGCAAATGCCCTGGCTTGCCTAGCCTCCGCCATTAACTCAGAGATTAAATGGACCATTGAAGTAGGTTTCATCCCGGAGCCGAGCATTGGCCCTTCGGAAGAAGTCCAGGTCAATGTTATAGAATCTGGACCAAGTTGGATGGATCCTATTGCTGCATTCTTGTCTTCTGAACAACTCCCAGAGGACAAAAAAGAAGTTCACAAGCTGCGAAACAAAGCCCTGCGATACTACTTGGATCCGCAAGGAAGGCTTTATAAAAAATCCCTCTTTGGTCCATATTTGGAATGTGTGCACCCGGACAAAGTCGAGGAGCTTCTGACTGAAATACATGAAGGCAGTTGTGGCGCCCATTCTGGTGGGCGGTCCTTAGCTCATCGAGCCGTGACACAGGGGTATTACTGGCCGACAATGAGAGCAGATGCCGAATGTTACATGAAAAAGTGTGAACAGTGCCAGAAGTTCTCTCATTTGACCCACCTTCTTGTTGAAGAGCTAAGCTCCATAACTAGTCCTTGGCCATTCGCCCAATGGGGAATTGACATCGTCGGACCACTGCCTCGTGCCCCAGGTAACAAGCGATTTTTGATTGTCGCGACAGATTATTTTCAAAATGGGTAGAAGCGGAGGCACTAACGCACATCCAAGATACCGACGTTAGGCGTTTTGTTTGGAGAACATCATAACGCGATTCGGTATTCCAAGAGCACTTATCTCGAACAACGGCACCCAGTTTGATTGTGGCGTCTATCGAGAGTTGTGCAGCAAGTATGGTATCCGGCCTTACTTTTCCACGCCGGCTTATCCACAAAGCAATGGTCAAGCTGAAGCCTCTAACAAATCCATCTTGGACGGCATCAAGAAGAGGCTGGAGAAAGCTAAAGGCAAATGGGTCGAAGAATTGCCGAGTGTGTTGTGGGCTCATCGAACTACGCCAAGGCGATCTACTGGGGAAACGCCGTTTGCTCTGTGCTTCGGAACCCAGGTAATCATACCCCTGGAGATCGGCCTCCCAACCTTGAAATCGAAGGTTTTTGATATGGGCCAAAATGACATGATACTAGCCTTGGATTTAGTTCTAATTGAAGAACGAAGAGACCGTGCCCTTGCATCTGTGGCGCGGTATCAACAGCAGCTTCCTAAGTTATATAATCAACGTGTCCAGTTGCACCGCTACACACCGGGAGAGTTGGTCCTGAAGAAAGTACTTCCAGCTGCCAAGAAATCGGCCGACGGAAAATTGGGTCCTAACGGGGACGGCCCCTATCAGGTCGACTTGATCGCGGGAGTAGGGGCGTATCGACTAAAAGACATGTCTGGAAGGAGTCTTCCACGGCCCTAGAATTCAATGCATTTACGTAAATTCTATCATTGACCCGACTTGTGGGGCTTGATATTTGTATATATTTCACTTTTGCAATGCAAAGTTTTTCAATTCTTCATCGTGCAATGCAGTTCACAAGACTCCGGATTCAGAGCCCCACCAGTGCATGACCCTTTTGGACCGATTAAAGCCTCCAGATTCGGAGCACCTTCGTGGATATCACGATTGGCCAATTAGACTCCGGATTCGGAGCCCCATTGGCCCAGGACGCCTTTGGGCCGATAAAGCCTCCGGATTCGGAGCGCCCTTCGTAGATATCACGATTGGCCAAATAAAGACTCCGGAGTCGGAGCCCCATCGGCGCAGGACGCCTTTGGGCCGATTAAAGCCGCCGGATCCGGAGCGCCCTTCGTGGATATCACGATTGGCCACTCCGAATTCAGAGCCCCATCGGCGCACGACATCTTTGGGCCGATAAAGCCTCTGGATTCGGAGCACCTTCGTGGATATCACGATTGACCAAATAAAGACTCCGGATTCGGAGCCCCATCAGCGCATGACGCCTTTGGGCCGATAAAGCCTCCGGATTCGGAGCGGCCTTCGTGGATATCACGATTGGCCAAATAAAGACTCCGGATTCGGAGCCCCATCAGCGCAGGACGCCTTTGGGCCGATTAAAGCATTCGGATTCGGAGCGCCCTTCGTGGATATCACGATTGGCCACTTCGGATTCGGAGCCCCATCGGCGCATGACGCCTTTGGGCCGATTAAAGCCTCCGAATTCGTGGCGCCTTCATACAAGCCGTATAAACAAAGGCTGAAATATGCATATGTTCAAAATGGAATAGTTCAGGCCGCACAAAAATAGTCTAAAACGTGCGAACATTCAAAGTAAAATGCGTCCTTAGATAAATCGATTGGCATCAAGTGTACTAACATAAATAAAAAGTACGTTACAAATTGAAAATTAAGCGTTTTATTAAAATCAGCCAATAAATACATAGTTTCTACATAAGCATTACAAGGTCTTCTTCTCTTCGGCGGCTCCCTCATCATCACTCTTCTCAATTTCGAAAGCGGAGAAAGGGAAATCATTATGTTGGTACAACGGCAACACCGAATTCATACCTGCTTCCTGGAGAGCCTCAGCTTCCTGAAGTGCCTTGATCCAGCTGTGCCTAAACCCACGATTTTCACATCGGCAAACTTCTTCGGCGAGTTTCTCCTTGGTCTTCTGAATTCCAACCTTTCAGCCATCATGGAAGCCTTTTTCATAGGCCGCAGCCCTAGCAGTCTCAATCGCGAACATGCTAGCCGTGTTCCGATCAGCAATAGCTTCACTTATCAACCTTTGAGTCACCCTCTCTTCCACAACCGGGTTGGGATGGCTGGCTGATTAAGACTCGGCGGACTTGATTTTCCTTAGCTCACGCTCGGCCTTCTATGCGCGAGCTTCTAATTTCCGAATGCGTTCATCTCTCTGCTCTATATCTCGCTGAGCGGCGCGGAGATGCATGCCGATTTCATAAGCGGTGTACAGCCCCTTCACCGCCCCATGACGCCCTCACAAAACACTTCAAAGTCCTACCGACCTACCATCGACTGCTGGACCTCAGGTGGAAAAATCTGTCGAGCGAACTCAACTGCCACGTTTGGATCTCGAACGATCGAATCCGTCTCTGTCATGGGTCTATTCCCCATGAAGACCGTAAAACTCAATGGGTGTGGATTCGCATCAGATTCCCTTCCAAACGGGATTGAGGAGATCTACCCTGTGGCTGCTTGTCCCTCCTAGGCGACCTACTTCGACGACGAGGAGATTGGTGTCTCTCCCGATCCCTCGAAGTCCTACTTCCCATGCACGAAGGTTCACCACTTCGACTCATATCTCCTCCCAGCTCAACTAGCGTCCTCCTTCCCCTCTGCTGTTGAAAAAAAGTCTATTCGACATTCACACTTGTTTAATCTTCCTCAAAGAGCTGGACTGAGCTGCTGACTGAGCACATAAATAGGACCTTTGTTCACGAAATACACGCCAATTTATTCCCTACGAGGGCAGCACCTTTGAGGCAATCTCATTAATATTGAAACCTCAATAGCCCGGCACCGCCTGAGTCATATGCTCCAATCGCCCCATCAACCACTGATTCATCAATATAATATTCATAAGTTCATGTTATTCGGCGTTCTATGTTCATGAACCAGCTGGGGCAAAAGGTAGATTCATCAATCTAGTCAGCTTGAGTGCCCCAGCCGCTCCACGAATCGATTCATCAGTACTTCATAAGTTCTTGATATTCGGCGTTCTATGAATCGATTCATCAGTACAATATTCATAAGTTCATGTTATTCGGCGTTAAATGTTCGTGAACCAGCTGGGGCAAGGGCAGATTCATCAATCTAGTTAGCTTGAGTGCCCCAGCCGCTCCACAAATCGATTCATCAGTACAATATTCATAAGTTCATGTTATTCGGCGTTCTATGTTCATGAACCAGCTGGGGCAAGGGCAGATTCATCAATCTAGTCGGCTTGAGTGTCCCAGCCGCTCCATGAATCGATTTATCAGTACAATACCCATGAACCAGTCCTATTCGGCTTTCGGAGTTCATACATTGTCGGCAAGATCAGATTTATTAATCTGATCGGCCAAATACCTACGCACAATGCCGATCAAACTGTGCTGCAGCCACTCCATGAACTAGTCCTATTCAGCTAGGGCAAGGGCATACGACGAGGCCCTGAGTCGATTTACTTGTTCGGATAAATTAAGGTTAAATTAATTGCCAAGTTACACTGTTATCCAATCGGCAACTATGCAGTGGGATATTTAATCTACTCATCTCATGATCTTACTTCCTATCGGATTGATAGTTAACAAGCACAACAGACAGTAATCATTTTATCCAAAATAGTGAAAAGCAAAACTCTTCATTAATATCAAAAACTGCATACAACTAATAGTGAAATGAAAAGGAAATTTTCATTAATAAATTGAGCGCAAATAGTAACTAATTTATACATGAAAATTACCTTGAACTAATAGAAATCTACTAAACAAAAACATACATTGAAATTGAAAATACTTAATAAAACTAGAATGTCTCCCAAATCAATCCTCGGGATCAGACTCAAGTGGCTCAACGTCTACTTGCTCGTATGGAATTGGCATGGCCAATGTAACTCCAGCGGCAGCAAGGGCTTTGAGCCACCCATGTTTGAATCCCCGATTCTCGAATTTGGAGACTTCTTCTACGTAGTTCTCAAGGGCGGCGCTCTTTCCAGCCTCGAACGCCGCAGAAGCCTCAGAGTCGACTTTTTCCTTGGCCTTCTTCAACTCTTCTAACTTGGCCTCCACCTTGGCAAGCGCCTCCTTAGCTAACTTGAGCGATTCCTCGCTCGCGTTTGCCCTCTCCTCGGCGTCGGATCTGAGCTGGTCAGCAGTCCGAGCCCTCTCCTTCTCAGCTTCGGCTCGAGCACTTTCCATTGTGGCTCTCATCGCCTCGAACTCAGCCCTGCTCCTCTTATCTTCAACTTCCGACTTCAAGTGGCCAATCCTTTCAATGGCATCGTGCTGGCAGCGGCCTAGTTTGGCTATCCTTCCAACCGTCTACAAAACAAGGAGTTGGGATCATCACATACCAAGAAATATCGTATGCAAACCAAACTAAACAAGGAGTAAAAAAAATCAAGTCACATACCAGAAGGGCCGACTGGGCAGCTAATGCTATAGCTACCAAATCCGGCTCTGCTCGAAAGGTGGCCTTATCAGCCGGCAACGAGATTGAGGCGGCCAAGCTCAATACTACTGTTGGATCCTTCAAGGCAGATGCGTTAGAGGAGATCGGCGTGTTTTTGATCTTTGGTTGAACAACGAAAGGAACAACCATATCCGACTCCTCTAAACGGGGCCGTTTCTCAGTGGGGCTCTCCTCTGAGCCGGCGTCTCCCTCGGTGGTACGTTTTTCGCCCCGCTCTTCTGGAATCAGCCGTTCTTCTGGAATCTGCTGTTTGGCTTCCTCATCTGTCTCGGCCACAACAACTTGAGCCGTTTCTTCTACAATAATGGGTCGTGAAGATTCAATTGGGGCAGGTCCAGAACGGGCGGCCTCAGCTTTTGGCGGCCATGCACTCGGTATTTCTCTTTCGTGCCATCTGCGTGAGATTTTTCCCAGCCATACCCTTAGAAAAAGCGCCGGGTAGGTCTCCCAAATTTGTAAAAATATATCTGAAGGAAAACTCTGCCCGACCCGAAGTGGACGGTGAGTCAGGCAGGTTAAGACCGGCTGCCTCAAACGCTGAGTTTAAAGCCTCGTCGACCTCTTCGGCCTCCGCAGCGAACTCTCTCGTTGGTTCGGCAATTACCTCGACCACCGGCTCTACGTCTTGCTCCGAAACCAATTTGCCTAAGGGTCTTGAAGCTGGGGAAGATAAGAGCCGTAATGTGTTGTTCGCCGGATGGGATCGGAATGTCGTCCACGGCCAAGAAAGTAGTATAAGTAGGCTCGTACAACAGGAGTATATGGGCGGCTCTCCCTTGCTTCTGTACCTTTGGACGGCCAAAATACTTGAGTGCAGTCTTAATTTCCGCAAGATTGCGTCGTCAGCTGAGGTCAGAATCTTCTTCAACTTATTGCCTGCAAAAACAAAGGATTAGACTTGGAGAAAAAGCCGAATAAAAGAAAGATCAATAAACACAAGGAGTTACACGGAAACCTGGTTCACCCCTCCGTCTGGGAATAGGGTCTAGGCGATCTTCGCCTTCGCCGAATTCCCAGATGCCTTAGACATTGACCATCACATTGTCAACTCGTTTGCCAGAACTGGCAAGCATGGTTACCAAGTGATGGTCGGTGTCCTTGGCCTTGAGAAAGTAGCGCCCGAGACGACCGGAGGATTTGGCTAAAGCGTAGCAGTGCCGAATTGCCGGAATGCCAAGGTTGATCCTAAGGCGCCTGTTCAACTCTACGATTTCCATTATGATTTGAAAGAAATTCACATTGGGTTGGGAAGGTATTAGACCCCAATGGCGGAGGACGGCCCTAAGAAATGGGTGTTGGGGAAAGCGAACTCCGCCCTCCGCAATGGTTAGGAGAGGAAAGACGATTGTATTTTGGTCATCCCTCTCCATATCAAGAGTATTGTCCATCATTAGAGATGGATGGACATCATCAGGGATAGAAAAATGTCGTCGGAACCCAGAAATACGACCTTGGAAAGGAGGTCTTTCAAATGCTTAGCCATTCTAGTAAGGATTCAAGGGTATTCTAAATCAAAAATAAACACGGAAAATAGGATTACAAAGAGAAGAGAAGAAAACTTAAGAAAGGCAAAGGAGACAAGGAGAGACGGGAAGAAGTTGCAGAAGATGCGAGACAGAGAAGAGATACCGGCTGGCAATCCAGGAGGCTCAAATATTCAAAAAAGCATGCATTCGAAGAGACTGGAGTTTCAAATCATAATAAATGCAAAAGATACATGAATAAGACGGGAACATATAATGATGATCGAGAGGCGTGTGCGTTCTGACATTCACATTGGGATAGGAGAAGCCGTCTAACTTATGTTTCTCTTGACTTTTCAAATTCGAAACCAAACACACCAATTAACTGCCGTCAATGGGGAGTTTGGGGGGCAATTGTGGGAGTCGAATAAATAGCAGAATCAGAAGCTTACGCTTTAGAAGATAGACATTACTCGGCTCTAACCTGCACGATCAGGAGGCTGAAGACAATAAATAGGTCGAGTAACTATTGAACTAAGGGGCCGAATAAATAAGCGGATAGTGAGCGAAAAGGGGACCAGGCCCCGAGGCCCTGGAAACAAGTATAAATAAAGGAACAACAGTCGAAGAAAGGTATGTGAGAACTAGTATGCTTAACTTAAAATACAAGTAACCCAGAGAGAGTAGAGACTGACTTGTCCGTCGGAGTGCTAATTCTGGCACCCCCGACCGGAGTGTTCATTTCTTTTCAGGTGTCTATTTGAGGATCACGAGCGTCTCCCAGGATCAGAAGAGTATTTCCAAACCACTTCCCCACAGTAAGCAATGCTAAAGGTCAACTTTGTTCCCAATGCCTCTTAAAGGCTTTGCCACAACCGAGCAGTAAAACCAGATCCCTATCCGACACAATATTCATAGGGACTCTATGACGTCGGACCATCTCCCTAATGTACAACTCTGCCAAATGTTCAACTGAGTTGCCGGTGCACATCGGAATGAAATTGGTAGACTTAGTCAACCTATCAACAATCACCCAAACGGCGTCATTGCCTCGCTGTGTTCTAGGAAGCTCAACTACGAAATCCATGGTAATATGTTCCCATTTCCACTTCGATACAGATAAAGCGACATCCCACTTCATACCCCTCCACCAAAAATGACGACTAAGATCATGATATATTTTAGTGCCTCTTGTATGTACCGCAAGGCGTGAGTGATGGAACTCCCGAAGTACTTCCTCTCTACAAGATTCGGGTACAAACAAACGGTCTAGATAACGTACACTCAGGTCCGAGTGGACGTTCAAACCTTTCTCTTCCTTCCCATTGGAAATTTTAACATGGATTGACTCCAACTCTCGGTCCCTTTGTTGTGCCTCTATGACCTTACTAATCAAGGCAGGTTGAGCATTCATTGTGAACAAGGTAGCACTCTCATCGGATTCACCCAAGTGCAAATTAAACTTGCCAATAACACCTAGCATATCCCATTCCCGAATGGTTACACTTGCCAAACTACTCACAGATTTTCCACTCAAAGCATCGGCCATTACATTGGCTTTACCCGGATGATAATGTAATTCAAAGTCATAATCCTCTATAAATTCCATCAACCTCCATTAATGTAAATTCAAATACTTTAGACTCTTATGATCTAAGAAAACCTCAAACTTCTCACCATACAAGTAATGTCTCCAAATTTTCAAAGCAAAAATTGCCGCCGCTAATTCTAAATCATGGGTGGGATAATTCTTCTCGTGAGTTTTCAATTGTCGTGATCCGTAGGCCACAACTTTTCTCTCTTGCATCAAAACACAACCAAGTCCATCCCCGGACGCATCACAAAAGACGGTGTAATCCAAACCCCTTTCCAGAATTATCAAGACTGGTGCGGTAGTCAATCTAGTCTTAAGTTCTTGGAATGATTTTTCACAAGCTTCATTCCACACAAACTTGACACCATTCCTAGACAACCTAATCAAAGGTGCAGCTAGTCTAGAGAAGTCCCCAACAAAGCGTCGATAATACCCCGCTAATCCCAAGAAACTTCGGATCTTAAAAACATTTTTCGGTTGTTCCCAATCCTGTACGGCGTCTATTTTTGAGGAGTCTACAGTTACTCCCTCTCTCGACATTACGTGCCCCAAAAACTTCACCTCGGTTAACCAAAAATCGCATTTCTCAAATTTGGCATACAAACGGTGCTCTCTAAGCAAATCAAGAACTACTCGCAAGTGAGCCTTATGTTCCTCTTCGAAGGTTGAATAAATTAAGATGTCGTCCACAAAGACGACCACGAAAAGGTCCAAGTATTCTTGAAAATTTTGGTTCATCAAATCCATAAAGGAAGCCGGTGCATTAGTCAACCCAAAAGGTATTACAAGGAATTCATAGTGACCATAACGCGTACGAAAGGCCGTTTTCTAGATGTCCTCCTCCCGGACTCTCAATTGATGACACCCCGACCTCAAATCTATCTTTGAGAAGCAGCGAGACCCTCTAAGTTGGTCAAACAAATCATCTATTCTAAGTAGAGGATACTTGTTCTTAACGGTGACCCGATTCAACTTGCGGTAATCAATATACAACTGCAATGACCCATCCTTCTTCTTCGCACAGAGAGCCGGCGCTCCCCAAGCGATGCACTAGGCGAATGAAGCCCTTGTCTAAAAGCTCTAGGAGTTGAATCTTCAACTCATGCAATTTGGCTAGTGCAAATCTATATGACACCATGGAAATCGATGTTATGCTAGGCACTAAGTCAATGGAGAACTCTATCTCCTGGTGGGGTGGCAAACTGGTAAGGTCCTCGGGAAAGACATCCCAGTATTCACAAACTATCCTTGGCAATTCAACATGAGCCCCATCACTCTCATTACTCATGAGAGTTGCAAGAAGGTTACTAAGCTTGCTCCTACTACAAGGGTCAAAGATTGGTGAAAATACCCTATCCACTCGGTTCCCCAGAAAATAAAAACAATCACCACTCGAGGTACACACAGTAACTCTTTCACGATAACAATCAATCATAGCTAGGTACGAAAACAACCAGTCCATGCCTAAAATGACATCAAAACTCGACATGTCTAACAACACAAAAGCAAATGGAAATCTATGCCCAGCGACTTCTATCTCACAATCACGACACCCCCGGTCTAAATCAATCGTACCCCCAACAGGTGACTCTACTCTGAGCGGAGAAGCTAACTATGCCACCTCTAACCCCAATGCAAAAACAAATGCAGTATATATAAACGAATGAGACGTACCGCTGTTTATTAACACACTAGCCAAAGTATTACACACAACAAAAATACCTCTCACAACTGAGGATCCTGGTAACTGCTCTGGCGTGATAACAGCATACACACGCCCCTGTGGCCCTTGATTACTTGTTCATCTCTCGGGAGCATAGGCATGGTGTACTGATTGAGTCGAAGCGGCTCCCTGGTTAACTCGTGAAGTTTGAACAGAATGAGCCTACTGGTGGCTCTGAGTCTGCCTCGACCCTGATGCACTAGATGCGCCTCCCAATTGTGGGCAAGTCCTCTTCATGTGTCCCGACTGACCACACTGAAAATAATTAAACCCTTGCCCTCTATTCTGAGGTTGACTTTGAGATCGGTTAGATGGTGGTAACATCAACTGCCCTTCTTCCTTCTGCGGGCACGCAAAGGCTTTGTGACCCGGTTGGCCACACTTAAAGCATGAAAAACCACTCGTTGTACTCTTTCCTAGGCCCGCACTAGGCAAAGGAAAAGTAGATCTAGACTGTTGTGGTTGGGACTGGGATGAAAAGGTGCCAATGCTTCTCTTATTCTACCTATAATCTCCTTGTGATTCCTGGCCCCTAGACCTCAAACCCTGAAGTCTCTCCTTCTCGACTTGCACAGTAATCTCTACATGTGTCGCCACCTCTACAAGACGGTCGTAGTTCCAAATCATGTTTTCGGCAACCTTCAACAGAATTTTGGTTCTGAACTTTTTCTCAAACTCAATGCAACGGCGCTCTTCCGTTGCCACCAACTCCGGTGCAAACCAGGACAAACTAGAAAAGACTGCTTCAAACTCGGCAACGGACAAGTTAAGTTATTTGAGGTCTTGAAACTCTTGCCTCAATCTCTCCCTAGTAGTGGAAGGTAAATACTTCTCTTGGAAAGCAACCACAAAGGCTTCTCATGTCGGCTCCACCCTATCCTTGGCATATTTCCACCATTGACCCGCATCTCCTTTAAGATAGTAACTCGCTAGAGTCACCCTTAACTCGCTATCATCTATGTGAAGCATCTCAAATGTCTATCCCATTTGCACGAGCCACTCATCCGCTTTCTTGGGCTCGGGGCCACCATGGAACTCATCCGACTTGGTCCGCAAAAACTCCCTAGTAAGGAAATTAGCCCTTGACTCTACGGTGTTCTCTCGGGCTTGGTTCTCTGCCCTCAACAAATTCATTGATTCCCTTAAAGCCCCCACAATTTCTCGGGCTAGGGCCCCTATTGCAGTTTGACTTGCTTGTTTTGGGATTTCCGCTTGCCCCACTTGTTCGGCCACATTAGCTTGGCCTGACTATTCCTCTTGCACCGGAACCTCATGGACCAGTACTTCATGTACACCCCAGTGAGACCTACCATGTCTCCCGCCTCTACCACCACGGGTCTGACCTCTCCCAGACATCCTATAAAGGACAATAGAAATAATTTAGCACACTAACCCATATGTACTCGCAACTTGCCTTACACGTTTGATCACACCAAATATATGTATTTCTCTACCATATAGACAATTTAATTTCACTCCACATAAGCACTTAGTCATATAAACACATACGGATTATTCTTCCATGATGAAATTCGTTCCACAAAAAACCAAGAATTCTTAGTAGAACGAGTATTAATCAAGTACCCTTCTAAAAAGACCTCAAGGAATTTAATAGGCGCAAACAACATCCCAAAAGTCCAATCTCATACCCATATAGTCACATAAGCATGTTATCACATAATCACAAAATACATAACATCTTCCTATCATGCAACATGAACCCATTGTGGCGAAATAACCACTCCCCACGAGCTCCAAGTATTCAAACCCAGTAGCTCTCATACCAAGTTGTAACACCCCAATTTCTCTAGCCCAAATGATAATACAACAATCATGGCTCTTCAAGGTAAAACTGAAATAAATCTCCACATTTGCATTGCATGATACAAATGGTTCCTCATGCGATTAAACAATTAATCCAAAAAAAAATAAATAAGAAAATAAATAGCCTCAAGGGTTTACAAGTTTCCGAGGCTTAAGCTTGGTTACACAAAATGGTTATTCAACCCACACAAATATAGCCCTTGGCTTATAAACAGAGTCACAGCAAAATGAGAACAATATGCTCTTAACACACACTTCCACGCCCTTAGTTAGGTGGAATCACCACATCCTTCCCTGCACAAAAATCCCATAGGGTGAGCATAAAGCCCAGTGGGAAAATCTTAACAAAGAATATACATTTTATACAAGTCTCAAAAGATGAAATGCACATGCCATGCTATGCCTTTTTGAAAGTAAAACACATCTTCATCCTTTGAAAAACCATCATGCTCAATGATGTCATGTAACTTCAACTGTTCAAAATTTATCAATTTAATTCAAGGGGCGGTAAATACAACTTTGATAATCCCTAAGTCGGTGTCTGCAAGTAGGCTTCACTAGCACTACCAAACCCCACTCTTTACCGGTCTCTCACCGGAAGGGAAGTGGTTCCTCTTCTGCGCGTGTTTTCGATCTTTCAACCCGGACACTCAAGTCAACTTAATCAATTTCATCTACACCACCTATCAAGACTTACCACCCTATTTACCCCAAAACCATTTCATAAAAACTCATTTCACAACATTCTTTTCTCAATGCAAGTTTTCAAATTCAATTTCAGAGCTTAACATAATCAAATGAATTGACATGCCAATGTATCAATTAATAATACAATGCAACATTTTTTCCATTTTCAATACTTCCACACAATACTTCCATTGTGATCAAATTCTCATTTCTCATTTCAATGTAACTTCACAAGATGAATATATATACTTTTATATCCAATTCATCCAAGGGATAGCATAATTCTCACATTTCGAGCAATCTCAACAATTTAGTCATTTCAAGACTATAACAACATTTTGAACAACAATTTCCAAAATTTCAACAATTCACATCTTCCATGAAAACCATCATTCATATGTATATAAATAAACAATTTTCAAAACATCCATTTATTTTGGCACATAATAAATATGACAACATCATCCGAGGATTTTCAACATCATTTAAAAATTCCCAATTTCAGGTTTTCTCACCAAAACCATTCATATTCAAATATTTGAAAGAATCTCACCCAAAAACATCTTTCTTTAATCAACATACTTCGCAACCCTCAACTTCCATTTTAAAAGGGTTAAAGGGTAAACCCACTTTCAAAATCACTCATCTTCTTGAATCGACAATAAATTTTCAAAAGCTATCAAAGGACGATTTCGAAAATGATCTAGATCTTATAAAAATATATATATATAATTCAAAGAAAATCCCTACCTCAAGCATTGAAGAAGAACAGAGATGACACCCCAAAATCAACGATGCCCAAACTCGATCTTCATCGCATACAATGAAGCCGTCGAGATGTTAACCAACTTTGATGAAGAAACAATGGCAAAACTCTAATAGATCTTGAGGAATCAAGGTTTTTGATCTAGTTTGTATAAGGAAATGTAGAGAGACGGAAGAGGAAATGTTTAGAGAGAGAGAGAGAGAGAGAGAGAGAGAGAGAGATACAAGGAGAATGGGATACACTCAGCCCAAAGAGAGAAAAGAAGCCAAAATTTCGGATCCACCTACCACCGCACATGAGGAGCCTATTCCTGCACATGCGGCGCGTGCTCCCGCACGTGTGGCCCTCACCCCTGTATGGGCAGCGCCTCCTCCCCACACCTCACTCCCTCACTTGCCTTTTTAGCAGTGTGCTTCATGCCATCCCCTGAATTCCGTACGTGCGGCCTTACTTCCCGCACGTGCGGCCCCTCTCCCGCACGTTCGGCCCTGGTCCTCAGCCCAGAAATCTCTCGGTTCAACTCCTGACGCTCTGGACCGACCTCGCACCCTCCGGAACAAATGAAACTCAACGCCGGAATAAACAAGAACAAGAACTTTTGAGAAAAACTTCCGAACACAACAAACTCAAACGATCAACAAGACTCCAAGTCTAAACCGTCACTCTAACAAGGGTAAGCCCCAAAGGTAAACGAAGAAGAACAAGAAACGCACAACGAAACCGGTCGTCACACTGTCCGAACTGCACCGCGCACAACTCTATTTATTACCATCAAATACCATGGATGCTGAAGGCTTTCTCAAAGAGTCAAGCAGTAAGTATTGCTCAAACTAATTGGATAAAACTTGTAAGACCAATATTTTTAGGGGCAATTTTTTAAAAAATTCTATTTGTAATACTTACGTACTAATTAGTTTTTTTTTTTAAATAATAATAATAATCATATAAGTGGTAGCTTTACAACATTTTAATATAAAATCATAAGATCATCTCTAATAGATTGTTCAGTCGTGCAAATGCCATATTGTAGCATGGTATGTGTCAAAATATCATATTTTGTGAGAATCACTCCAGAAGTGCATACTTTATTTATATTTTAGCATGATCACCATATGATTTAATTTCAACCATAGGATATGATCATGTGTACACCTAATTATATGTATTTGCAAGATCTTTAATTAAAAAAATTATAGTCGAATAATTAATTTGTATAAAAAATTCAAGTCATTAGTTTAAAGCAAACTTACATTTAATAAAATTAATTAAAATAACATTCAATTTTTTGAAATCGATTATATACAATGATCTTATTGAACATGTGTGGCTATGACACGGAGAGCAAACCTGTTATCAAACTGTGTTTTACGTATCCAGAAATTGGAACACCTTCAAAATGTATTTTGAATTAAAATTATTTTAATATGATGGTTAATATTTTTGTAAAATATTAATTTAAAAATTTTATATTAATATACTAATTTTATTGAATTTATATATAATAAAAAAACGAATGGCATGACATTCTTTGGGTATAATTATAATATTGGAAAATTAAAAGGTCAATTCATCATTTTAAAATTTGGCATGATATTCCTATCATGTCAAATTTGGCACCATATATTATACAGTATAATGCTTTTGGCATGATAAATTGTATATTATCAGTGTAATTTTTGTGTATATTGTGCCGAATTTTAGCAATAACATGGTATGGAGTCTTTTGAAAAGCTGGTAAAAAGTTAGTTTTTAACTTTTTACCCATTTTGAGTCATATCACCTCTCACATAACTTATTTATAAAAAGATAAAATAAGCTAAAAAAGTTAAAAAATCAACTTTTTACGAACTTTCTAAAACATCCCATAGCACACAATTAAAATTGTTCTAAGGTTCTTCATCAATCTGAAATTAATTTTTGAAAGTATCACTGAAATGTTATTTCTCTGATATTTATTATAAACTGATGGGAAATATTATTAGAGTGTATACCATATACATTTGTTACATATTTTTGTGATAAATATTATGTATTTTTGTGGTAAATATTACGGATTTTCTCGTAAGAGTTATAACAATTTGTGGTTCATAAATGAAATTATTTTTATGATAATTTTACATATTTTTTTATCCATTCATTTTGTAATTATAAGATATGTAACATTATAACAAAAATACTTAACTTTATTTCTTAAACACAAATTATCATAATTTTTATCTAAAATATATATAATATTTATTATAAAAATATATAATACACGCTACAAAAAGACATAATAAGATGCTTATGATACACACCCGTGATGGGATGTGTACCATGGATTTCCCTAAACAGGATAAAACATGTAGAGGTGGAGGTAGGAGTTAGGGGTCCACTGAGAAATCAAGCATTTTGAGGAACCTTGAGACTTGGTATCTGATAGTATAGATAAATAAGCCTTTCATTTACAATCTTATCTCTCTCTCTCTCTCTCTCTCTCTCTCATCACAGTAGTGGTGATCGAGTAGTGAATTAATTAATTGCCGAGCTAGCTATATATGGATTCAAGTTCACCAGCAGCTTCTGAAAGTGCAAGGGCCTCCTTCTCCAGGCATTGGAAGACAGCATGTTCCAGCTTTGTATTAGGTTGTTTACTTGCAATCACACTTCAAGTCTTCTTCTTCTCTCCAATATCTCCAGACCCACTTGAACTGCCTCGACCCTCTTCTTCTGCTCCCTTTCTTCCCACAAACAGCCTCTTACAGGTGAAGTACTCAACAAGACTTTTCATTTCATCTATATCTAATATATATATTGAGTGTGTCTCTGGCTGATGCTTACTGGTATCTGTTTGCTTTTTGTAAATATTTGACCCCAAAAATCTAGAAAGTGACAAAACTTGGAGAAGGATTTTTGAAGAACCCAGAAGACGTGTGTGTGGATAAAGAGGGCATCTTGTATACGGCAACAAGAGATGGTTGGATCAAAAGATTGCACAGAAATGAAAGCAAGTGGGAGGATTGGAGGTTTATTGAGGACACCGACACTTTACTTGGAATCACAGTAACAGCAGCAGGCACTCTCATTGTATGCGACACTGAGAAGGTAGGCCAGCTGACACTCAAAACTATAATATATATTGGCAATTAATTTTAATTCTTTCAATTTTTCTTTTCAGATGGTTGAATTGGGTCAATTTAGGCTAATGGATAATATTTGTTAAGAACTTGCACAAAAATTAAGGGCAAATAGTCAATTCAAAGGGGAGTGGACCATTTCAAATTAGGCGTCAATTCCTAAAGAGTGTTGTTATTAGTATTTCATCAATTATTTTGAACTTCTTAATTTTTTGGATCCCCACTTATAAATTTTAAAACCCTTAAAATTTCTTTTCTCCCTCCAAATAATACCAAAATTATCCTTATAAAAACATTTTATCTATTCAAATGCACACTTCCACAACCCCTACACCCCCAAAAGTCTCTCTCCCAAAACCCACACAAAACCCACGACGGTGGAACCTCCCAAAACCAGTAGAAAAAATTTGCGGTGATTAAGAAGTTTTTCCTCTTCTTCATTATGAGGTTTGTCAATCTTTTTTTTTTTTTCGCAATTATATCTTTTCACATACAAAACCCAATCCATTTTCATGTTTCTGTGATTGATTTTCTATAATTCATCTATGGCCTCATTGTACTTGTATGCTCTCTATGTGAGCAAAACTGGGCAGGATTTCACCTCCCGGTCAACCGGCCGATCGACCACCTAAGGGCGGTCCGACCTCCTCTGTTTGCCTGCTTCTACTGCTGCTTCAGTTATCTGTTCCCGAACAAATAAGAAATGTTCAGTTATTTATTCCTGAACAAATAAATAATTAATGTTCAGACCTTGTTCTCGAATTTCGGTCATATTTTTGGGAGTTTAGTTCCGAAAAAATAACGAACAATTTTTATTATTTTTGCATTTTCTTCCCCCAAGAAACTTACCCTTATAAGGTCAATCTCCTTTGAGCTAAGAATATTATCAAAGTTATACACATTTTTTGAGCTTTTATTGTTGTACTTCTCTTATCTCATGGAGTTGTGGTTATCGGAAAAACTTTCACTCATTGTCATTGCCGAAGAAGTGTATGTAATTAAACGATTGCCACCGTTGCTATCGGAATATTATTCCTGAAGGGTTTTCAAGGTTTTAAGAGTGGGTTGGTTTTGAAGGTGGGATTTGGGAAAGATGGATGGGTGGTGATGGAGGTGGGTGGTCTCATAAACCATAATTCATGATGTAATGGATGTGTAGGCTTAATTGTGAGATGAGGTATCTCAAAATTTTTTATATTCTTTTTAGTAATTTCATTTGAGATTATTATATTAATTTTTTAAAAAAAAATGCGCTAAAACATTGGGGGTTCAGAATAATTGATGAGGTGCTAATAGCAACATTCATTCATAAATCATTTTAAGAATAGTGAATGGACTATTTTTCCTTTTGACTTCAGTCCACTTACTAAAAGAATAATTGATAAAAAGTCTACACTTATGGGACCATATGTTATTTGGTCAAATGTCTAATTTTTATTGGTAATAAGGACATATTTAATGAAATTGTTTGATGGAAAAATAAATTTTTAATTTGAAAGAATTTATTCCCAATTTTACCATACCGTCGCTAGACAACTACCGAACCACTGTCGAACCACTGTTGGACCACCACCAGAAAGTTCATTGTGTTGGAAGTTTTGCCAAAAAAAGAAAATGCCTATGGCGGCAGTGGTGTTTTTGTTGTTATGGATGTAGGTAGATTAATAGATAGGTGGCACATAGACAAATGAGAGATGATATGTGGATGATAGGTTAATAGATTGTGAGATGGACAAATAGGTGAATAATAAACATATAAACAAATAGGTAATGGTAGTATGGTATTCGAAATTACTTTCGTCCTTTCGGATCTAAAAGAATAGAATTTGGGACTATTGCCCAAAGTTTTAAAATTGAACCTGTGTGTCTAGTATCAATTTTAAATAATATTATTAATTGAATTAAATTAACACAATATGAAAAAAATTGATAATAAAATTGATAAATTAGAAATGTAATAACTAGATTGAAACAAGAGAGCATGGATGATCTGACCATGAGAGTAAGTAAAATATATGGTGGGTTTGGAAGCTGTCATCAACTACTTCATGTGGCCTGTGGGTTAGCTAAGGGAGTAAATTTTTAAGTGGGTAAATTATAAATACATTATTTGTTATTTGTTTAAAATATAAATTGCTTTTTGTGGTTTTAAAAATTATATTTTGCGTCTTTTGAAATTTCTTATTTCATAACAAATAACCTTTTATTAATAAATCATCAAGCCAATTAATAATTCATATAGTTTTAATATTATATAGAAAAAACAGTTAGAAATTTCATTTTTTCAGTCGATTTCGTGACGCCACCAAATAATTGCCCTAAAATAGATTTGATGGTCTCATCCATTAAACAATTTCAATTTGATTAGTCAAATCTCTAAATTGATATCATTAATGTAAGAGATTTACAAAAGGAGTCCACATGTATTACACATTCAATCTTTCCTAAGTTGAATCCATAGCATGTGTGACCATTCTTAAAGAAGAAAATAACCACCAAAAGAAATGCCTCAAGGGCTCCAAGTTCTGAGGCTCAAACCTGGTTACACAAAAGTGGTTAACAAACTTATACAACTTAAGCCCTTGGCCTATCAAAATTTTTGAGTGAGTAAGTCATAAATTAAAGACAAAAATTTAAACGTTCACAAAGGGCATGCCCCAGGTAATACAATAAATCACAAACCCACCAAAGGAAAAAACTAACAAAAAAAAATAACTAATTAAAACACTCCCGTAACAATCGGGTCCATAACAAAACAATAATAAAAAATTAAAATTGTCCATATATCATTTTTATCCCCCCAAGTACCCTCTACCATCCAAAAATAATAGATGGTATTGGGAGAAGATATATGGACAATTAGAAAACCCACTAAAACAAATTAACAAACCAAAAATAGTGGGGCCAATTAAAACCCACGGAAAAACGTGGCTAAAGCAACCACAAAAAAACCCCCACAACAAGCCATTTGCTGGTTTGTACAAAACCGTGGGCTTATATACCACCCACGTGTATGTTCCTGGGCTAAAGCAACCTATTCACTGGTCCTAGGTTTTACTCCGGCGTCTTTGTTCCAGCGCAAGGTTGGCAGGCTCGGCTTCTCCAGTGCTTGTGTTTTTTTGAGTTTTGGAGGTCTGCCTGTTGCTGGGCAACAGTGATGGTGTTTGCAGAGTTATTCCAGCATGTGCTGGTTTTCTGGTTTTCGTGTTTTGTTGCCGTTGATGCTATCTTCATTCTCCGGCGCCTTTGACGTTTTCCGTCACCAGCATATGGCAGATGGGAGCTTCATATTGATGTGTGGTACACGCTCTGCATGGCGTGTGGGTCTATACTGGACAACCTGAAGTTGGTTGGTGTGACGCGTGGGTCTGCTTCCACCCTATGCTAGCTAGCTGATGGTTGGAACATGGGGCCTATCAAAATAACCACAAAATAAAAGAGAGTCTCGTTTTCTCAAAAGATTTTCTGCACCTTTAGTTAAGAAGAATAACCACATAATTTCCTTCACAATTCTTCATTAAGGATGAATATAAAGTCCAGTAGAGATATCTTCATAAAGTCATGTATAGGGTAGCTTTTTCTCATGGGCTTTCAATTGATGTGAGCCGTAAGCCACAACTTTTCCTTTTTGTATTAACACACAATTAAGTCTATCCTAGTATGCATCATAATACATAGTAAAACCCAAAACCTTGTTTCAGAATTATCAAAACTAGTGCCGTAATCAATCTAGTCTTTTAAATTCTTGAAATGAATTTTTGCAAATCTCGTTCCACATAAACTTGACACTTTTTCCAGTCAACTTCGTCAACGGTGTGCTTCGTCTAGAGAAGTCCCTTACAAAATGGCGGTAACAGCCGACTAACCCTAAGAAACTCCGAATCTCAAAAATGTTCTTAGGTTGTTCCCAATCTTGCACGGCATCTACAGTTACCCTTTTCCCTTACACCACATGGTCCAGAAATTTCACCTCTGAAAGCCAAAACTCGCATTTCTCAAACTTAGCATATAATTTATGCACTCTAAGCAAATCAAGTACTATTCGCAAGTGTTCCTCGTGTTCCTTCTCAGATGATGAATATATCAAAATGTCATCCACAAAGACAACTACAAATCGATCTAAGAACTCCCAGAAAACTCGATTCATCAAGTCCATGAATGAAGCCAGTGCATTGGTTAAGCTAATGGCATGATTAGAAACTCATAATGGCCATAACGCATGCGAAATGTCGTTTTCTGGATATCCTTCTCCTTAACTCTCAATTAATGGTACCTTGATCTCTAGTCTATCTTGGAAAAACAGCATGATCCCTTAAGTTGGTCAAATAAGTCATTTATTCTGGGCAGAGGATATTTGTTCTTAATGGTAACTCGATTCAATTTGCGGTAATCAATACATAACCGCAATGGCCTACCCTTCTTCTTTGCAAAGAGAGCCGGTGCTTCCTAAGATGATGTGCTAGGGCAAATGAAGCTCCTATCTAAAAGTTCTTGGAGTTGGATCTTTAACTCCCGCAACTCAGCTGGTGCAAATCTATATGGAGCCATAAAAATCGGTGTTGTGCTAGGCACTAAGTCAATGAGAATTCAATCTCTCTATGGGGTGGTAAGTCGATAACATTTTCAGGAAAAACATCCAGATATTCATAAACTACCCTCGGCAAGTCAACTCAAACCATGCTACTGTCATTGTCAAAGAAATGGCAAAAAAAAAGCTAAGTCCTCCCCGACCCTTAAAGTTATACAATGGTGGAATGGAACTATCACTCCGATCACATTGAAAATAAAAACAATCCCTAGTATGTGTACATACAGACACTCTATAGCGTTGATAATCTATCGCGGTCTAGAAATGTGACAACCATTCCATCCACAATATAATGTCAAAAATGTGAATATCTAAGAGAATAAAATCAAAAGAGAGTTGGCAGTCCGCAACCTCAATCTCACAAGAACAACAAACATGCCCCAATGCTACTCTATCCCTAGCCGGTGACTTAACCCATAATGGAGACTCTAACTGATCGATCTCCAATCCAACAACAAAAGCAAAAGCAAAAGCAGTAGATATGAATGAATATGACACACCCATATCAATTAACACACTAGCCAAAGAGTTGAACACAACAAAATTACCTCTCACAACGGAGGATCCTGGCGACTGGTCTGTCGTGGTAACAGCATATACGCGCCCCTAGGCCTTTGGTCAACTTGTTCATCCCTCGAAGCATAGGCCTGCTGCACTGATTGAGTCGAGGTGGCTCTCTAAATAGCTTGTGAGGCCTGAGCTGAATGAGCCTACTAGTGGCTCTGAATCTGCCTTGATCCTAATAAGCTAGATGCACCTCCCACGGGCATGCTCTCTTCATGTGCCCGGACTAGCCACATTAGAAACAAATGGGTCCTTGTCCCCTTACTTTGGGGCTGACCGTGGGATCGGTTAGGTGGTGGTAGTGGCAACATCTAATGTCCTCCTCATTTCTGTGGACAAGTATTAGCCTTGTGACTCGGTTGGCCGCACTTAAAATAAGTAACTCCACCTTGAATGCTCTTCCCCGTCCTAACACTAGGCAATGGCAAAGTAGATCTAGTCTGTTGTGACTGGGACTACGATGAAGCAGAGCCCTTAATTGTTCCGTATCATGTTACCAGCAACTTTAAAAATATTTTGGTCCTGAGCCTCTTCTCAAACTCAATGCAACGGCGTTCCTCCGTCGCTACCAACTTCAGTGCAAAACGGGACAAACTAGTAAAAGCCGCTTCAAATTCGGCCACTATTGTATTTAGCTGCTTGAGATCTAAAAACTCTTGTCTTAGTCTCTTCTAAGCTGTGGAAGGTAGGTATTTGTCTTGGAAAGCAATGACAAAAGCTTCTCATGTCAGCCCAACTCTGCCTGTGGCGTATTTCCACCATTGGCTTGTATCTCTTTTCGAATAGTAACTCGTGAAAGTCACCCTAAGCTCACTATCATCAATGTGAAACATCTCAAATGTCTTCACGGTTTGCTCCAGCACATGAATGAGTCAACAAGGCCTACCCCGCATTTTGCCTCTACTACTATGCGTTGGACCTCTTCTTGACATCCTAATTAAGGACAATAATGAATAACTTAGCACATAATCATATATGCGCTTGCAACCAAAACTCACACATTCAACTACAATAATTTGCAAACTTTCATTTCATGTAAACATATAGTCTCACTCCATGTAAGCACATAATGACATAAACATATACGAATTATCCCTTCAAGATGACATTTCCCACGAAGTACCGAGAATTCTCATTAGAATGAGCATTGATCAGATGCCCTTCTAATTAGAAAAACTTAATAGGCACAAAAAAAATCCTAAAAGTTCAATCCTATATCCGTTTAGTCAAATAAGCATGTTATCACATAGCACCTAAAACATCAAACATCCCTTAATTTAGTGAAATGAACCCATTGTGGTAAAACCACTTCCTACGAGCTCTAAGTATTCAAACTCGATAGCTCTAATACCAAGTTGTAATGCCCCGAAATAGATATGATGGTCTCATCCATTAAACAATTTCAATTCGATTAGTAAAATCTCTAAATTGACATTCTCATTCAATTTCAATTCAATTTTTCCTAAGTTGAATCCATAGCATGTGTGACCATTCTTAAACAAGAAAATAACCAACAAAAGAAATGCCTCAAGGGCTACAAGTTCTAAGGCTCAAGTCTGGTTACACAAAAGTGGTTAACAAACCCATGCAACTTAACCTGTCAAAATAATCACAAAAGAAAAGAGAGTCTGGTGCTCTCAAAAGATTTCCGGCGCCTTTAGCTAGGCGGAATCACTACATCTTTTCTTACACAAATCTACTAGAGGTGAGCATAAAGCCTAGTAGAGATATCTTCGCAAAGTATATATATATATATATATATTTAAGCAGTCCTATATACATGGATGTAATGTTATGACATGCTCCAATAGCACAAGTTTTGTTCCTTTCAAAATCACATGCAATGATCCTTTAAAGAATTTCTCTGTCATCTCAATAAATTGCAAAATTTAACACGGGGTGGTAAATACGACTCAAACAATTCCCCAGGGCTAGTGTTTGCAAGTAGGCGTATCAAAACTACCCAATACTACCTTATCGACTTCTAACCAAAAAGTTTAGGCACCCACACGCGCGTGTTTCTAATCTTACACCAAGGACACTCAAGCCAATTTAATTCTCAAACTACACCCCTTAACCGGATTTCCACTGTATTTACCCCAAAGCATTTCAAGAGTAACACTTGTTTTTCTCAAACAACAAATCAATTTCCAAGGCATAGCCACAATAAACCATTTCAAAGCTATACAAGGTGAATGTAATGAAATGCAATTAAATAGTTTCAAAATATATATGATTCCTCCACAATTCTCAATATTTGCTCAAAGGGAAAATATGATATTCAATACATATATATATCCCAAAATTCATATCAAATCCATATGCATGTGACATATGACACCCTCTCATATTCACAATCAACGTTCATCTTAATTTCCATTTTTCAAACATATACACATCATGCTATCCATAATTTAACAACAACCACCCTCATCCATTTCATGGGTATCTAAACAACACAACAACATGAGGAACATTTTATTAATTTCTTAAGGAATTTAACAACAATTTCATGGATATTTCACAAAATTCACTTTTCTCTAATTTGTCCCAAAATCTAGGGTTTGATCAAAGAGGGTTTTCCTTCATTTCCAAAATATTTTTCTTACATGCGCTTCCAAGTGGTTCATAGGTTCACAAAATAATTTATCTTGAACCAAAATCATAAGGAAAACCATTCCTCTAACATTTTCTAGACCCAATACACTTGAACTCCCAAAAACCCCTTACTCAAAATCATAGCAAAATAGGCAAGACATGCTTCAATCATATCTATAACTCAAAAAACTTCCTACCTCAAGTTTTGGAAAGAAAAGATGAAATTTTTATCAAAATCAATGACGTCGAAATCCGATCTTCACCATACATAATGTAGCCCTTGATGAGCTCTCCAATATTAAAGAGACACTTAGGTCAAAATCTCAAAGGATAAGGAAAGATCAAGGAAATAAATGAGGTGGGTGAAGAGTTTCTAGAGAGAGAGAGAGAGAGAGTGAGAGTGAAGTGAAAAGTGGAAGAGAAGTGTGTAAGGACTCAACTTTTAAGTGATTTGACACATTTTTTGGAGCTAACTGCGAACAGGCCACTCGAGCAAACTGTTGGAACAATCTTCTGTGTAAATAAAATAAAATGAAACTAAATCAAACAAATAAATAAATAACGTACCGAATTTATTTATTGAACCAAATTTAAAACTTTCAAAGACCAAGTCGAGTGTGTGACACTCTGTCCTTAAGACAGATTCACCCGCTACGGTGATTACAGTTGAGTGGCGCCTATCTTCCAGGATACAATGATCTTCACAAATTGTAGTAGCACTCCAAACAATTTGTTCGGTGAACCAAACCTGTGTTCTAACTCTCTGAAATTTATTCTAAAACTAATATGAAAAATAATGCACCAAAGACAAAAGTTAGACAGCACAAAGGAATTAATTTCGGACTGTTTTTTTCCATAGAATACAATTACTGGAAATGTTGGTATATAAAGGCATACAAAGGTTGTCCGAACAGGTAAGTATCTGTAACTTCAACCCTTGAACAGATTTAGTAAGGAAACTAGACAGATCTGTAACTGTGCAGATTTTGAATCTGTCCAGAATTTCAACTGTGCAGATTTTGAATCTATCCAGAATTTCAACAGATTGAAAACCTGTCTGGACAAAAATTTACTTGATGTTTGATCAACCAAAATCTGCTGGAACATGTCTAGAATATATAGACCCGAACAGGTACTAATTTGAATCGAACAGATCCTGTTTGAAAATCAAACAGATCTGGTAGTTACAACAGATAACTGCACAATAGTTAAATCTGTTCGGGACAGTTCGAATCTGTTCAGGTGTAACAAATTTTGAGACCTGTTTGGACTGATTAATCTATTCAGAAATAATGGACTGGAGGAGGAAATATATTGATAGAAAAAATAAATTCAAATTTGAATTTATTTCGGTTCAGAAAATAAAATTTTTCCGCAAGAATTTTGGAAAAAATTCAAATGAATTTTGTTCAAAAAATTAATATTAGAACCGATCCGACCCGACCCACAACCCGCGCCCGCCCGAACGGATGGCGGCGGCGGCGCGCGCGTGTGTGGTGGTCTGGGCTAAGGTTCACTTTGTCCATAGCTCCTCCCTTCTACAAACTTAGGATGCCCCTTGGAGCCCAACCCAAGTGTTGTAGTCTAGAGCTTATATACACAAGAAAGCTCTATTAAAGTTTCAATGTGGGACAAGTCATTTCAAGGAAACTCACATTTCATTCTTTAAATGTCCATTGCACGAATCCGAAAAACGACGTTATGTTCCCATTCACTCATAAATGGTTTGGACGAACCGTCTTCACCGTGTGACTTGCCACGCGGCAAGGAACATTTCACCTCTTTGGACCAAAAGACGTTTGGGGCCCACTCCATTTTGGGCTCAAAGTTGGCCCAAAATAAGCCTTATAAAAAACCATTTTTCCAACACAAACAAATCTGCACTCGAGCGAACAATTTAAATTTCCAAGACCGCTCGAACGAATAATCCTGTGCTTAAATGAAAAAACCAACTCCCAGAATCTCTCTCCTATCTACAAAAGGCCGCTCGAGCGATGAAACCTTCGCTCGAGCTAATAATATATACTCCCAGTAGTCTAGACTGCAAAACAAGGTACTGGAAGAACGACATTACCGCTTGAGCGACAAAACTATCGCTCGAGTTGTCCGAACTCAAAACAGAGACATCAACCACCTTAATGCATTCTCACCATTCCTGGACTCACTCCGACACCCCAAAATGCAAAACAACACCCCAGAACACACTAGGATGTACCCGAATAACTATAGAGAAAAGAGCAAACAACAACATGAGACTCACAAAATTCCAAAGTAACAAGGATAATCAAAAGAAGTGGAAATTCTAGATTGAAATACTGAATTTGTTTTAAAAAGAACTTGGGACATCACAAATTTTGCAAATAAAATATTCTGACAATGGGATATTTGTAAATTTTCTAAATCACATGAAACAATTCGTATTTTAAACAAATTTCAGAAGGTATATTTGTAATTTACCTATTTTTTGTCAATGGATTGAACATGTGCTGCTGTTGTACAAATGTAATTTATAATATTATGGTGGGCAGGGTTTGCTTGAGGTTGGTGAAGATGGTGTAACTGTTCTTGCATCCCATGTTAATGGCACCAAAATAAGGTAACAGTCATATCTCATTTGATTAATTATCAATAACATTCTTTTCCATTTTATGGGTTGAGGAGGGTATGGTATGGGGGAATTAAATCTAGGATATGTGCTTCTGCTATCCCACCAAAATGCTGGGTATGAATGGTCCAGTGTTCACCAAATTCCTTCTTTAACCCATGAAATGTGTGGTAAGGTGAGTTTTGTGGCAATTGGCTCATAGATTGCTCTATCATTTGATGGAGAAATCAAAAAAATAAAATTTATTGTCATATGACAAAACCACATGTCCAGTATGATTAGCAATAATTTTAGCTATCATAAAAATTTAATTGCAATTTTATTATGAACATGAAATATAGAGTGTAAATTTAAAAGTAGTAATATATTATTGTAAATCATGTACAAAATAAATATTATTCATATATCCGAATTTTAGATAAAATTCTAAATAATTTTTCAATGTATATAATATAAGAAAAATGTTTGAGGGCCACAAAATCAGTGGCTCAAATGGCTCGAAACTACCAAAATGACGTCGTTTTGGGTCGTTTTGCGCCCAAAACGACGTCGTTTTGACAGTTTCGAGCCATTCAAGCTACTAAATTTCGGGCCACCAACCATTACTGATAATATAACTGCTACACTAGAAGTCCTCTTAGATAGACACCCGAATGAACAGTTTGTTAGTGAGTCATCATTTCGTGCTGTGATTGGTCTGGCATTCAATAATTATAATTTTAGATAATAGTTATTTTACTCTCTTATGTATAGATTTAGAGAATTTATTTGTTTGTCATTTAAAATAGTCACATACCTATGTGATTTTTGTTCAAATTGCAATACTAACTCGGGAGGATGGAAATACACTCCAAAACTTTAGTTGGATATTTTTGGACATTTCATTTTGAAATTTACAATTTACTCTATTATTTTGAACGTAATATATTTTCTGCCATCAAAAATCCTAAATACATTCTCAAGAGACGCCCCCACACAACAAATAGTCTCGAATTCATCTCCAGACAAAAAATCACAAAATAAATAAATAAATAAATAAAACCCTCACACACTGTGTCATTCAAACTCTCAAGACAACAACAGAGGTTCCAAACAGACAACGGCAACAGCACCTTCGGCCACCACCAGCACCGTCGCATGCTAGAAGTTAGAAAATAAAAATGTACCAAAATATAGAATCGAACATATACATTTTGTTCGGATATGAAATACTGAACAACGTCGAATAATTCGAAAACACATTGCTGAACAAGTGAAATATGATTGGAAATAAGTTTCTAAATAAATATAATTTGGTATTGAATTTTTGAACAAAGTTCGTAAAATTGATGCCCAAAACGGAGAAGCTAAACGAAAAGCATACCGAACAAATTTCCAAATAAATTTATTTGGTATTGAATTTTTTAACAATGTTCGTAAAATTGATGCCCAGAAATGTGGAAGCTGAGTGAAAAGCATACTTTTTATATCAGAAAATGATCGATTCAAGGATAGCAAGATTGGGTATAAAAATGCAAGTGAAAGAGAATGGTAGAAGGGAAGATTGATACTATCCGGCCCAAAGGATTGACTAATTCGGAGGACTAATCCTACTGTCTAATTAAAGTCGAGGCGAAATTTTTTACGGATTGAGCCCAAGAAATGGATTACTCTTTAGGAGGTTTTAAACTTAAAATCATGGAGGGAGCAGACCTTTAAGTTTTAGACCTTGACCACCAAATCAATCCTTTGGGGTTAAGTCCAAAGATACTATGATTTGCACTTTCTATAATTTTAAATATTTTTTAATCATTTTAAATAGGGACATCATAATAATAATAATAATAATAATAATAATAAATCATTAAGATAAGATGCCTAACTAAAATTTTAGGATACATTTAGAGCCTACCTACTAATTTAGTTAAAATTAGTGATAAAAGTACCCTTTGTCTTTTTTCTACATCTTATGGTCTTTGTATAAAAATACAATTTGAAAATATATATAAATCAAAGAACCTTCTTTTTTTTTTTTTCTTAATTTTTAAAACTTTAACCTAATTCCTAATTAATTACATATTAAATCATACAGGATCAAATATTTATATATATATATATATATATAAACTGGAATGCTATTTTTAAAGGGAGAATACTTAGCAGTGGTGTAGAGAAAAAAAAATAAAATAAAAACATAAAGGGTGAAAGCGATTTTATAATATGGTGCAAATGAAAAGTCATGTTTGTGTAATTTATTTATTTATTTATATTTTTTTTTATCCAACTGATAAGTAATTCTTCCATTTTTAAATGATTAAAATCTGAAATCAAAATTGTTTGTACAAGTTTCTTTCACTGATTGGCTTGGAGATCCCTGATGGCTTCGTTTTGTCTGCTCCTCTTGTCCCCATTCCTACGAAGTTACCAGGCCGGCTTTTGTCCAAAGCCGGCGAATTGCCTCTTTAGACTTCGAAAATTGATTGAAGTTTTTTGAATCTTTTCGTTATTAGATCTAAAGTCTAATTTTTTTAAGTTAAAAGATACAATTTGTTCAAAAGAAAATTAGTATATTTGTCTATTTGTTGAAATCAATCAAATTAACTATCTATTTAAATCTGACATATGTCACTCGTTCAATAAAAAATCTGTTGAATATCACATATTTTTCTTATCACGACCCCATCCCGCCCCTAATAGAATGGTGCTATGATGGCCAGTAATCCGAGATTACCAAAAGCCAACTTACAAGGATTTACACACAATCAGAGTATACATATGGGGTTTACATGTGCGGAAGCAATAAATTTAAATCTAAATAGTCCACAAGAGCTATGAAATGACATATATTTTAACATGGTGTACAACCTGGATACAAATAAAATAAGTACATGTTACATCTTGATCAAAAGGCTTCTCAAGCCGACATATATAAGAGAAATGAATTACAAAGCTAAGAAGCATAATCTTCAAGATGCTAGCAAAACATGAATCCAAAACAACTTGCAAATAACATCTAGGCATCACCGCCTTTTTGCGCGTCATCTACATATATATAAAGGGGAGGGTGAGCTTGGATACTCAGTGGATGATATTAGTAATAAAGGTTTGAATGAATGATTATTCGAGATCTTTATCAAAACAATCCATAGCATATCTTGTACAAAATCAAGGGATGAACCAAGTTTATCTATCAAGTCTTTCAAAGCTTCAAGGGATGCTTACTAGCATCAATATAATACAAGGGATGACATTCCTGACAAAACAAGGGAATAATCGACCCGGAATCGATTAGACAAACCCACCCGTACAAGACCGTCGGTGGCAAGGGAGATATCTCAAATAAGGGTACTAGTTGCATTATAGTCTCCTAGCACTAAGGACTTTCCAAGAATGTCATCAAAACAAAATAGTACTTGATACAAAACAAGGATTAATCTTTCATACTTGAACAAACACTTTTCCAAAACGAAACAAGTAAAGCCTTTATCAAAATATTAGAACATAGCTTTATTAAAAATACCACTCACCTAGCTCTTTGGGTGTAGGGATTAAGGCAAGAATCCATGACCTACAAACACATGGCAAGGTCCACTGATTGTATTTCGAGAAGACAAGAAGGAATGCTCAAAAGATGGCTATGCAATGCATCCCTAAAACAAGCTTTACATGGGTGTAAATGATCCCGGCATTTCTTTCAAAACTAAGTCAAGACAAAGCAAAACATGTGCTAGGAGTTAAAACACTGTTTTTCATCTTGGGAAAACATGAAAGGTACTAACCAAGTCTTGGCTGAGGTGTGGTCTCCTAGGCCTAGGTGTACATGCAAGATAGACTAAAGTGCAAGTGATCATGCGAGGTAGGCCAAGGTGAGATACGATGCTTGGCCTAGGTGTGAGATCTAGGCAAGAGTGGGTCTCGGCGACCACACGTAGGCAAATGAAGTCTGGAAATCTGGGTTTCCTCTTGAAGAACATGAAAAACACGAACATGGAGAACTTGAATGCTAAAATCGTAACTTCTTCATTCAAAATCTGAGATTTCGTGATATGAGTTCAAAACCATGGACCTGAGTACCCGTACTTGGAGATTTTGTGAAAACAAACACAAAAACATGGATCTTGATACAAACTTTCGGATCAAAACATGTTTTCCTTCAAGAACACAAGAACATCATTTTCTCTTTCTAAAATCAAACTTTAAATCAATGCATGGCTCATGTATCATGCTAGATCATGCAATGTGATCGGATCAATATAAAGAACAACAAGAGTAGATCAAGAATCTAACCTCAAAACACGGATCTAACGGTTCAAACTCTAAAGATCAAGCTTGGGATCTAGTTCTCTCACTCTAAACTTCTCTTCCTCTTCCTAGAGCTTCTCTCTCTACAATGTAAAAGGTATGATACAAAATGACATGGGTTCTCAGACAGTACCTGACTTAACCCTCTTCTGGGACACGTGGCAACGCCGGATTGGATCTCCTTAAAAAGGTGACAGAATGACAAGACAAGAGTTTGACAAAGTGTGTATAACAAGCAAGGTGACAAGGGCACTCTAACAAAGTAATGATCTCGGATCAAGACATAGGCTTCTGGCAAGAAGGTTTCGATGATCTCGGCTAGGAAGGATAACACTTGACCTAGCTGTGCCACACCTCGGCCTAGATGTGCCACACTTCGGTCTAGGTCATACCAGTCCAAGAACAAGATCACTAGGTGCAAGGATCAAGGATGTTGGTTGCCTAGATGATAAAATCTCGGCCTAGATGATACACATCTCGGCCTAGGTGATGCACACCTCGGCCTAGATGATTACATCTCGGCCAATATGCCAGGGTGAAGGTGGAGGTCAACCAAAGTGGTTCCAAGATGGTCCTAGGTATAAGAGGTTCAAGGGTATGACCTAGGCTTAACACACCAAGCAAGGAACAAAGCATACAAACAATACTCAGGCGAATCACATAAGCACAAAACCAGACAGGGACCTTTACTTAGGCAAAGCAAGTCAAAATCTGCAAATGAAAGCTTGACAAGGCAAAATCATGTAGATGCACATGAACATGGCTAAGATGAGGATGAGGGTCATTACAGTCTACTCCCCTTAAAGAAGTTTGGTCCCCAAACTTAAGTTACCTTGCCCTGAAAACAACTCCGGATAACGGATTTTCACTTCCACTTCCATTTTCCATGTAGCCTCTTCGCCGTAATGCTCATTCCATTCAATTTTCACCATCGATATTGACGTATTCCTCAACTGTTTCACTTGCCTATCAATAATTCTCATCGGCTTCTCCTCGTAGCCTAAATCTTCATTAACCACAATTCCGGAATAATCAATCACATGCAGTGGGTCCCGAATATACTTCCTCAACATCGAAACATGAAACACATTGTGGACTTGGCTTAATTCTGGTGGCAAAGCAAGCCTGTAAGCAACGGGGTTAACCTTCTCAAGAATTTCGAATGGCCCAATGTATTGGGGTGCTAGCTTACCTTTCTTCCCAAATCTTGAAACTCCTTTCATCGGTGAAATCTTCAGGAATACATGATCCCCAACTTCAAATTCTAACTCCCTTCTTCTTTGGTCGGCATAACTTTTTTGTCGACTCTGAGCGGTTTTGATTCTTTGCTGAATGAGCTTAATCTTCTCAGTTGTCACTTGGACTAGCTCGGGACCAATCAAAGGTTTGTCTCCTACCTCGGTCCAACATATTGGCGATCTGCACTTTCTTCCATACAAAGCTTCATACGGCGCCATGCCAATGCTAGCTTGATAACTGTTGTTGTAAGCAAATTCCACTAATGTCAAATGCACTTCCCAACTTCCCTTGAAGTCCAATACACATAGTCTAAGCATATCTTCAAGTGTCTAAATTGTTTTCTCTGTTTGCCCATCGGCCTAGGGATGAAAAGCTGTGCTAAACCTCAACTCGGCTCCCAAAGCTCTTTGTAGACTTTGCCAAAATCTAGAAACAAACTTCGGATCTCGGTCTGACACAATGGACATCGGCACTCCATGAAGTCTAACAATCTCATTCATATACAACAAAGCAAGTCGATCGATATTAAAGGTAGTCTTAACGGGCAAGAAGTGTGCTGACTTAGTTAATCTGTCAACTATAACCCAAATTGAATCCATACCTTTTTGTGTCTTCGGCAAACCAACCATGAAATTCATGGAGATGTGTTCCCATTTCCACTCAGGAATTGACAAAGGTCAAAGAAGTCCTGCTTGCCTCTGATGTTCTGCTTTCACTTGTTGGCAATACAGACACTGAGATACAAACTCGGCTACTTCTCTTTTCATATTTGGCCACCAAAAAGTTTGCTTCACATCTTGGTACATCTTGGTATTTCCTGGATGAACGGAAAATCTGGAACCATGGGCTTCCTGCAAAATCTTCATTTTCAACTTTGGGACGTCGGCCACGCACAATCTTCCTTCAAACTTAAGTACCTGATTTTCAATGGTATATCCTGGCCTCGGCTTAGTGATAATCTCGTCAAATACCTTCTTGAAGAATCCGTCCTCCATCTGTCTAGTTTTCACTTCCTCAATAATAGTCGGCTCCACTGAAATCATTGCTAAACATGCCAAACTCCCAACTAATTTCCTGCTCAACGCGTCGGCCACCGAGTTTGCTTTACCTGGGTGATACTGAATCTGCATGTCGTAGTCTTTCAATAACTCAAGCCACCTTTTCTGCCTCATGTTTAATCCCTTCTAGGTGAACAAGTACATCAAACTCTTGTGATTAGTGAAAACTTGGCAAGAAGCTCCATACAAGTAATGACGCCAAATTTTCAAGGCAAATACTACGGCTGCTAGTTCTAAATCATGGGTAAGATAATTCAAATCATGGGGTTTCAATTGACGAGATGCATATGCTATGACTTTACCCCTTTGCATTAACACACAGCCCAAACCCTTATGTGAAGCATCACTATAAATCTGAAATTCCTCATTGCCTGACGGTAGTACAAGAATCGGTGCTATGACTAACCTCGTCTTTAGCTCTTGGAAGGCTGATTCTCTATCCTCGGTCCATTCATACGCCACTTCTTTCTGAGTTAGTTATGTCAATGGTACTGCAATCCTTGAGAAGTCCTTCACAAACTTTCTGTAATAACCTACCAAACCTAGAAAACTACGAACCTCGGACACGTTAGTCGGCATTGGCCAATTCACAATGGCTTCAATCTTACTTGGATCAACAGAGATACCCTCTTCATTAATTACATGACCCAAAAATGAAATGCTAGAAAGCCAAAACTCACATTTGCTAAGCTTGGCATATAATTTTCCGTCTCTCAAGATTTGTAAGGTAAGTCTCAAATGCTTCTCATGCTCATCACTACTCTCGGAATAGATCAATATGTCATCGATGAAAACAACCACAAACTCATCTAGCTATGGCTTAAAGACTTTGTTCATCAAATCCATGAATGCTGCAGGAGCATTAGTCACTCCAAAAGGCATTACCAAAAATTCGTAGTGGCCATATCTTGTCCGAAAAGCAGTCTTCTCAACATTCTTGGCTTTAACCTTGAGCTGATGGTAGCCCGACCTGAGATCAATCTTAGAAAAGACTCGTGCTCCTTGTAATTGATCAAGTAAATCATCAATCCTCGGCAATGGATACTTATTCTTAATGGTTACCTTGTTCAGTTCTCGGTAATCAATACAAAGACGAAATGTACCATCCTTTTTCTTAACAAATAGAACTGGTGCTCCCCAAGGTGAAGTGCTTGGCCTAATAAAACCCTTATCCAATAACTCTTGTAGTTGCAGTTTCAATTCCTTAAGCTTAGCTAGGGCCATTCTATAGGGCGTTTTGGAGATAGGCTGGGTTCCCGACATGACGTCAACAGTAAATTCTATTTCCCTATCGACTAAGTGGCCAGGCAAATCATTTGGGAAAACGTCGGGGAATTCATTAACAACCGAGATATCGGCCAATTCAACGTTTCCATTCAGATTACTTAGTACACTACACAAACAATCTTGACACCCTTTTTGGATCAACTTATAAGCCTTCATGGATGAGATCAAGTAAGGTAGGGATACTACTCATTTACCCTGAAACGTAATCTCGGCTTGGTTTGGGGGTTTCAATGTGACACTTTTGGAAACACAATTAATGGATGCATGATTTACGGCTAAGACGAGGATAAGGGTCATTACATTTCTACCTCATCACCACCACCTGCTGTTGCCGATTGTCATCGCCTGCCACGGCGACTTTTTGGCGCCGATGACCTTTTCTAACACCGGCGATCTTTTTCGACGTGTCCTTATCCCCTTTAAGATGGACTTTTTACCAATTTTCTCTTTGAAAAAAAGAAAAGAAAAATCTAATGAATAAATTATCTAAATATAAAAAGTTCTGACAAAGTTTGGTAAAATTTTAAAATTAATAGTGGTTAGTATGTGAATTATTTAAAATTACTGAATGATTATTTGTTGGACGATCTTCACTGTATTCCGTATAAATTAAGTTTGTGTACTTAACAACAAACAAAAGAAATAAAGGAAAGAAGGGAAGATGTTTGATTACAAAAATCAAACTAGAAATAAAAATAAATAAATAAAAACAAATTTTATTTTGTTACAAAAACAAAATCAAAATCAAAATCTGATATAAATAAATAAAATAGAAAATAAATTAACAACTTACTTGAATAATTTCTTGAACAAGATTCTGATCAAGTCCAGTATTTGACACTGTGTCCTTAAGACAAATTCATCATCTCCACGGTGCTTTCAGATTTGCGGACATCTATCTCCCAGGATAAAATGATCAACAACGAATAAATGCGGCACTACAATTTATTCTCACAATGAACACACTTTGTGTTTGTACTCTTTCACACAAGAAAATAATGCAGCAAAATGCAGAGATAGTAGAGCATATTTTGAGGACGAAAATTCAGTAGTGAAACAAATGAGGGACTTGTCTTATTTATAGATGAAAATGTGGCTTTTCATTTTGAACTCAACAGGTGCAATACCTGTTCGGACAGATCAACAGATCTGGTTTGAATTTCAAACAGAAAAAAACTATTTTGGGTTTGAATCTGGACAGATTCAGATCTGTTTGGATAGTGAACCTATACAGAAAATTTCGAAGAGGTGCAACAATTTTGAATTCAAAAAATTAAAATTTAAATTGGACAAATTTTATTTTACCAAAAGATAAAAATGAATTCAAATGTTTTTGGCCCAAAAAGATTAGTATTGGGCCGAACAAGCCCAACCCAACCCCACACCACGCACCTGCGCCCAGGCCCAGGCCGCTTAACCGACTGGACGGACGACAGTGGCGGCGCGCGCGTATGTGTGTGGTTATTTTTGGGTCCAATGGGTCTAGCCCAATTTGTCCATAACCACTCACTTCTACAAATTTGGGGTGCCCCTTGGGGCCCTCCCCAAGTTATAATTTCGAGCTTTATAAACCCATAAATTTCTTCCCACCAAACCAATGTGGGACAAGCCTTTATTCAACCTTTAAGGATTTTCCACAAAAACTCCATTTCCATGGAACACACTTTGGTTTCAATTTCCAATTCACTCGATAATGGTTTTGAGTAACCAAATATACCACGTGAATCACAACGCGGCACATAACGCGTTACTACTTAGACTTGCCAACTTTGGCGCATGGGTCCCACATGAAATTTAGACCAAAGTTTAGGAAAAATTCTATTTTTCCAGAATTTCCAAAACCATTTCTAACAATCCCCCACATGAATGGAATCTGATGACAACGGAAATACAACAATATGCAGAATTTGTCAAAAGAGTATAAATCAAAAATATCTTACATCAAGATAGGTAGCTTTCGGCCTTGAACCTTCTCTAGTGATAACCTATCGGACTTACTAGCTAACCAATGGACGCGATGCCTTAAATTGTTCAGCCGTTTGTGTAAGCCAAGACAGTAGATTTCACACAAAATATCTTCTAACATATCGTGGTTCTCACGGTTGTGTTCATTTTGGCCTTAAACGCTCTTGGTTGTTCATAAGTGCTTCTAGAGAATTTAGCCTCTTTATTCTCATAGAACCGGCCCCAGTTCTACACTCATATAGGTGATTCTTATTGTGAGTATCTCCTATACTCATCTTGATTTTATGCCTAAATCAAGATATAAGTAATCATTAAAAGCAAATCTTATCCTTAAACCCCTGCATACAACATATGTTGCAAATATCACTATTACCATAGGGATGGGTAGGAATTTTAATCCCTTGGTGATTTCTGGCGAGCCGTACATAACTTAGTTGTCCCTTTGAACTTAGTTCTTAGGATCTCCAGTCATTTAAGTAGGGTTATCATTATGATGACTCTTATGTAATAGGCTTTAATCACATCCCCTTCGATGAACTATACACTTGCTCTTTTGTCAAACCTTTTGTTAACGGATCCGCAATATTCTCTTTAGATTTTATATAATCTATTGAGATTATTCCATTTGAGAGCAATTGCCTTACGATATTATGTCAATGACGAATATGTCGTGACTTACCATTATATATATGATTTTGTGCCCTGCCTATTGCAGATTGACTATCACAATGAATGCAGATAGCTGGCACAGGTCTTAGCCACATTGGAATGTGTAGACGTCCCCGAACGCCCTGGGAGGATGAGTCCCATTCTGTTCATTTGGGCTCACTACAGTTCAGACTCAAATTGTCACGATTCTTAATCTGAATCAAAGAGTCCAAATCCGGCAAATCGTTTTGAGAAAACAGATTTTTGAAAGAAGTGACAAACATGGACTGCTTTGCCAGATACAGAGTCGCCACCTAAATATTTTATTTTTGGGAAATTTAGGAAACCCTGACTCGTTGCCTAAGGCCACGTGTCCGTCATCACCAAAGTTGCCTCGGCTCGGGAACTTGGGTACGATTGGGGAAGGTCACTTCGTGAGCACCCCCGCTCGCCCGATCAAAGATCGGCCTCTACTAACCATGATATCTAGTTTTGAAAACATTATGCGTTCTTATCCCGGTTATTAGTCTAGATTTACTATGTGATGCGCACAACATACAAGTATAGACTGGGTCGCCTAAATTGGAACAAAACATTTCATGTTTGTTTTTTGAAAGATGGTTTGCTACTCGCAAGTAGGCTTAAAATGCAGATTTTGCCACCCTCAGGTGGGCTTAGAAAAGATGGTTTTGCCACTATCTAGTGGGCTTAAAACTCACAGTCAATGCATTGTTCCAATCCAAATAACCCAACCTTCATCCACAAGCATTCAGGAAGTTATATCACATAAGCAAATAGCCTCATGGTAAGCATGCTATCATGGCAGTCACTCACACACATGCAAGGATGCTAAAGCATAAAAACTTACCGAGTACTCCAAGCCAAAACGAAAACTATGTTAAAAATCCATGCATGATCCTAACTATACAGAAATGCCTAATGCAATACATGCAGGAATGCAACTAAGATAGGCTCGACTATTCTAAACATGGCATATGGAATGCTACAGCTAACAAGTATTTAACTTGGAATTGAAATACAAATGCAGTTAGTATGATGCGCCGAGCCCGGTGTATACAAAACGGATGAATGAATGCAAACATGCTATCATACTGTATGCTAATTGAAACATGCCATAATCTAACCATCATAAGCTGGTAAATAAAAGGGAGAAAGACGTGGGGTTGGAAGACATACATCGCACACACGCACACTTATTACAATTGCGCCCTCGCTCGGAGGGTCCCAATAAATAATATACAGTCCCAAATAAGTAATACAGTCCGAATAAGTGCAAAACCCTAATTAATTAACAAATTAATCTAGGAAAGCAATAAACTAGCATGCAAGCCTATGGACTGCCTCAACTCTGATCCAAATGATGAATGATGCACGCTTGAGTTGCCTTGCGCGGAAATCAATTGCGATGCCCCAATTAGCCTCTGTTTACAATTAAGCTCGGAATATTGCACGGAGCTCCAAAAGACTGTCGGTTTCTGATTTGCTGCAACAGAGAGCAAGAAAGGAGCATAGCAATGTATTTTCACATATGTATGCTTGCCTCGATCCTCGTGCCACCAATCACGCATCTCGATGCATGATGGCCGAGGAGTCGAATTGCACGACTCGATGTGAAATGAATGCACATATAAACATAACAACACCGAGATTCCATCATGGTTAATCCGGAGTGTCGGCGACTGGGAATTGAGACACGTTCCGTCACTCGGAGTACGAAACGTCCCTCGTTTCCCGTGTTTGGGCTAACTCCTATTCCAAACACAATGCAATATGCATGATATGCGTAAATGCACTTCTAACATGCAACCTAATATACACAACGCTACGGATTAAGATCGCATATGCAATGCACTAACATACAACCTAGCATACGCAATGCAAAGGACTAAGATGGCATACACAATGCATAATGGACTTACACCAACATGAGTGGACTTCAGCCACACCCACATCGGTAGCCATAAGATGAAAATGAGACACTCGAGATGCGTGCACACATGCATGCAAACCGAGGACCGATCCTAAGGCACAAATGCCACTCTAACAAGGCATGGCAAGGCATGAAATATGGCATACAAACATGCAAGTTCCAGCACTAAAATGTGATGCAAAATGATCCTGAAGCATGGAAACATGGCACCTGATGCATGAGATGAACCCTGAAACTCAAAACTAGGCACATGTATTGACTTATAGCTATACAAATCATGCATTATTTGACTATGAAGCACGAAGACAGAGCCAAGGCAGTCCCAAAACATGAACATTTCTAGTTCAAAGCATAGCCAAAAGATGCTAGCAAGGTGGACTAAAATAGCATGCAACTTTGACTAGCAAACATGGTTTATATGGCATGTATATGAAGCATATGAAATCTCACCAAACCAGCAAAAATCAGTGAACAAAACATGTGAAAATATGCCCAAATAAACATGGAAATGCAGTCAATGCATGTAAAAATGAGGAGCTCCTTTGGAAGGGCATACAAGGGGTTATTAAGCACATGCATCAAGGACACTTAGCATGGCAAAATTAACTCTGGAAATCAAATATGATAGCCCTAAAACTCACCAAATTGGCCCTGAAATCAGTCAACAAAGCATGCAAGATAGGGCCTCTTTGGAAGGCCAAAAAGACCATCAAGCAAAACAAGGTGATAGGGCCAAAACAGTGTGTTTGCCACTAAAAATCCACTGGATTTCAGTGGCTAGAAGGCCAAACAAAGCATGCAACAAGGACTTAGTTGTAAGGCTCAAAATATGAGGCAATCAAGCATACAAGGAAGCATATGACCTCAAACTAAGGAATGCCGTTAATCAAACATCAAGAGGGCCTCAACACAAGACTTTTTCTAGTTTATAACAAATCTCAAAAAGGTTTACAAGTGAGGCTAAAACATGGTGCAAAAATAGCCCTAAAAGAGAGATAGAGGACAAGGGGCAGTAGCTGGCCTCAAACAGCAAAGAGCCCTTCAACAAAGTTGAAGAGAGGCTCAAAATAAGTCACTTTTCAGTTTATAGAAAATCTCGAATATGCTCACAAGTAAGGCTACAATATGATGCAAAAAAAGGCCCTAAAAGAGAGATAAAGGGCAAGAGGCAGTAGAAGACCTCAAACAGAGAAAAGTCCTTGACCAAACATGAAAATGAGCTCAAAATAAGACTATTTTCAGTTCAGGTCAAAGCCCAAAAATGATTGCAAGTATAGCTTATAGATGAAGCAAAAAAATGCAAGTTTAAGGGAAATAGGTGCTTACCCTTGAAGAGCAGCAAATCAGGAGCTTTTGGTCCAAAATTCTGAGCTTTCAACCTCTTCAAATGGCCCCCAAGGTGCTGGAATGAGTGATGGAGGTGGTAGGCTATGAGGTGTAGGGTAAATATGCAAGAAATGTGAACTTTTTAGCACAAAAGAGAGATATATGGAGATGTATGTATCAATGCTCCAGCTGGTTTTTCTAACCCCTAGAAATGAAGCTCAAGTGTTGGTTTTATAGAGGAGAGAGGCCAAGGAAAAAAGGGGGAAAAACCAATTCAAATTTCCCTCCCAAAAGGGCAGACCCTCGAGCAGGGGTCTGGTGCAAAACAACTGGCACAGCTGGAACACACTCAGGAGGGCAAACATGGCTTGCCAGGTTTAAAAGGCCAGGTGGCTGGCCGACCAGGCAAGGTGGTAGGCCGACCAGGGGTCAAAAGGTTCAAGCAAAATTAATGGCCGGCCACCCCAAAAAGGTGGCCTCCCAGGTGAGTGCAACACAGTTGTGTAGAGAAAAACCAGAAAAAGTGAACCAGGAAAGAGAAAAACCAACTTTTTAGAGGGGTTCAAAAGGGCCAGGAAGAATTGCTGGCCAACCTACCCATATTGGTGGCCTCCCAGGTGTGTACAACACAATGGTCTGGTGGAAAGTTAGAAAAAGTGGCCCGGGAATGGGAAAAATCAGCTTTCTAGTGAAGAAAACGGGCGATGAAGAGCGATGAAGGAATAAAGCTGGTTTTTCAGAACAATTGCTAGCCTTCCACCTTCCTACAACCTTTCTAACAATGAAAATAAGGTCTCCGCCAAAAATGAACCCAAACCGATGCAAAACGAAGGTTCGGGAGCCAAAACGCGCGGCCTGGGGGCCCGAAAACGGACTATTAAGCACCGGAGGTGGCGTTTGACCAAGAAGTTGGTCTCTCGAGCCACAGTGTCCCTCAAAAAGGAGGAAACAAGGTATGTGCCAAAAACCGGAGCAAACAGAGGTAGTTAAGCGGTCCCCGAACCGAGGCACACGGCCGACGGCCCAAAAAACCGGGAACCGAGCTCCAAACGGAAAAAATGGCCTACGACCACGAAATGTAGCCTACGGCCACTGAGAGATGATCTACAAGACCTCTCCCTCCCTTCGGGAAGAGAAAACAAAGAAAACAGGGCCTGGTTCGCAAACCGAGGCAAAGCACAAAAGAGTCCGGAAGTCCGGAGGCAAGGCTCGCAGCCGAGACTCCGCAACCTCAGAACGAGCACAATATGCAACATCACCAAGCGCTCAATCGGTGACGTCTGAGTCTTAAGGTCGGTCAAAACTGGGGTGTCTACAGTTGCCCCTCTTTGACAGAACTCGAAAGTCATATGTAACGGGAGTGAATGTCAAAGCCCAGAGACAACCCATTTTTGACAAGGCCGAAGATTTAGACAAACATACAAGATAACAAAGAAATGTGCCCGCAGGCATGCCCGTAGGCGGGGGCAAATTGCAAAACGACATGCACAAAGCCGAGTGTAACTTATGATCATGCAAAGCAGCAAGCTGTAATGAAGCAAATATTCACAATAGATGCAACAGTTTTAAGCAAGAATGCGAAGCAATACTACATTTCATGCAGTTTTAAGAATGCGGAGAATTATTCAATTCTCGCCACGTCTCACATGGAGAAGATACAATACCTGCGCGATTCGTCTGGTTGCACCAGCTTCAAATGAACCATATATACAATATCGTGCCTCATGCTGCTGGGGTCTTTCGTTTCTTCTTGGTTAAACTGTAGGTACTACTTTTCTCCCTGACTATGGTCGCAGCTTTCCCTATTCTCCAACAGGATGACAGACTAGGTTGATTCAGTATCCATAATTGAGGCGCACACATATGCTATCTCAATCTATGGGGCTGCCATACAGATTTCAAGCCGAGGATATACCCCTGGGTATTTAAACCAGACTTTAGTCTCGGAAATTCCGAACCTTTGTGTTCTAGGCATGAGCCATTCGAACTCTAGTTTCCACCGTCTCAGTTGGTCTCCTAGGAACTCACTGCTAACACAGGCAGGGAGCTATACCAGACCACTAGAAGTCGTTTAGGCACGACAAACACCAAAGGAATTGCACATTTAGAGGATTTAAGGTCTCCTAGACCAGGGAGTGCACAAGACAGTGCGAATAAAGATGCAGGATTTAAGGTCTCCTTAGACCGGAGGATTTAAGGTCTCCTAGACCAGACAGTAAAACAGATACGATGCAATGGATGTAATAGATGTGATGTAATAGATAATAGATGCAATGCAACAGAGAGTACAATAGATGCAAAGGGTGAACACACGCTAACCACGCTGGACTCGTGAGTGGAGGAAGAACAAAGAAAATCAATCAGGAGCGCGTTCCATGCAACCTAAGATAAATTCCAAACACGCTGAAAACGTGTGAGGAAGGAGAGGCTCCAATCACGCTGAAATCGTGAGAAGAGGTCCGAAAACGACCGCTCAAGTGCACGCACAATGCAACCTGAGATAAGATCCAAACATGCTGAAATCGTATGAGGAACAGGACACTCAAACCACGCTGAAATCGTGAGAGGAGGTCCAAAAACAAACCGCCCAAGTGCGCGCACAACACAACCTGAGATAAATCCAAACACGCTGAAATCGTGTGAGGAACGGGACACTCAAACCACGCTGAAATCGTGAGAGGAGGTCCAAAAACAATCCGCCAGTGCGTCTACAATGCAACCTGGGATAAATTCCAAACACGCTGAAATCGTGTGAGGAAAAGAACACTCTAGCACACTGAAATCGTGAGAAGAGGTCTGAAAACAACCGCTCAAGTGCGCGCACAACGCAACTTGAGATAAAATTCAAACACGCTGACATCGTGTGAGGAACGGGACACTCAAACCATGCTGAAACCATGAGAGGAGGTCCAAAAACAAACCGCCCAGCGCGTCTACAACGCAACCTGGGATAAATTCCAAACACGCTGAAATCGTGTGAGGAAAAGAACACTCTAACCACGCTGAAATCGTGAGAAGAGGTCCGAAAACAACCGCCAAGTGCGCGCACAACGCAACCTGAGATAAATCCAAACACACTGAAATCGTGTGAGGAACGGGACACTCAAACCACGCTGAAATCGTGAGAGAGGTCCAAAAACAACCGCCCAGCGCGTCTACAACGCAACCTGGATAAATTCCAAACACGCTGAAATCGCGTAAGGAACGGGACACTCAAACCACGCTGAAATCGTGAGAAGAGGTCAAAACAACAATCGCCCAGGTGCGCGCACAACGCAACCTGAGATAAATTCCAAACACGCTGAAATCGCGTAAGGAACGGGACACTCAAACCACGCTGAAATCGTGAGAAGAGGTCAAACAACAACCGCCCAGGTGCGCGCACAACGCAACCTGAGATAAATTCCAAACACGCTGAAATCGCGTAAGGAACGGGACACTCAAACCACGCTGAAATCGTGAGAAGAGGTCAAAACAACAACCGCCCAGGTGCGCGCACAACGCAACCTGAGATAAATTCCAAACACGCTGAAATCGCGTAAGGAACGGGACACTCAAACCACACTGAAATCGTGAGAAGAGGTCAAAACAATCTGCCCAAGTGCGCGCACAACGCAACCTGAGAAAGTCCTGGAGGACAACGATCCCAAACGATGCTTAGCATAAAAGGATAAATGGTAAAAGATAACACAAGATGCAAATAAATGCAAGTAAGGTTTGCATGACAATACAACGAGTGTGCGTGACAACGCAAGTAAAGGTGTGCATGACAATACAACGAGTGGAAGAGTGCATAACAATGCGGGTGGAAGGGTGCATAACTTTGAAGCAGGCTTGATCTTGCGCTTGAGGTAGAGGCACACTCATACTTCGGAGCATTGACAAGGCTTGAAAAGGTACATCTGGAATACAATCACGGAATTTTCTAAAGTTGAAGCACACTCAGATGCTTCAATTTTCGCTCTTTTTCTTTTGCTTTGTAGTCCGGAACCAATATAGCTTCAGATAGGTCCTGGTTCTACTGTTCTCACATGACCTGGGTTGAACCCTGCAGTTTATGAAAGAACCAAATCCTGTTTTGCACAAATGCGGAGAATGGCACGGCACTCTGAGCATAAAACAAATCATTTTGAAATTGAGAATGAATATAAGTTCGCAACTGGGTATTGAGCCTACGACTGATCACAGTAAAAGCGACTCAACAACTGAAAACAAAAGGTAAACAACCTAAACACATCGAGTAACACTCGAAACGACTCAAAACAAGAATCGAAACAAAACAAAAGACACAACACTCAGACGTGCACAGGGAGCCTGTTTCCTTGGGTAGTGTTTCACACCCTTTCTTATTTGTGATCCTCACATCACTCGGCCCTCAGGCTCTGTTTTCTCTGAAAAAGCCATTTTCCTCACTTTTTCTCTCAACGCACATCTCTCTATTCTTCAATCTCTCATTTTTTTTTATCCCTCCCCTGGGTGGTTGATGGATAAGCAGGAAGTTGTGGGCTCTCGCCTCTAGTATTCTACCAGATTCTCATTCTTGTTCACAACAGTGAGTTTTTTCCACAGAGGGGCTGTGCTACAGCTGGGTGTGTAGCAAATCTGCAGCTAACATCGGTTGACGATGCTGCTGGGAGTTTGGACATGATCAGATTTGTCCAGATGAGGGAGTGGAATATCTTGACCCATTCCAGTTCGTACTTCGCACTTGGCTTGATACCTCGTTGCTCGGAGGGTGAAAGAACTTTCAGCCCTTTGTTGTCGCCTTCAGTTGTGCCTTTTCTGGCAGGTAGAGTGCCCTTCTTCGCAAGTATGGTGCCCTTTCTGGCAAGTATGTTGACAATGGGGAAGAGACAGAACACCTGACTCAACTGTGCCCCTAGTTCATTATTTTGACCATTTTTGTTTTTTGGCTTTCTACTAAAACAATTTTGACCAAAATGAGAGTTAGATTAACCTGCTTGTTCAATTTTCTAATTTAAAATCATGCAAGTCAGGCTATGAGCACTGAAAATTTTCCTTTTTTGGGTCCAAGAAATGGTCCAGTTTTGAAAAATGGAATACTTTTCGAGAAAATTAGTCAACCTCAGTAAAAATTCTCAAAAAACTATTTCGCGAACGGCCACTGCTGAACGAGCACGGAACTTACTCTTGAGATGCACAACCTCAGATCCGAAGGAGAATTGCCCCTTTTCTGAAGGACACTGCATGGCAACGGAAAGTTGCCCCTTGTTTGAATGGCACCGCAGCGCATTGAATAGCAACGGAAAGTTGCCCCTTGTTTGAATGGCGCCGCAGCGCATCTCAGAGTAACGAACATAACCAAATCCTCAGATACAGAGAAGACAAAGATGACTAGAACCATCGCATGGACACCATCGAATTTGAATTGTTTTACGGCTGGACTTCAGAATGAAGTTTCCTACGTATCCCAAAGATGGGAATCAAGCCTTACGTAGTTCGGGGTTAAGGTACACTCGGGTATTAACCTCTCCTTTTGCGCTCTAACTTTTGCCAAGGCCGCCTTTCTGGGGTTTTCAACCTTGCGAGCTATGTTCTTTAATTCTTTTTTCATTTCCTTTTTTGATTTTCTTTTTTGTTCTTTTCTTTGCATTTTTCTCTTTTTTTTTTTTGTTTTTTTTCTTTTTTTTGTTCTTTTCTTTTTTTTTTTTTCTTTTTGTTCTTTTCTTGCTCTAACTTTTGCCTGGGCGCCCTTCCGGGTTTTCGGCCCAGCGAGCCTCTCAAGGGTAAAAGTGTAGCTTTGTCCATGTCGAATGGTTTTGAGATCCTGAAGTCATCTGAATCCAGGAGAATGGTTGCTGTTTGCTGACGATGCAGGAGTCCATCCAATGGGGGCTGAATCTGCCCCTAGTGTTGTGGATAGGAACTCGGTTATCCTTCAGCAATCTTTCTTCTTTCCTCCTTCTGGGATTTGGCATTCTTGCCGATCTTTGTTAGCTTGAGAAACATCCCAATTTTTTGAATCTTCGAACACCTTTGACATTTTTGCCCCTAGTTCGAGGGGTGCTTCTGATCTAGCGCAAGCTTCTTTTGATGACATCTGATCTTCTTGATCTGACTTCCCTGCCCTAGTTCGAGGGCTGCGTCAAATCTGGCCACACAGGCCTCACATCGTGATTGACCGTTGAACATTCTGAATCTGAGTTCAAGGTTTGAAAGCAGAGGGGTCGAGTCTCGAGGCTGAGAGCGATCCTAAGCTGCACAATCTCAAGAGCGATTCTACACAGGTCTTCGCAGGACCGCACAAAACATTTTTTGAATTCTTTTAAAGAAGCGACCAGTCGCTCGCGCTGAAGACATTGTAGAACCAATCTGGATCAAGCCAGGATCCTTCCCAGTACTCACACTAACAAGCATGATTTCATTCATTAAGGGCGTAGCATGCCTCTCTTTCTCTCAATTGATCAAATTTTTGCAAATCCCGAGGAATTCCTTCCTCTTCGTTTTCATCACAGTGTTCAAAAAGTTTTGAAAAACTTAGGTTAATGCAATGATTTCGAGGCACAGAAAAGCAGGTGAAAGCACTGCCATTTCATTCAAACTTCTGGCACAACTGGCACAAGGCAGAAGCAAACACAAGAATGTGAAAATCACTGCTGTTTCATTCAATCTGTTGGCACAACTGGCTCCAAGGCAGAAACAGACTCAAAAGAAAACGAAAAGACAAACACAAAACAAGAAGTGATGTCCGAGGTAACACCCCCGAAATCACCCGACTCCAACAAAATAGGACTGACTCGGTACAACAAGACAGACCCAACTGACTCAGTAAGAAAAGACTGACTCTATACAAAACAACAAGACTGACCAATACCCAAGTCAGAAAGAAAGCAAAAACTGGTGTTTGCGTAATTGCTCAAAACAGTGCGTGCCATTCCCACGTCTGGAGTTTAATCGAGTGCCACCCGCAGCTGGTTCATCCCCCGATCACATGGTCACATTATCCCCCAAGTTCACCGATCCAATGCCGATAGACTTTGCATAGCTTGGCACGGCAATGACCCCGTTGTCAAATAGATCCTGTACTTCATGGCGAAGACGGAAGCAATTGTCGGTAGTATGGCCAGTTTGTTGATGGAAGGCACAGTACTGGGCGGCATCATGCATAGCCGGAAGAGGATTTGGGAGAGGCCAAGGCTCAAGGGGTTTGAGATGGCCTTGTCCAACAAGGACTTGGAGAGCTTTGGACAAAGGCATATAGAGGGCATGGAAGACCCTCTGACCTCGGGGTTGGTACTTCAAGGTTTGTGGATTTTTGCTGGACGCACCAGTAAAGGGATTGGCAGGTGCTGGCCTGGTTTGTTGATCTCTTCCGAGTGTAGGATTATAGCTGAAAGGAACGTTTCTGATACAACGACCCTTCTCCCGGCTTGCCCCTTGATTCAAACTGCCCCCAACTTGAGTGGCGAAAATGTCGTCCACAGTTTTTGCAACAACTGCGAGCACTTGCTCTTTGTTCAGTCCCTCGGCTTTCAAAGCCTCAACAGCCAACAGAAGATGTTCATGGGGATCCATGTCCGCCCCTATCTTGTTCTTTCCACTCGCCTCCACTTTGCCAAGGGATTGGCATTCCTCAAATGCAGCCGTTCCAAGACTGGGGAGCCTTTTGACATGAACTCCCTGGTATGTGATGTGGTTGATGATGGAGCCAATGTCCGGAGGCCAAATCTGTCACAGTTCTCTGAAGATCTTCGATCATTCTCTTCAGCTCAGAAGTAGTGGGCTCACGGGTTTGAGATGATTGGGGTCCAGGTGCATCCATCATGCATAAGTCCATGCTTTCTGGAATGAACACCTCAGGCTTGGGTAGATGGGCTGGGGTGATGTATATGCTGGGGTCGTAGGTGGACGGCAGTATATGGATGAGGTTGAGATGTAGAGGTGACGGGTCAGTACTAACCTGAGGTCCTTTTGGTGGAGCTAGGGTCTCTTCGTCAATAAGATCCTGAATCTTATGACGGAGGCGGATGCAACGGTTCGTATCATGACCGTGCTGTTGATGGTAGGCACAGTATTTAGCTGGGTCATATCTTGGTGGAAGAGGGTTTGGAAGGGGTTGGGGTTCTAGAAGTTCTAGGTGCCCTTCTTCTCGCAGCTTTTTCAAAGCTTGAGAGAGACTCATGTAAAGAGGATGGAATTTTCGGGCTTGGGGCCGAGTTGAAGTGGTTGGTTTTTGGCCATTGAGGGAAGTGGTGATAGTGTCTACTTCTGAGCATTTCGCAGTTGTGCTACCATCAGTAGTAGCATTGGAACTGCGAGCAACATTCCTCTTCAAAGGCTCATTATCTTCTGCAAAGATCCCTTGTCTGATGGCATCCTCGATTTGAACCCCCATTTCATGAAGGCTGGAAAGGTAAACAGAGGTAGAACGACCATCTTTTGCAGTAACTTGCCATGCAGATTCCGAACAATCATCCTGATCTGATCTTTGTCGGAAGGCCTTGTAGTCATCATTGAGGCTTTGCTCTCCATCTCGTCACGAATCTGAGAAACCCTCCTTTGGTTCTTGGCGGGTGACTTCGAGATCACGAGTTGTGACCTCGATCTGTGTGTTGTAGGAGTATTGAGCAATAAAGGCCTCAGCCAGCTCTTCCCAGTTCCGTTTCACAGAGTCCTCCAATTTCGCATACCAGATTGCGGCTATCCCAGACATGGTTCGGCCAAAGAGAGACAACTTCTGAGCTGTGGTCAAACCCATTGGCCTCAAGATATCAGAAAATAGGTGGAGGTGCACCTTGGGTCTCCAGAGCCGTCAAAGCGGTCGATATGCGGCATTTTAAATCTGTCCGGCAGCGTCACAGCTGCGTCGGTATACCCATCCTCGATGTCCGGGATGGACTTAACCCTGAGATTTCTTGAGCAACTTTTCAAGATTGCTCAATTTCAATGCTGTAGGGTCCACCTCGAACTCAAAGGGAGAGTCGTAGATTGATAGGTGAGTGCCTTGGATAGTTGAGGGTAGAATCGGAGGGGGGGGAGCTGGCCCTGTCTGGATGTCTGTATCCTCCTGGATATTCTGAACATTTGGTGTCTCCCCGGTATTGGATCTCTGGTGGGGGGGGAGGAGCTTGATGTGAGGCTGATACTCCAGCTTGCTGCTGTAGCCAGGGTAATTAGCTCTGCCTGCTGGGTCATGACCACTGCCTGCTGTTTGGCAAATTCCGCTGGCGGACAGCATCTTGCTGCATGAGTTTATATTTCCTGCATCTGACGCATCATTGCCTCCATCCTGACATGTTCTGCTGATCCATCTGACTGACTGGTATATCTATCCCTGCATAGAAACTGAGACCTCAGCCTGACTGTTCACTGGTGGGGTGGATAAGGGCCACTGATCTAGTAACTGCTGAACTGGTGATCTGTGCCTGACTGGCCTTTTTACCCTGCCTGTCTGGCGAAGGAACACTGATTGCCTTGAACTGAATCTCTGACCTGACAAAGTCTATCAGCACAGTCGATGAACCTCGGGGATATCGGAGCCTTCTGAAGCTATGGTTCCAGGACTACCTAGCAAAAGAGAAAACAGACAGCATCTCAGCCTGATTTCACCAAAAGATACGAGCATAGCAGGATGACTGTGCCCTCTACTGAATTCTGCTCCCAAAATTCTGCCGGTAAACTGATACCCTCAGGTAAAACTGATTCTCCCAAATACTGATGCCCGCAGGCCTGACCCAGACTTGCAAACTGACACATACAACCTGTAGAGACACACTCTGACAGCACGTATCAAGCAAGTAAGAGCCAAAACACCCCTATGGAGGGGTAGGGTTTCCCTGTCCTATTTTGTCAGGAGCTAGGGTTTCACTACGCACACAACAGTTTCAAAACAAATAATCGGGTAAGCAACTTGTCCTAGTTTGGAATGGTCACTACGGATTCCGAATATGCACTAGGTCGAATGGTCAAAAGGGTGCCCGGTAAAACCGGGGTTTGTGTTCCCATACTGGCAGAGCCCATAACCGGTCAGCTTATGGTATGCCTTGACAAGGCAAGCCTTCGGCAACCGTTCAGGAATAGCAGATGGCAAACACGGTGTCCTAGGCGCACCAATGCAAATGCAATGCAAAGAAGCACACAAGTGTAATCAAAAACAAGATATCATGAGTTCGAGTCAAGTTCTCTAAATCCCCAGCGGAGTCGCCAGAAACTGTAGACGTCCCCGAACGCCCCGGGAGGATGAGTCCCATTCTGTTCATTTGGGCTCACTACAGTTCAGACTCAAATTGTCACGGTTCTTAATCTGAACCAAAGAGTCCACATCTGGCAAATCGTTTTGAGAAAACAGATTTTTGAAAGAAGTGCCAAACATGGACTGCTTTGCCAGATACAGAGTCGCCACCTAAATATTTTATTTTTGGGAAATTTAGGAAACCCTGACTCGTTGCCTAAGGCCACGTGTCCGTCATCACCAAAGTTGCCTCGGCTCGGGAACTTGGGTACGATTGGGGAAGGTCACTTCGTGAGCACCCCGCTCGCCGATCAAAGATCGGCCTCTACTAACCATGATATCTAGTTTTGAAAACATTATGCGTTCTTTCCGGTTATTAGCCTAGATTTACTATGTGATGCGCACAGCATACAAGTATAGACTGGGTCGCCTGAATTGGAAAAAAATTTCATGTTTGTTTTTTGAAAGATGGTTTGCTACTCGCAAGTAGGCTTAAAATGCAGATTTTGCCACCCTCAGGTGGGCTTAGAAAAGATGGTTTTGCCACTATCTAGTGGGCTTAAAACTCACAGTCAATGCATTGTTCCAATCCAAATAACCCAACCTTCACCCACAGGCATTCAGGCAGTTATATCACATAAGCAAATAGCCTCATGGTAAGCATGCTATCATGGCAGTCACTCACACACATGCAAGGATGCTAAAGCGTAAAAACTTACCGAGTACTCCAAGCCAAAACAGAAACTATGTTAGAAATCCATGCATGATCCTAACTATACAGAAATGCCTAATGCAACACATGCAGGAATGCAACTAAGATAGGCTCGGCTATTCTAAACATGGCATATGGAATGCTACAGCTAAAGTATTCAACTTGGAATTGAAATACAAATGCATGCAGTTAGTATGATGCGCCGAGCCGGTGCATGCAAAACAGATGAATGAATGCAAACATGCTATCATACTGTATGCTAATTGAAACATGCCCTAATCTAACCATCATAAGCTGGTAAATAAAAGGGAGAAAGACGTGGGGTTGGAAGACATACATCGCACACACGCACACTTATTACAATTGCGCCCTCGCTCGGAGGGTCCGAATAAATAATATACAGTCCGAATAAGTACAAAACCCTAATTAATTAACAAATTAATCTAGGAAAGCAGTAAACTAGCATACAAGCCTATGGACTGCCTCAACTCTGCTCCAAATGATGAATGATGCACGCTTGAGTTGCCTTGCGCGGAAATCCATTGCGATGCCCCAATTAGCCTCTGTTTACAATTAAGGTCGGAATATTGCACGGAGCTCCAAAAGACTGCCGGTTTCTGATTTGCTGCAACAGAGAGCAAGAAAGGGGCATGGCAATGTATTTTCACATATGTATGCTTGCCTCGATCCTCGTGCCACCAATCACGCATCTCGATGCATGATGGCCGAGGAGTCGAATTGCACGACTCGATGTGAAATGATTGCACAGATAAACACAACAAGACCGAGATTCCATCATGGTTAATTCGAAGTGTCGGCGACTGGGAATTGAGACACGTTCTGTCACTCGGAGTACGAAACGTCCCTCGTTTCCCGTGTTTGGGCTAACTCCTATTCCAAACACAATGCAATATGCATGATATGCATGTGAATGCACTTCTAACATGCAACCTATATACACAATGCTACGGATAAGATCGCATACACAATGCACTAACATACAACCTAGCATACGCAATGCAAAGGACTAAGATGGCATACACAATGCATAATGGACTTACACCAACATGAGTGGACCTCAGCCACCCTCACATCAGTAGCCATAAGATGAAAATGAGACACTCGAGATGCGTGCACACATGCACGCAAACCGAGGACCGATCCTAAGGCACAAATGCCACTCTAACAAGGCATGGCAAGGCAGGCATGAAATATGGCATACAAACATGCAAGTTCCAGCACTGAAATGTGATGCAAAATGATCCCGAAGCATGGAAACATGGCACTCGATGCATGAGATGAACCCTGAAACTCAAAACTAGGCACATGTATTGACTTATAGCTATACAAAGCATGCATTATTTGACTATGAAGCACAAAGACAGAGCCAAGGCAGTCCCAAAACATGAACATTTCTAGTTCAAAGCATGGCCAAAAGATGCTAGCAAGATGGACTAAAATAGCATGCAACTTTGACTAGCAAACATAGTTTATATGGCATGTATATGAAGCATATGAAAACTCACCAAACCAGCAAAAATCAGTGAACAAAACATGTGAAAATATGCCCAAAAAACATGAAATGCAGCCAATGCATATAAAAATGATGGGCTCCTTTGAAGGGCATACAAGGGGTTATTAAGCACATGCATCAAGGACACTTAGCATGGCAAAATTAACTCTGGAAATCAAATATGATAGCCCTAAAACTCACCAAATTGGCCCTGAAATCAGTCAACAAAGCATGCAAGATAGGGCCTCTTTGGAAGGCCCAAAAAGATCATCAAGCAAAACAAGGTGAGAGGGGGGTCACCCCCCTCTGCTTTTGAGGCTCAAAACAGTGTGTTTGCCACTGAAAATCCACTGAATTTCAGTGGCTAGAAGGCCAAACAAAGCATGCAACAAGGACTTAGTTGTAAGGCTCAAAATAAGAGGCAATCAAGCATACAAGGAAAATATGACCTCAAACGAAGGAATGCCCTTAATCAAACATCAAGAGGGCCTCAACACAAGACTTTTTCCAGTTTATAACAAATCTCAAAAAGGTTTACAAGTGAGGCTAAACATGGTGCAAAAATAGCCCTAAAAGAGATATAGAGGACAAGGGGCAGTAGCTGGCCTCAAACAGCAAAGCGCCCTTCAACAAAGTTGAAGAGGGGCTCCAAATAAGGCACTTTTTAGTTTATAGAAAATTTCGAATATGCTCACAAGTAAGGCTACAATATGATGCAAAAAAAAGGCCCTAAAAGAGAGATAAAGGGCAAGAGGCAGTAGAAGACCTCAAACAGAGAAAAGTCCTTGACCAACATGAAATGAGCTCAAAATAAGACTATTTTCAGTTCAGGTCGAAGCCCAAAAATTCTTGCAAGTATAGCTTATAGATAAAGCAAAAAATGCAAGTTTAGGGAAATAGGTGCTTACCCTTGAAGAGCAGCAAATCAGGAGCTTTTGGTCTAAAATTCTGGCTTTCAAACCTCTCAAATGGCCCCCAAGGTGCTGGAATGAGTGATGGAGGTGGTAGGCTATGAGGTGTAGGGTAAATATGCAAGAAATGTGAACTTTTTTAGCACAAAAGAGAGAGATATAGAGATGTATGTATCAATGCTCCAGCTGGTTTTTCTAACCCCTAGAAATGAAGCTCAGGTGTTGGTTTTATAGAGGAGAGAGACCAAGGAAAAAGGGGGAAAAAACCAATTCAAATTTCCCCCCCAAAAGGGTAGACCCTCGGGCAGGGGTCTGCTGCAAAACAGCTGGCACAGTTGGAACACACTCAGGAGGGCAAACATGGCCTCCAGGTTTAAAAGGCAAGGTGGCCGGCGGCCAGGCAAGGTGGTAGGCCGACCAGGGGTCAAAAGGTTCAAGCAAAATTAATGGCCGGCCACCCCAAAAAGGTGGCCTCCCAGGTGAGTGCAATACAACTGTGTAGAGAAAAATCGGAAAAAGTGAACCAGGAGAGTGAAAAACCAACTTTTTAGAGGGGTTCAAAAGGGTCAGGAAGAATTGCTGGCCAGCCTACCCATATTGGTGGCCTCCCAGGTGTGTACAACACAATGGTGTGGTGGAAAGTCAGAAAAAGTGGCCCGGGAATAGGAAAAATCAGCTTTCTAGTGAAGAAAACGAGCGATGAAGAGCGATGAAGGAATAAAGCTGGTTTTTCAAAACAATTGCTGGCCTCCCACCTTCCTACAACCTTTCTAACAATGAAAATAAGGTCTCCGCCAAAAATGAACCCAAACCGATGCAAAACGAAGGTTCGGGAGCCAAAACGCGCGGCCGAGGGGCCCGAAAATGGACTATTAAGCACCGGAGGTGGCGTTTGACCACGAAGTTGGTCTCTCGAGCCACAGTGTCCCTCAAAAAGGAGGAAACAAGGTATGTGCCAAAAACCGGAGCAAACGGAGGTAGTTAAGCGGTCCCGAACCGAGGCACACGACTGACGGCCCAGAAAATCGGGAACCGAGCTCCAAACGGGAAAAATGGCCTACGACCATGAAATGTAGCCTACGGCCACTGAGAGATGATCTACGAGACCTCTCCCTCCCTTCGGGAAGAGAAAACAAAGAAAATAGGGCCTGGTTCACAAACCGAGGCAAAGCACAAAAGAGTCCGGAAGTCCGGAGGCAAGGCTCGCAGCCGAGACTCCGCAACCTCAGAACAAGCACAATATGCAACATCACCAAGCGCTCAATCGGTGACGTCTGAGTCTTAAGGTCGGTCAAAAATGTGGTGTCTACAGAATGTCTTCTAAGAAGTGGCGAAGCCATTCTGCTTCTTCTCCTGCTTTGTCTAAAGCAATGAACTCAGATTCCATTGTGGATTGTGCAATGCATGTTTGTTTCGTGAATTTCCAAGAAACAGCAGCGCCTCCTAGAGTAAAGACATGTCCACTAGTGGATTTTGAATCTTTAGTATCCGATATCCAATTGGCATCACAATAACCTTCGAGCACTGTTGGATATCGAGTAAAGTTCAAACCATGATCATAGGTAAATCTTAGATATTTAAGAACCCGAATGATCGCTTTTCGATGGTCTTCTCCGGGGTTACTAGTGTACCTACTCAATTTACTGACTGCATAAGCTATGTTAGGATGAGCACAATTCATTAGGTACATTAGGCTTTCAATGATTTGGAAGTATTTTAACTGAGATACCGCATCACCTTTATTTTTCAATAAATAAAGACTGATGTCTACAGGTGTTCTAGCTACATTCATATCATCCTTGATAAATTTATTAAGAATTTTCTCAATATAATGTGATTGGGATAATGCATATCCGTCAGATGTTTTAGTAATTTTCATTCCTAATATTACATCTACGACCCCCATATCTTTCATATCAAATCTTTTGTTCAACATTTGCTTAGTTGATTTGATCATGTTTTGACTGCTTCTAATGATAAGCATGTCATCCACATAAAGACAAACTATGACATATCCTTGGTCAGTGTTTTTAACATAGACGCACTTGTCATATTCGTTTAGCTTAAACCCATTAGTAAGCATAGCATGATCAAATTTTTCATGCCATTGCTTAGGTGCTTGTTTCAATCCATAAAGAGATTTTACAAGCCGACAAACTTTCTTTTCTTTCCCCAGCACTACAAACCCTTCGGGTTGCTCCATATAGATTTCTTCATTTAGATCACCGTTTAAGAAAGCTGTCTTAACATCCATTTGATGTATTTCTAAATTATACAACGCTGCTATGGCAATAAGCATGCGGATGGATGTTATTCTTGTCACAGGAGAATATGTGTCAAAATAGTCCAAACCTTCCTTTTGTCTGTAACCTTTTACTACAAGTCTTGCTTTATACTTGTCTATTGAACCATTTGCTTTCATTTTTCTCTTGAATATCCACTTATATCCAAGAGGTTTAGAACCGGGTGGAAGATCCACCAATTTCCAAGTATGATTTTGCATAACGGATTCAATTTCATTATTAACAGCCTCTTTCCACAAAGGTGCTTCAAGACCTTTCATTGCTTCTTTGAAGCTTTGAGGTTCATTTTCTAATAGGTATGTCAGAAAATCTGGACCAAAGGATTTTGATGTTCTTGCTCTGTTACTTCGTCTTGTTTCATCATCAGTTAAATCCTATTGGTCGAGACCATTACTAGTCTCTTGTGTTTGATTGTCATTAGTCTCTTGACTTTGTGTACAATCATATGTTCTTTTCTGTGAATTTAATTCCTGTTCTTTCTTGTAAGGAAAGACATGTTCAAAAAACACAACATTTCTTGACTCTATAATAGTGTTCACATTTATATCAGGTATTTCTGATTTATAAGTCAGAAACCGATATGCACTACTATTCTGAGCATAACCAATAAACAGATAATCCACTGTTTTTGGTCCTATCTTAGTCTTTTTAGGAACAGGAACTTCAACTTTTGCCAAACACCCCTACGCTTTTAAGTATTTATAGGAAGGCGGTCGACCTTTCCACAATTCATAAGGAGTGTTGTTGGTTTTCTTGTAGGGTATTTTGTTAAGAACATAATTAGCAGACAATATTGCTTCTCCCCACAAGTTTTGTGGTAAGCCTGAACTTAGTAACATGGCATTAAGGGTTTTATTCTTCCTTTCAGCATTTCCATTTTGCTGTGGAGAATAAGGTGCTGTAGCTTGGTGAATAATGCCATATTGTGCACAAAATTCATTTAAAGGTGCATCATATTCACTACCCCTATCACTTCTAATCATTTTAATGGTTTTATCAAGTTGATTTTCAACTTCATTTTTGTAGAGTTTAAACATTTCTAAAACTTCATCTTTACTTCTAAGTAAGTATACATAACAGTATCTTGTGCAATCATCGATAAATGTTATGAAATACTTCTTACCTCCTCTAGTTTGAACAAATTTAAGATCACATACATCATCATGAATTAATTCTAGAGGTTCGGTTTTTCTTTCAACCGATTTAAATGGAGCCTTAGTCAGTTTCGTTTCTACACAAATCTCATATTTGTGATTAGGATTAATTTCAAACTTTGGTATATAATCCAAACCAATTAATCTACGCAAAGCATCAAAATTCACATATCCTAATCTACCATGCCATAAATTCGACTCAAGAATATAAGCAAAACATGTGTTATTCTTATTAATAGCAAGTTTTGGTACAACCGTCATTACATTCAACTTGAAGAAACCATCACTCATGTATCCCTTACCAACATACATACCACTCTTTGTTAATACAAATTTATCAGACTAAAAAACAAGCCTAAAACCATTTTTACTTAACAAAGAATCAGAAACTAAATTCTTCCGGATGTCTGGTACATGCAGTACGTTGTTGAGGGTCAGTTCCTTCCCTGATGTCATCTTCAAGATCACCTTTCCTTGTCCAGCCACAGTAAAAGTAGAAGAATTTCTCATGAAAAGTTGTTCACCATTTGCAGCCTCATTGTAGGTAGTGAACATCTTCTTGTCCTCACAAATGTGACGAGTTGCCCCAGTGTCAATCCACAATTCCTTGGGATTTCCAACCAAATTAGCCTCAAGCACCACAGCAGAGAGATTGATGTCATTTACCCCGTCAGAGATGTAATCTAATTTTGTCACCTTGGCTTGATTGGTAGTCTCCTTGCTTGTACTTCAGCGATCCTTCTTAGGGCGGCGGCAATCAGAAGCTCGATGTCCGGTCTTGCCACAGTTATAGCATTTACCTTTGAACTTTTTATTGCCATTGTTGTCGCCTTGTTTAGGACCATCTCTAGTAAACTTCCTCTTTTTATTATGTGGTTTGTGCACTTGTTCAACCACATTAGCCTTAGACTCAATGGGATTTTTTCCATTCCTCTTTTCAGCCTTTCGGTTATCTTCCTCAATTCTCAATCTTACAATTAATTCATCCATGGTCATCTCCTTGCGTTTATGTTTTAAATTATTTTTGAAATCTTTCCAAGCCGGTGGTAACTTTTCCACTAAAGCAGCGACTTGGAAAGACTCGCTAAGAGACATACCTTCAGAATGAATATCATACAAAATTATTTAAAAATTTTGAACTTGAGAAATTACCGTTTGGGAGTCTACCATAACGAAGTCCAAAAATTTACCGACAACAAATTTCTTCGTGCCGGTATCCTCTATCTTGTATTTTTTCTCCAAAGAATCCCATAATTCTTTTGCTGTTTTCATAGGGCTGTAAACATTATACATTATGTTGTCAAGGCCATTGAGGATGTAATCTCTTCACAGGAAATCAGAATGTTTCCAAGCATCTACAGCGGCAACAACTTGCCGATCACTTTCATCCTCTCTAAGTACTGGAGCCTCTTCATGGAGAAACTAGGCCAAATTTAGAGTTGTAAAACAAAACAACATTTTCTGCTGCCATCTCTTAAGCTCAGTACCGTTAAATTTTTCTGATTTTTCTCCATGATTTATTGGAACTTAAACATGGTTCTGGATAGGGACCGGAGTTGGTGTAACAATTGGAGTACCACTTTCAGTTGCAGTTTCAGTTGCAGTAACTATAATATCTGATTACAAAAATCAGAAAAAATCAAAACACAAATTAATTTTCTAGTTACTAAAACTAGAAAATAAATTACAACACAAAATAATTTTATTTTCCTTATTACTAAAACTTGAAAAATAAAATACCACAATAATTTTTTGTACCACAAATTAATATTCTGCAATTGTTAATGACACCAGTATATTACTACTAGTTGTCAGAGAAAATAAACAGTATATTACTACTATTTGTATTTTTCAATCAGAATATCACTTTGTAAAAATACAGAAAATTAAATACAATGAAGACGCCAAAAATTATTCTGTCATAAGATTGTTGGACAATCATCACTGTATTCCGTATAAATTAAGTTTGTGTACTTAACAACAAACAAAAGAATAAAGGAAAGCATGGAGAATGTTTGATTACAAAAACCAAACTAGAAATAAAAATAAATAAATAAAAATAGATTTTATTTTGTTACAAAAACAAAATCAAAATCTGATATAAATAAGTAAAACATAAAATAAATTAACAACTCACTTGATTAATTTCTTGAACAATATTCTGATCAAGTCCAGTGTTTGACACTATGTCCTTGAGACAGATTCGTCCTTTCCATGGTGCTTTCAGATTTGCGGACGTCTATCTCCTAGGATAAAATGATCAACAACGAATAAATGCAGCACTACAATTTATTCGCACAACAAACACACTTTGTGTTTACACCCTTTCATACAAGAAAATAACGCAGCAAAATGCAGAGATAGTAGAGCATATTTTGAGGACGAAAATTCCGTAGTGAAACAAATGAGGGCCTTGTCTTATTTATAGATGAAAATGTGGCTTTTCATTTTGAACTCGATAGGTGCAATACCTGTTCGAACAGATCAACAGATCTGATTTGAATTTCAAACAGATAAAAACTATTTTGGGTTTGAATATGGACAGATTCGGATCTGTTTGGACAGTGAACCTGTACAGAAAATTCTGAAGAGGTGCAACAATTTTGAATTCAAAAAATTGAAATTTAAATTGGACAAATTTTATTTTACCAAAAGATAAAATTGAATTCAAATGTTTTTGGCCTAAAAAGATTAGTATTGGGCTGAACAAGCCTAGCCCAACCTCACACCACGCACTCGAGCCCAGGCCTAGCCTAGCCCACCCGGACGGGGGTGTGGTTATTTTTTAGTCCAATGGGTCTAGCCTAATTTGCCCATAACCTCTCCCTTTTACAAACTTGAGGTGTCCTTTGGGGCCCTCCCCAAGTTATAATTCCAAGCTTTATAAACCCATCAATTTCTTCCCACCAAACCAATGTGGGACAAGCCTTTATTCAAACCTTTAAGAATTTTCCACCAAAACTCCATTTCCATAGAACACACTTTGGCTTCAATTTCCCATTCACCCGATAATGGTTTTGAGCAACCAAATATACCACGTGAATCAAAACGCTGCACAGAATGCGTTACCACTTAGACCCGCCAACTTTGGCGCATAGGTCCCACCTAAAATTTAGACAAAAGTTGAGGAAAAATTCTGTTTTTCCAGAATTTCCAAAACCATTTCTAACATTATTTTTATTGAAAAAAATGAAAAAGTCAATTGAGATGTGAATTATTTGAAATTAACAGATGATTAAATGCATCATACGAGTTACATTTGTTTTTGAAAAATATAAATAAATAAAACTTTTCAAATTTATAGTTGATTAAAGCTTATCTTCTTTAACCTAGGGTGGGTGGCATTGTCGTTAAGGCTTGGGGTTTAAGCCCCAAGGTCACAGGTTCAATTCCCTCCCCCCTGGGCCAATCTTCTGGGCGAAGCACAGTTGGTTAGGAGGTTGGACCTCAAGTTGTCTAATCAGCACTTGGTGTGGGTTCAATGCTCCCCCGCTGTGCGAGTCCTGACTTAAGCGGAGCTTGTCTTGGGAGGTCGGGGCAAGTTCCCAAGTTATAGTCTCCTCGCTCGGAACGGCTAACAGGACACCCTGGTGATCTCTACAAGGGGCGTTGCCTTGGACCAACGGGAGGGTAGGGAGGATTTTCCTGTAAAAAAAAAAAAAAAAAAACAAGAAGCTTATCTTCGATCAACTATATTACCAGAAAGATTGAATCAATTTACAATTTCATCTATTGAAAAACACTTATTGATAAGTTGGATTACATAACCTTGATTAGCAATTTTGTAATTAAAAATACAAGAAAGATGATGTTTAAGTGATATTTTATTACAGTTTGTTTATTTTTTGTATTTGAGTTCGGATTATTTTGATCATTTTTTCTTATTATAAAATTTGTTATATATTTAATTAAACGGTTTTGATATAGACTCCCACAAAACACAATCTCCATGACCCCCACGCACTTGTGAGAGAGAGAAGAAAGAGAGAAAAAAAGAATTACAAACATGTGGTCCACATCAATTGGGGGTCATGGGAGTTATCAATTTTTTAGGATTTCAAGCATTAATCTTAATTAAAATTTAATTTTAATAGTTATATATGAAAGTAATTTTTTTTGTAACGTCAAAAATAATAATAATAATTAGATACATAAATTTTTTTATCACAATTTATTTATTTATTTATAAAAGGTCATATCAAAAGTTTATTTTAGACATTGAAAATGCAAAAGTTGGGTTTGGGAGTTACCCTTTCTCTTTCATTAGCATAGCATTGGGATAATATGCAAACCTCTTTATTTATTTATCTTTTATGATGTTTTGTTGTATTCCCCATGTAAAAAAAATCACACACACAAATCAAGATTGTGAGATACCAAATAGAGAAATTATAGATATTTTTGGAATTAAAAAAAAAAATTATAGAGGGGGTAGGGGAATGAGAGGTCTTGGATGAGGGATCACCTTGCTATGAACTCCATCCATCTCCATTGACGTAGGCTTTAGACTTTCTGGGAGAATAAGTACTTGAGGCTTTTGTGGCAGAGAAGACTTCAAATTTTTCACCATAGAGGTAGTGTCTCCACAACTTCAAAGCGAAAACAATATCGGCAAGTTCTAGGTTGTGAGTCGGGTAGTTTCTTTCATGAGTTTTCAGTTGGCGCGAGCCATATGCTACCACCCTTCCCTCTTGCATTAGAACACATCCCAATCCCTCTCTGGAGGCATCACAGTACACCGTATAACCTAACCCTCGTTCCAGAATGATTAGGATTGGAGCGGTGGTCAATTTGAACTTTAATTCTTAAAAGGAATTCTCACATGCTTCACTCCAAACAAAATTTATTCCCTTGTGGGGTCAACCTAGTTAATGGTGACGCTAAGGAAGAGAAATTCTTTACAAATCGGCGATAGTAACCATCTAAGCCCAGAAAACTACGAATTTTCGAAGCATTCTTAGGTTGTTCCCAACTTAGCACTGCTTCTATTTTTGAAGAATCCATCTGTCACACCCCAAACTCGCCCCTAAAAGTTTGGGCATGACCAATTCAGAACGGACATAAAATTCAGTATGTATAACATATGGGGCCTAAACGGAAGCAATTAACAACACGGAATAACATCCATTGAGCTGCCATCTATATGCCAGGATCGCAAATGTACCAACAACAGTTCCAACAAAGAATAAACACACACACATGAAATAGATATTCACATATACACATAAATATATATATACAGATCCAGCCCCGCACGTAGGGCGTAGTAAAAATATTGGCAGGGAAAGTTATACATGCTTAAACACATTAGACAAAAGACTGGTGACCAAAGCTAAGGGTTATGAAAGGAACTCCACAAAACGCAAAGACCTCACCAACTGCTTGGACACGGTGAAGTTGACAAAAGGAAGCAACCGGAGCTGAGCTAAGACTGACCTCCGGGTCGGTTCCTACAGAGACAGACATAAAACAGAGTGAGCAAGACTCAGTGCCTAAAGAATTCAATGAATAAACTTGAATTGTAATATTTATAATGTATATAAGTGCAGAGGTCATATGATTAATCTCATCCTCTAAACATTTTCAGAATGGCCTTGGGCCCAATTTTCAGACAGAGAGGCTTCAAGCCCAGTATCATGCAAAACGGCCTCAGGCCCAACAGATCTAACAGATTGGCCTCAGGCCTAGATATTAACAGATTGGCCTCTGGCCCACAGATAATACAGAATGGCCTCCGGCCCAGTATTAGCAAAACAGAATAATCCCAGATACGCAAAGATATCATTGTTCCATAATGCACATATGCTCCATTCATTCACTATGAATCAATAAAGTTAACTTGCAGGTAACAGAATGTTAATATTAACTATTAACAGTAAGCAAAATGTACTACTACAGTACTATTACTCACAGTGATCGGCTTCCGGTAGTAATGGGATGATGTCCTCGTCTCGACCTACAAACACAGTGCACAACACATAATATGAGATTATAACCGATTTTTTTATTTATTCTCTTTGATCAATTAATCACTTAGCCATGGTGGTCCCAAGCCCATTATTCCTTAATAAGTTATAATCTATGACTCAGAAGATAGGAGGAATCGATACAAAAAAGGTTCAGACGAAGAAATAGTACAAACCCGATAAACAAAAAGTGAACAGTCGTCACTAATTTAGGCATAACTATTTTTCTACTTAGAATTTGGGAGTGAGACCACCACCATTGGAAACTAGACTTCTGGGGCTTGATTTTAGGCTCAAGAATCACTCAAAACGGAGTCCAGATGCAAAAGATATGCTTATTCAAAGTCACCAGGTATAAGCTGAAACAGGGTTGGCCGCACGTGCACCCAATTAGACCGCTCGTGCGGCCCAAATCCGCGCGAGCAGAAAAACCGGCCGCTCGAGCGCGCAAAGAGCAGAATGAAAACCTCTTTTTTTCTTCATGTTCCGCTCGTACGGTGCCCGTGGCCGCTCGTGCGGTCTGGGCAAAATCAGACAGTCCGAAAATTCATCAAAGTGTGAGTTTGCAAACTCAAATTCAAACCAAGACCTCATGTAATCTTTCTTTAAAACATGATAAACCAACATTATTCAAGTGTAATTCAAGCTCAATTGGATCAACTTGTTTTGATTCCAAAATCAAAATATTAACTTCCATGAATTCACCAAGATCAAGCATCTAAATACATAAACAAGATCAAGCATGTAAAATGAAGGAATAGAAGGTAATTCATCTCCACAAAGCTCAATTTAACTCAAATGGTCAAAACGATACAACATCCTTACCATTAATTCAATTACAAACCCTAGCCATATATATATATACAAAGAGAACCTTATTCAAGTCCAAATAGGGGATTATTGTAGATGGATTAAACTTACCTTGAACTCAATTATTCACAAACCCTCTCAGATTTCCCAATCTCCTCCTTCCTTGATGAACTTCTTACCTCTTTGCTCTTTCTCTCAACTTCTCTCTCTCTCAAAAGATATTTGTGTAAGGCTTCCAAGTTAAATGTTTAAAGAAACATAGATATATACAAAAGGTGAATAAAGACAAAAATCAATCAGTTTAATTATTCCAAATCAGATTTTTACAGAAAATCATATTATGATCTAAAAATCATGCTGATCTCAAATATAAAGTCAATTTCGGATTATCAAGCCTCTAAGGCTTTTAATTTCTGATTCGAACGTCACAATTGCAACAGATATTTCTCTTATTAAACAAATATGAATCTATAATCCTACGATTCCCTCAATTTAACTTAATTTCACATGGAATTTCACAGCAAGCACATAAATGCACAGAGTAAGGGACTGAAAGCATACCAGAAAACATGTATGAGGGTCGGGTTATTACACCATAATGACTCCGGCTCCCGAAACTACGTGACCAAGAAATTTACTTTTGTAAGCCAAAATTCACACTTCTCATATTTAGCGTATAACCGGTGCTCCCTAAGAAGTTGTAAGATAGTACGAAGATGTCCTTCATGCTCTTCTTTGGAAGGTGAATAGATAAGAATATCATCTACAAAGACAACCACAAATTTATTAAGGAACTCCCGAAAGATCCTATTCATTAGATCCATGAACGTAGTTGGGGTGTTGGTCAACCCAAAAGGCATAACCAAGAACTCGTAATGACCATATCGGGTACGAAAGGCTGTTTTAGGGATGTCCTCTTCTCTAACTCGAATTTGGTGATAACCCAACCTTAAATCTATCTTGGACAAACAATGAGAGTCCTTAAGTTGGTCAAAGAGATCATCTATTCTAGGCAAGGGGTATTTATTCTTCACCGTGGCTTGATTCAATTTACGATAATCTATGTACAATCTCAAGGACCCATTCTTCTTTTTTGCAAACAAGGTCGAGGCTTCCCAAGGTGACGTATAAAGCCCTTACTAAGTAACTCTTGCACTTGTTCCTTCAGAACCACTAATTCAGTTGGGGCAAACCTATATGGCGACAATAAGATAGATGTCGTACCTAGAAATAAGTCTATGGTGAACTCTACCTCCCTGTAAGGTGGCAACTCTGTAAGATCATTAGGAAAAACGTCGAGATATTCACACATTACCCTTGGGAATTCATTTCGAACTATATCACTTTCGTCATCCCAAAGGGTTGCTAAAAGGAAATTGAATTAACCCCGACCACATGGGTAGTATGAGGAGGGTAAAGATCTATTGTACCTATCCCCCAGGAACGTGAAACAATCACCGTTTGCAGTACACACCGTAACCCTCTCCCGATGGCAATCTATTGTCGCGCGGTATGTGAACAGCCAATCCATTCCGAGGATAACATCAAAACCCAACATTTCCAATAATACAAAATTGAATAGGAGCTGTCGACCTGCCACCTCAATTATACACCCCCGACACTCTCGGGTCAGAATGACCCTTCCCCCTACTGGTGATTCTACTGTAAGCGAAGCCTACAATTGCCTACTCTCTAGCCCCAACAATGATGCAAATGATGTGGCAATAAATGAATGCCATGCCCTAGTGTCAATCAACACCTTAGCCCAAGTATTGAAGATGAGAAATGTACCTCTCACAATTGATAGCCCCGAAGCTTGCTCAGAAGCGGTGACAACATATACTCTTCTCTGTGACCTCTGCTCCACACGTCACCTCTCTGAACATAAGCTTGTTGTGCGGATTGTGCAGATGTGGCTCCCTAAACTGTCCTGGATGCTTGTCCTGATTGAGCCGGCTGATAAGATTGCCTCTGCCCCTGGCCCATCTACTGACCTCCAGACTGCCTAGACCCTGCCACTCTTGGAGTCCCTACTTTCTGCGGAAAAAACTTCTTCAAATGCCCCGGTTGACCACATTGATAACAAGATTGTGGCTGACTCCTATTTTGAGGTTGACCCTGTGGACGCACAAACTGGGACCGTGCCCCACCTTTCTGTCCGCACTCCGTAGCCTTGCGACCTATTTGGCCACATCTATAACAAACACCGATAACTCGGGTCATATTTCCCAAACTCCCGCTGGTCCCATAACTAGAGGATTTAACTTGTTGTGGAGATAATTGGAAGGATGATGATGAACCCCTGGACCTCTTTGAAGAGCCTATGTCACTCCTAGTATCTGACTGTCTTGCTCTCTTCAATCTTTGCCTTGCCTCTTTGGCCTCTACAGCAATCTCCACATGAGCTGCGGCTTCAACTAAACGGTCATAATCACTGATCATATTGCCAACAACCTTCATCAAGATTTTCAGTCTCAACCTTTTCTCAAATTCAAGGCACTTTCGCTCTTCCGTAGCCACTAATTTGGGTGCAAAACGAGATAAGATAGGGAATTTAGCCTCAAACTCCACCACTGGTGCATCTAGCTGCAATAATTGTTTGAACTGCTTCCTCAATCGCTCCCTAGCCGTGGGAGGGAAGAATTTGTCTTGGAAGGCTTGCACGAATGCTTCCCACGTATGTTCAACCCTATGCTTTATGGATTTCCACCACTGCCCGGCCTCCCCCTTCAGTTGGTAGGCCGCTAATGCTACTCTTAACTTATTTTCACAGATGTCTAAGATCTCAAAAGTGTTGACCACTTGCTCTAACCACTCGTCAGCTTTTATCGGATCGGGCTCGCCGCTATACTCGGCAGGATTGGAATGAAAGAACTTCTTTTTTCAAAAAAGAAGCTCTCGTTTCCCCTTCAATAACCCTAGTCGCTTGCTCGGCTCTCAATATTTCCATGGACTCCTGTAAGGCTTCTGCCATTTCCCTAGCCAAGACCCCATAGCTTCTTGGGCCGGTGGAACGGGTATATTATTTTGACCCACTCCTTCTTGCGGAGGGATCTGGGGTTGGGCTGGAATGTTCCGGCCTCCCCGATGGGGTCTACCACGAGCTCTAGCACATCCAGACATCTATAAGAAATAAGGACAACGTTAAAGTCAATAGCAACTTTCCGCACCTAAGTGCTTCATTCTTAATCCTCATACTTATTCACTAAGTAAACACACAAACTTCCCCATAAAGTAATCCAAACAAGCACACAAACATTCACACTAACGCACATTGGAGTTGTCCTTCCTAGATATCGCCTAATTCCATTGCAGTCAAGGACCTCCAAGTAGGAAGAACAGTGATCAAGTGCCTTTCCAAAAGGACATTGATGAATGCAACGGACAAAGCCGCATCATGGGAGTTTAACCCCACACCCATATAATCACATAAAGGCACGTAACACATACTGCATCCTAAGCCTCCCGTCTTAACCTAGGAATCCTATTGTGACACATGTCACTCCCCATGAGCCCAAGGTATTCTAACCTGTTGCTCTGATACCAATTTATAACACCCTGAAAATTCACATTATAATACACAATAAAACATGAACATTTAAATCCAAAAAAGTCATCTTTCCCATTGAATTAAGAGTTAAGTGATTACAATTTAATAATACATTCCCAAAGTATTCAAAATTCATTTTTTTTAGTTCAATGAACTAGATGACCTACAAAACATAAGTCCCTTGGACATACAACATCACAAGATACATTCAGTATTCCGGTTACAAAAATCCCAATTTAGAACAACCAACACCCTCTCGACTTCTATCCTCCCCAAAAGAGTTAGTGCTTGGACCAATCCATCAACGAGGCTGTCCTTCGTCAATTCATGAAAAATAAATTAGGGTTGAGCTATATGCCCAGTAGGAACACATTTAACCAAGCATTTAATCCTTTGAAAAAGATCATGGCATTCATGTGACAGAACATTACAATGAAATTTGTCTTCACAGATAGTCTTTAACAAATCACAATGAACATGTATAATAATTAAAACATCCACAACCATGGAGAACATGCCACACATCCATTTACAAGAGTCCAGCTGAGAACACTCGTCACTATTATTTTAGAAACCGCCCCCACATTTACCGGCTATTATACGGCAGAAAGTGGGCACCTTAAGGAAAACCATCCATTTTTCCACTTTCGTCGGCTATTATACGGTGGGACTGTGTGGACACCTCAAAATATTTTTCCTCACATTCGTCCAGCGATAAGCCTAGACAGGGCATTTGGGCACCTTTTTAAACTCCTTACGCGGGTACTAACACAACACCACACTTACCAAACCAACTCACACTTGGACTTATGCACAATTAACAAAGATATCACATTTCAATCCTACCAACAAACATCTAACATCATCATAGATGAACACCACATATAATTCAAGGAATAATAACAATCAAGCCATAGTTCCCCTTACTATATCAATATCCACAATTTCTATCTCTCTGTCATTCACAATATTTCATGTGCTAAGAGAATTTCCATTCCATTTAGTGATTTGTACTCAATTTAGGAATTTAGGGTTTTACCTAATTTGGGGGTTTCTCTCCTTTATCACTAATCTAGGTTTTAGCAATATTAACATTCATGTTTTATAGAAGGAGTTGAGAAATTTCAAACAAAATGTTACGGAAAATGGTTTTGTGTGTGAAATACGGGTTTAATCCAACAAAATCCTCAAATTAGTTCACCAATCACACAATACCATGAAATCCCTTCAATAATGAAGAAATACTAGGGTAAAAGTGTCCCTACCTCAACAATCAAGCAAAATCCAATCTCCTACAAGAATCCTTCACAAACCCACAATCCAATCAGTAGATAATGACAATCTTCAAGAGTTCTCCTCTCCTAGCAAGAGATTTAGGTTGGATCTCAGGGATATGAGAGGTATTCTATGGTGGAAATTTAGGGTTCCATAGAGAGAGGGAGAGAAGATGGAGGATAGGAAAAGAGAGATAAGAAAATGATCTAAAATCATCATATTTAAAAAGCTGATATCGCGACCCTCACTCGAGCGAAGAAAGAAAATCATCAGAAGTTTTACAGCGCAACAGTGAAACTACTGGAGACCAACATTTCATGCTCGAGCGAGACTTTCCTCGCTTGAACGAGCACGCCTGCAATTTAGCAAGATACTAGGAGCAACTATTCTACGCTCGAGCGACAATTTCCTTGCTCGAGCAACCCTGAAAACAAAATGTTACAATACAAATGTTGAACTTTAGTCTAAAATAAGAAAAACATTTTGAGAAACTTGTATCGCAAACCCAAAGTGCCATCGATAGACAAGCACTCACCAACAACAATAACCATCGGTGGCGACGATGGTGGAAACATTGACGAAGTTGAACATGAGTATGAATATTGGAGAAAATTTTACAAATCTATTTTCAATCGTCATAACTTCTCACCTTCTATACATTCGTGCTCCTCTTAGAATTTCAATGACAACGGTGAACTTTGTTATGAAAATAATAGAAAACTACCCCTATAACTCCAAATTTTTGTCTTTGGTCTCTGAGATCCATCACTAAAGAAGATGACTGGAATGATAAGAACATTGTTGCTGGGTTTGGTGACTTGAATAATAACCAAGTCGAGCAACAAAGACCAACCGTCAAGTCAAATCTTGTACCTAAAGTCGAGCCATATGTCGAGTTAGCTGAACAGTCGCATCATCCTCTCCACAAGTGTGACGACGATGTTTCACCTAATTGGAACAATGTAATTTTGAAGAAAAATTGATTTGGCTATTGTGCCGAATCCAAGACCAAACAAAAAAAGGCCCAAAATCAAACACACAACCTAAGACATTCATGTAAAAATCAAAATAGAAGAAATAGGCCCAAATCTTGAGTAAGACTAATCCATATCTTGATTTGCATTATCAGTTGACCCATGTGTTGACCTAGCAACTTCGAACCCATAGGCCAAACCAACTACCACTGACCTTCACCTCTGCCCTACTAACTCGCGTCTGCACCCGGTTCAACCCCAACTAATCCAAACCAATCTAACTCGTGGTCCGAACTAGTATAATCAAGTTTTTTTTTGTGTGGATAATTCTTGTTTATTTTAAGGCCAATTTTTTTCATTCAAAAGTCAAAAGTTCAAAATGCAATTGTACATCATTTTATGGATTATTCTACTGAATTTCCAAGGGACATCATTAGCCAAGGAGGCTATCCAAGAGTATTGCCAAGAGAAACGCTCGAAGAAGAAGAATTCAACATGTGCAATTCTATCCCCTGGGCACGTACTTGGTTTCACTGAACTTGCAAGAAGAAAATTGCATTCACAATTCATGTTCGAGTGCACTCTCAAATCTCCACCAATCATCATGTAAAGGGTCCGCATTCATTAAGGATTGAAAGGACTGTGGAATTTAGTCATAGAGTCAATTGGTCATTAGGTTTTCATCATTACTCTTATCTAGGGTCAAAGAAAGTAGTCAACCACCAAATCGAAGTTTTGCTTATCATACGGCCAAATTGAACAAGTTTAAGGCCCAAGCCTATCAAATTTATATTTAAGTTCTATTTATTTTTCTTTCACAGCAATTTTTATTGTGCGCACAATTGAACTTTTATAATATTTTAGTGGAACAAATTTTTTTTAAATGGAAATTAAAAGTAGTATATATTTCAAGGATACAAATGCCCAAGAGAAATAATTTGCGAGCATGGAAACGCTACATTTTTTACCTTCTTACACAATATTTGTGAGAAAACTCTGTATACTCTCTCCACTTGTGAATCAAGTGATGATTCTACTTGAAAACACGTGGGTAGAGGATGACAGAATTGGCAAAAGCCACCATGTTACACAATATGAAAGACAACATCATTCTGCTTTTTAAGAATATGAGACAACAAAGCAAATGATGGAAGCACTACAAAGTAAATATGGGGTGAGGTCGCGACACACAAATATAGTTATTATTGAACAAATACAATAGCACTCCTATGGGTGAGAATGCCAATGTCGGTAACCATGTTAATCAAATGGAATTAATTGCTAAAGAATTGTCCAACATTGGTCATCCTCTATCAGATAAGATGCAAATAATCACCATACTTAATAGTTTTCATTTATCTTGAGAACATTTTGTTACATCTCTAACTCATAGTGGAAGAGAGATTTCAATGGTAACTTTGCCAATGCTTTTGGTATTGGAAGAGAAAAGAATGAAGCGAAGGCATAGAGAAGGCACGTCTTTTAACTTGTTAGCTAGAAAATAATTCCTACAAGCCATTCAACAAAGAATGACCACTCTCTCTGCAAGAAATGATGAAAAGGGCTTCAAGAAAGGGTGGCAAAAGCAGCACAACAACAAGAAACATGCATGTCCATGTTAGAATTGCGGTCACAAAGGTCACATTAAAGTTACATGTCCTAACAAGCATAGAAAGGAAAACAAGCACATCGACATGACGGTTTTAGAAGCAATGGTAGTTGAATGTTACTAGACCAAGCATCCGAAGGAACATGATTTTAGTCCTAATTTTAGACCAAAAATGTTATTAGATTAGATTTAGATTTGAGTCAATGTTGATCAAGAAGGGAAATGTGTTAGTGAATGGTGTAGAGTAAATGACATTTACTCCCTTCTTATTGACAATAATAAACTATCGTCTCTGATTATTTGAATGTCTCTATTAATGACAATTCTTATTTATAGCATTTAAGATTGGGTCACATAAACAAAAACAAAATGTCAATGTATAAGAGTGGACTTTTACCCAAAGTATGTTATGATGATTTGGTTACATGTGAATTATGTGTCAATAGGAAAATGACTAGAAAACCATTTTCAAAGCATTGGAAATCATCAGATTACTTGAAGTAATTCCCTTAGACATTTGTGGCCTTTAAGAATTAAAACTCATTAAGGCATGGAATACTTTATTACTTTCACTGATGATTATTCAAGATATGGACATATCTACCATCTTAAACACAAGTCAGAGACAATTGAAAAGTTTAAGAAATTCAAGTTAGATGTAGAAAACCAATTAGGTTGGTCCATTAAAAACTTGAATAATGATAGAGGTGGTGGATGCGAGGCTTTTGATTCTTTATACACAATGACATACACCCACAACAAAATGAAAATTTACAAAGAATAAATCGAACTTTGATGGAAATAACAAGATCCATGATGGCACATGTTAATCTTCTCATCCATTTATAGGAAGATACATTGTCCACCGCTATATACATATTAAATAGAATAAAAAAAATGGCCAAACCTCTAACACCTTATGAACACTAGACTGGTATGAAACCTAACATTTCAAATCTCAAAGTATAGGGATACAAAACAAATGTACTTATTCCCAAACCTCTGAAGGATAAATTGGAAAGTACAAATTGGGAAAGTTCATTGGCTATGTTGAAAATTGGAGCATTTATCGGTTTTACCACCCCAAACGTGGATTAGTAGAAAGTAGGGATGCAATTTTTCTTGAATCCACTAACCGTGTTACTCCAATTGAACAACTTGACTTGTTTTTTGATGTATCTTAGGATTTTTTTCTCCTAGACATTCCACCAGGCCAAGAAGTTCTCATAGAACAAATTAATAGTGGGAGGAAAAGAAAAAATAGTGAGATTGTTTCACCTGATTCAAATCCTGAGATAAGTAGGAGTAAGAGAGCAAAACGTCCATCTGCTACTTTGGGATATCATTATGTATTTCAGGCCACGGAACTCGATAACTTAGTCGATGATTTTGCTAGTTAAAATAAAGCAATTAGTAGAATGAATGAAGAACTTGATTCTATCAAGAAAAATGATGTTTAGGAGTTAATTGATCTCCCAAATGATGTTTGGGAAAGATATTGAACATAGATGGAAGTTTATAGAAATCCAAGCAAGATTGGTTGCCAATGGATTCACACAACAACTAGGAGTAGTTTTTGTAGGCACATTGTCATGTAGCAAAATTTGTGCTAGTAAGAATATTAATGGCATTCGTAGCTAAGATGAATTTGGAATTACATCAATTAGATGTCAAAACAGCTTTTTGCAATAGAGAATTAAAAGAAGGCTTCCAAATTTGAGGCCACAATGACAAAGTTTATAAATTAAAAAGATCCTTGTATGGACTCAAACAATCTCCAAGACAATGGTATTTGGAAATTCCAAGCCATTTTAGAAATTGGCTATGTTGTGAGTCAACTAGATCACTAGATCTATATCTGGCTGTGCAATAGTAAATTTGCAATATTATCTTTATATGTTGATGACATATTGTTAGTTGGAAATTTCTTAGATATGATTCTAAAGACCAAAACATTTTTGGCATCTAAATTTGAGATGAAAGACATGGGCCTTGCAACCCATGTTTTGGGGATTATAATTTCCAGAGATAGAAATTCAAGACTATATGTGGATTAAGAAAAATATCTGGAGAAAGTGATCAAAAGATAATTGCAATCCTTTGAGTACATCTGTCTATAAGGGGAAAAGTCTCAATAAGAATATGAGCCTTCAAAATAAAGATAAATGGAGGAAATGAGGGATGTCCCTTATAACCAAGTAGTAGGTAGCCTAATGTATGTATGGGATGTCGAAAATCAGCATGCCTAACAACTTGCCCTTCCGTCTTGTGCACAACGTGCAGTGTGAAACAATTGAGAGTCTAAGTCTAGCAAATTTGTAAAAAATTCCACTAATCTATTGAAATGCAAAACAATGACCGTATCACCAAACCTTAAGTCATTACCTAATCTTTTTAGGGCAACTAGGAAACCCTTACTCGTACCAATATAGACCACTGTTCATTGTAACCAAAAAGTCCAATTTGGGAGTTTAGGTATGAGAGGGGAATGTCAAAAATTCAACACCCGATCAAAGATTGACTTTTACTAATTATTAATATGAGACTTATTGCCAAAATATATTCATATTCTGAATATTAATGTTATCTTTTCCATGTGAAGCAAACAAGTATAGAGTAAATCACTTATTTTGAAAAACTTTTACCCTTTTGCATGATGAAAAACTCTCCTGAGAGGGATAAAGGCATTTCCAAATTAGGCAAAATGTCCTCCAACCAATGAGCAAGCATAGGGGTAGTTCAAGTAGGCAAATAGTCTCATGGTAGCAAGTTAGACACGATAAGAAAGAAAACACAAGCAAAATACAAAAGAAATGAGAGAAGCTCACCTAGCACTTCTCCATACCAAGCCAAAACGGAATGGGCTAGAAAATAAATGAAAATATGCATGATCCTAGATGCACGAATCCACTAAATGCAATAAAAATTCATAAAAATTAATCATATAGGCTCGGTTGCCATTATAATATCATATGAATAATCTCAAGCATGAGAAATCACTTAAATATGTATGGTCAACATAACTAAATGCGTTAAACTAGGCCTATATGCACAAGTTAAAATAAGAATATGCTAGTAAATGCAAGATGAGAAGAAAAGATTGAAAAAGAGATAGATAATGATCAAAATATACCCATTTTTCATGAAAATGAGTCAAGATCTCACTCAAAGAGCAAAATGAAAACTCATACCCATTAAGCACTAGATTCGAGAAGAGTAGATCTTAATCATTAAGCTAAACTTAAAGCATAGTAATAATACAAGAAATGAAAGAAAACAAGTAAAGAGATAGAAGATGATTGTAATCTACCTCCAATGCATGAGAATAAAAATGAATCTCATTCAAAGAATGAGACCAAGGCCTAAACCCAAGATACAATGGATTTGTGTAGGTAGATTTCATCATCATCATCATCATCATCATAAGAACTATGCTAAGAGCACAACACAAATGCTAATTTACACAAGAAAATAAAAGAAGGGGGGATAAGGATAGATGACGAACTAGATCTACTTCTAAAAACATGGAAAAAGCCTCAATACATGAAATGAATCATAGGAAAGAGTAGATTCAATCTGTCATCAAAGAGAAATTAAGTTATCATCCTTAAAAAAAAAAAAAAATACTACACAATAAAGTAAAAATTGGTCAGTATCTACCCTCCAGGCATGGAAATAAGCATGAATGCCCAAATCCATGAACTAACAAATTAAGAGGATAGATTTAACCATTATCATATGGATATTCCATGTTTGGCCACCAAAAAAGTGCAAGAAAATGAAAAAGAAAGAGAGATAATGAAACTAATCCAATCAACAATGGGATTTGGCAAGAATTCCAACTACTTTACCCCAACAATCAATATAGCTTCAATAATATGGAAGAAAAGGAAAAGAAAAGAAAAGAAAATGAGATAAAGTAGACTTTTACCTCCTTTCAAGCCACAAGCAATGAAGGAAAGCACTAGCATAATAGACCCGAATCCAATCTTCCACTCAAGTTTCAATGGATGCTCCAAAAACTTCTAGTTTAGGCTTCAATGGAAGGTGAGAGGGGCTAAGGGTTTGTTTGGACAGAGTTTTGGCAAGGTAGAGAGAGTGAATCCTCATTTTCTCACCCAAATGGTTGTTTATATGGGCCAAGGGGAGCCTTTGGAGTATGCCATATCCTTGTATATTTGCTATATATGTGTATAGAATATTCGAAGATGTTAGGGAGACTAATCTCAAGAAACTAGTTGAGACGTCTAAAACTTGTGGCCGTCCAACTTCTTGTGGGCGCATGTATCACGTGCAATTGAAGGTTAAGATGACTGCAGCCATGGATTGGTCTTGTTGTGTGAGAGTCCACAAGTATAATTGCCATCCGCGTGATTACCCGCTAGTATGATCTCACCCACATGAGCATCCATAGATATGATCAGTAGATTGGTCATTCACAAGTGTGTGAAAACCTATAGATTGATCCACAAACTTGCAGTTGGATGTTTTCTTTAGTGTTTTCCCTCCTTTCGTTCAATTCAACTTCGTTTTCTCTCGCTTTTGAAGGAAACAAGGTTTTTAGTTGCGAAAATACGAAGTTGGATTTAGTTGAATGTTCAAAATGATAACTTGAATTCTTGAAAACACTTTTTCAAAAACATTTTTAGGCAAAAGGGGTTTAAGGTTGGGAAAATCTCCACTTGAAAGGCTAGCTTGAAGATAATTGAGATCCATCTTTTGTTTCGTCATCAAATTACTTTGGAGGTGCCTGGGTCTTAAGGCTGGTAAAAAATAGAGTGTATGCAGTATGCCATGACAAGTACAAGACCTGACATTTGTCATGCAGTTGGATTAGGTTTCAGTCCAATCCAAGTAAGGCACGTTAACAGATAGTCAAACAAATATTTAGATATTTGCAAGGCACTAAAGTATGGAATTGTGTTTTGAATTAAGTGACATAGAATTTAAAAGGATACACCAACATAGATTTTGCAAGAGATGTAGATTATGGAAAATCTACTAGTGGCCATGTGTTCTTGTATAGTGGAACTGTAATTTCTTAGTTAAGCAAAAAACAAAGTTGCGTTGCAAAGTATACTACGGAAGATGAGTACATAGCTTCTTTTTTCTTTTCTTTTTTTTAATCGACGAAAGTCAGTTGTTAGTTATTAGATTAGCAGCAATGGGAGTTAGTCTCCCCACCCTTACAAAGCAACAAGTGCTTGACACCAAATTCAACTTCCCCTTAGAGAGAGTTGAACCCATGACTTCTCTCATGGGACTAAGCCTATAGAAGAGTCATTGTGGTCAACTAGGCTAGGCCTAGTTGGTTCTGAGTACATAACTTGCAGCACAACAATGACTGATGTGGTCTATTTAAATGATTTGTTGATAGTTTACATTTGGGTATACTTGAGAGACCGACCAATATATGTCGTGACAATAAGTCCACCATCTTATTAATAAAAAGTGGAGCTAATAACTCTAAAAGAGAACATATTGATGTAAGTTATCACTATATTCAAGATATAGTAGAGATGGGTGAAATTAAAATCGACTATATACTCTCAGAAGAGATGGTAGCTGACCCTATCACTAAAGGGTTGTCTCTGAAAAAATTTAGAGAGCATGTAGCTACTATGGGATTAAGACATACCTAGCTAGGTGGTTTAACTACATACATAACAGCATAATCAAGTGATTCTAGAGACGCTTAAATAACCAATGTTATGTGACTCTACCTCACATGGAGGTATGTGTTTGGTCAGGTTATAAGGTAGAAGAACTAGCAAGGTATGGACATCACAGTGTACATAAGATGTAAATTCCGTGATATGCAACATGTCAATCTGGTGACGTTGTCTGCTTGATAAAAAAAAGTCACTGATAAAGTGTATCGAGCAAAACCTTCCGGAATGGACTTTAGAGAAAGTGATTAACAAAAAAATTTGGCGCAGGTTGACACATAAGGAATTTATGCGGTTGAAGTCATCAATGGTGATTGGGTATGGACTCTATTCTCAATACTGGAAATTGATGCCATTCACTTGAAGTATAGTGAGTTGAATTCATTTGGAGTGTCTTTGATAGTGGAGAAACACATCCTTATGGATGCAGTTGGATTGGTGACAAAAGCGTGTGCATGTGTGAATAGGCACAATCGAACATCAATCTATGAGGTAATTCATAAATGGAAGTTGGCAAAAGGCCAAGATTAGTACCAAGTTAAACATGTCCAACTCAGGTTCTATCACTCTTATTATAATGTATTCAAGTAAGAGATGATAGAAGTAGAGCTAACCACACCATAATATAGTGTGACTCTCTATATACGATCATCACCAGTGGTTGGTGATATAGCTTCCCGCTTGAGAGAAAAACAATCTAGAAGTGGAGAAATTTGAATTCAAATTGATAAGTTACAATGGTTTATGGAAAAGTTGTATCTATTATATTTGTGAGACAATCTTTGTAGTTTTGATTATTGCCAAGGGACACCATTATGCCTATATAAACATGGTTATGAAGATGGTAGACTTCACTTCTGAATTAAAAAATCCTTACAGACTTCTCACTTTCGAATTACCAACTCACTCTTGTCTGATTGCCACCCTTACATTCTTATCATCTTTGCCATTGTTCTAATAGTCACACCCCGAATCTCGTGACCCAAGATTGTGAACGAGTTAGAAAGATAAGGTTGGGTTAAGGGCTACTAGGGTCTAGGTAGGACAAGTTATCCGCAATCTTATAAAATAATTTAAGAAAAATCCTTTAAATAAATTTTGAAATTTAATAACTAAGAATTCTAGAATTTGTAAATAGATTTAACAATTAAACACAAAACATATAATATCTTACATCGATTTTGTAGAAGATGGAAATGGAAATTAACCAAGTCGAGTATTGAAGACTCTCTTAAGACAGATTTGTCCATCCCACGGTGCTTTGGAGTGGTGGACGTCTATCTTCCGAGATGAAATGGCTTATGTAGTTACTTTGCAGCACTACAAAGAAACTGTCAATGAACCAAACAATGGATGCACTCTATCTTATTGGAAAACTTAAATGCAGAATATGAACAAAAGAATGAAGGAAAAAATAGAGAACATAACTCATATTGTTTTATTTTTTTATTTTTGGATCATTGGAATAGAATGAGGGACTGACTATTTATAGGCAACAATGTGCCTGTTTAGACTAGCTGGAAAGGTACAACAGAAATATGTGACCGATACAACTTGTGGATGCAAACTATTTGATAAAATGCATATATAGGCAATTGCTTGGAATTTAATGCTTAGTATGTAGCTTCATCTTTAGGAACAACAACATAAACCTTTTTCAATCAAAATTAGTTACCCATCCTCCATTATTAGATGAATTGATTGTAGATTAAATACAATAGATACATACATTGTTGATTTTTGTTTATTTGTTATTCATCAAATAAGGTAAAGGTTATGATTGATGATAGAATATGTTTCTAATTGGGAGAGGGGTTGTTAGCGATTAAGGGTAAGTAGAGGTAGTTAAGATGGTGGTCGTTTAATTGTTCAGCAAAAAACAAAAAATAGAGAGAGAGAGAGAGAGAGAGAGAGAGAGAGAGAGAGAGAGGATTCGAATATTGAAGGATGTAAATTAAAATAAAAACATAATTGTCTTTTGGTAAAATTAATTGATTTTATTTTCTCTAGACTCTGCTAGAAAAAGAAAAGCTGAGAAAAGAATATCTATCATTTTTTAAACCACAAAGGGGTATTTGTATTTTATGTAAACTTTATAAGGTGTATTTGTAATTTACCCTAAAAGAAAATATGAGAAAAACTTGGCAAGGAGAGGATTACCACTCTTCATTGGGATAGGATTATAGACTCAGACTAAAACATATTGATAATCAAGTTGAGTATAGCAAATTATATCACCATCAAGAATTGGGGATGGGTAACTAAAAACCAACCCCGCCCACCCATCTGCTAATAATAGCAATCTTGATTTTTTTTTTTTTTTCTCTCCCTTTTCATCTTTGGTTGCTTGCCTATGCAATTTTCATATGTGAACATTTCTATTTTGTGCACCTAGTTAAATGCAATACATTGGTAATATTATATCTAAAGTTTTCTATGTAATTCTTACATGGTTGATCAGGTTTGCAGATGATGTAATTGAAGCATCAGATGGTAATTTGTACTTCAGTGTTGCAAGCACCAAATTTGGCCTTCACGATTGGTACCTAGATATGCTTGAGGCAAAACCTCATGGACAACTTCTCAAATATGATCCCTCATTGAATATGACATCGATAGTGATTGATGGTCTTTGTTTTGCAAATGGTGTTGCACTGTCTACAGACGAAGATTTTTTGGTGGTCTGCGAAACTTGGAAGTAAGTCAATTTCGTGAGAGAAAAAGTAATTAAACAAGGAAAATAAAAATAAAAACTTATTGATGTAGTAGGGCTATGATCAAAGTAAGAAATGAAAATAATGCTTTAGGTTTTCTTTCCTCTTCATTTGCTTAATATTTATCCATTACTTTCAAACACCTGATACCTTTTTATTTGTTGGTTAGATTTAGGTGCCTAAAGCATTGGCTGAATGGAGAACACAAAGGAAAAATTGAGATTTTTATAGATAACCTTCCTGGTGGACCTGATAACATTAATGTTGCTCCTAATGGATCATTTTGGATCGCTCTGTTAGAGGTATATTTAAACAATTCAAAATATTACAAAGTTGAACGATCAATAGCTCAATTCTAAATATGTTGTAATGTTTAATAATATTTTTGTTTATATATATATTGAAAATATCACAATAGTTTTCTTTTATTTTTATTTTTTTATTTTTTATTTTTATTATTATTATTTTTTACACTATAAACAATTTATAAAATTTAAAACAAAAATTTTGCTTCACTTTTTTTGAAAACAAATTTATATTCCCTCATTGCTCCTTCCTCCCTTGCCTCTACCTTCGCAGCTACTACCACCTGCTAGTCCCTCTGACAAGTCATTAAACATGCTTTCTTGTTTTTATCAAAATTATGTTATCTGTTTACAAGAAACTAGTAAAGGTACCAAACTAATAAATGTTAATGCTAATGTTAAGGTTATAATGTCAAACATATTTATCTAGAGCTATATTGAGGGTTGCTTTATGTGTCACAGTTAACCTCTAGCGGGTTCGAGTTTGTTCACACTTCCAAGGCATCCAAGCATGTGCTAGCAACATTTCCGAAATTGCTCGAGCGAATCACAGGCATGCATAAGAAAGCAATGGTGGTAAATGTGGCTACTGATGGGAAGATAATCAGAAATTTTGGTGATCCTAAAGGAGAAGTGATGTCCTTTGTGACATCGGCTGTAGAGTTTGAGGACCATCTCTACCTAGGAAGTTTGAATTCCAACTTCATCGGAAAATTGCCATTGAATGCTATTGCATAGTGCTCTCTGTCTACCTTTCAATGACCAAGTAGGAAGAATAAGATGAAATACACATGAATAAGGGTTTTGTGTAATGTGTTTTAGAAAATGCATGTTTAGCATATTTATACACACTACTAGTATCTTTGTTCCATGAATCATAATGTGAAGAGTTCTTAATCTAAGACTCAACTATCAACAAGATTAACTAGGGTCCACAAGAAAACATAACATCATATAATGAAGCAGTGAGGAAAGGGAGGATAAAGACTTCCAGTTTTTTGCATCGAATTAAAGTGCTCTCTGTTGAGGCTAATGTGAATTGCATTTTCTACAATGTGGGAGTGGAGAATGTCAATCATGTGCTTCTGCATTGCGCTTTTGCTAAATTGGTGGGGGTTGCTGTGGGCCCAACCTGGTACTGTGCATTGTTTATTAGAATGGTGGGTTGGTACAAGGATGAAAAAACAAGAGAGGGTGGTCTGGAAGGCCTTGCCTCTGGCTATGCTTTGGTCCATTTGGAAACTGAGAAATGATTGCATTTTTAATGGCATTCATCTAAATTTTGAGGAGCTGTGTGAGGTCATCAAAGTGCGAGTTGCGATGTGGAGCAAAGCTGCTGGCTCTTCTTTCTCAGGGTTTTCAGTAACTGATATTGTGAACCACCTGCAACAGGTAAGGTTTTGCAGTAGGGGTATTGGCTGAGTAAGTCTGTTATGCAGTAGGGATAGTGTGAACCACCTGCTATTTTTTGTTTTTGTTTGGTCAGTTTTTGTTTAATCCCAGATTCTGCTATATATTGCTCTGTTTTGGCTTTGGTTTCTCTGGAGTGTGGTTGCATTGGTGTCAGGTCTGCTAGTTTCGCATTGGTGTGAGGTCTGGGATCTGTATGCACAGGAATCTGTTGGAATCTGAGGGTGTTGTAAGCAGGCAGGGTTGCTGGACTGATGGACTGATGCTGGTGCAGGGTACTGGTTTGCTGGACTGTTGGTCTGCTGGTTTTGCATTGGTGTGAGGTCTGGGATCTGTGTTCTAAACAGGCAGGGTTGCTGGACTGATGGACTGTTGGTGCATGTTTGGTGGTTGCTGTGTTGGTGCATCAGTTTCATCATCCAATTCCTTATTCTTCTTGGCAACATGATTGTTTTTCTACTCTGAGGCATTAGTTTTGGTTTGGGAATTCCTTGTTGGTGTATCAGTTCATTAGTTTTGGCTTGGGAGGTATTCTACCAACACAGGAATCTGAGGGTGTTCTAAGCAGGCCAGCTGCTGGATGGTGCATGTTTGGTGGTTGCTGTGTTGGTGCATGGTTCTAGTCTGCTGGACTGATGGGCTGATGCTGGTCTAATGCAGAGAGGAGTTTTGTTGGTGGTTGTGGGAGTGGTCTGCTGGACTGATGCAGAGGGGAGTCTGTTGGTGGACTGCTTTTCGTGTTTTGGTTTTTTTGTGTATCTTGTGGTTGTTCTCTCTTCAACCTTGTGGTGTGCTGGCAAATGATTGGGCTTTCCTTGCGGTGCAAACCTAGTTGGGATCGTGCGGTTTGCTTTGATGCCTTTTGCACTTCCTCTTCCTTTTTTGATGTACTTCCTATTTGGCAATTTTCATCAATAAAGGGTTGTTTTTGCTGTTCAAAAAAATATAATGAAGCAGTGAGTACTAGAAAACACAAAGAAAATTTAAAATATATAACTATGCTAGAAACATAAAATGAACTAGGAAATAATCAATCTAATAAATAAGAACAAGATAGTTTTTTATACATGGAAAATAGATGGAAATATAGAGAAACAATCTAAAATCACCTATCCATAAAAAAAGAAATTGGTGATCCAAATAACTGTTGCAATGAAAGATAATTTGATGATTCTAAGTAAATCCATGGAACTCCCTATCTTCCTTTCTCAAAATCCAAAATCAATTAAAAAATATCTTGATGGTTTTATGTACAAACATAAATATTTCTCAATCCATCATTTATCAATCTTGCTCACTTATGACAACCAAGTGCTCATTACTTTCCAAAGTTGTTCCTTGAGACTAGATTCTCTTTTATCACAACCTTATCCTTCCGAAGATCAAGAATCCTTCTAGTTATTGCCCAAATAAACTATAAATGTCAATTAGAAAAAAACACATAATTCTATATCCATAATCCAAAAAAGAGTATTTAACTTGATAGAAAGAGGATAAGAAGTGATAGACTTACATAGGGAGTGATTTTCCCAAAATGGACAACCACAGGGGACACCTAGGAAGAAACTTAAACAGAAAACTAGTCAACCTAACCATTAAATATTATATGATCCTATTTATATGTTTCCAATTAAAATGTTTTATGTTATCAAACTTACATTTTCAAAATCAAAAGTGATTGATTTCTCAATTATTATCAAGAGTAAATTACACTTTTTAGTCTTGTAGTTTGACTCAAATTTCGTTTTGGTCCTTATTGTTTTAATTTGAACAAATTGGTCCCTACACTTCAAGTTCAATGTCAATTTAGTCCCTTTGTCCAAATTATCATCAATTATTTCTACATCTACACTTTAGAAGATTGACACATGTCACAAAATTGTTAATTTTAATATTCAATTTGAACAGGGTGACTAAATTGAAACGGTACTTAAAGTGTAATGACTAAATTGTTCAAATTGAAAGAATCAGGACCAAAATGAAATTTTGATCAAACTACAGAGGGTAAAAGTGTAAGTTACCTTATTATAAATTTGTCCCAAATTCCCTTTTTTACTGTATTGAATAGAAGAAAACATTGTTATCCATTTTTTAAAATTAAAAACAAGCTTAGTGCATTTATTGAAGAAAACGACAAAACCTACAATCCTTTCGGATTAAAAATCAAAGTATGATTTTAATAGGGTATCTTTAGGCCTTGATTACGGAATGGTATCATTTTCCAAATAAGCCTAGTTTACTTAACTAATTATCTTCCTTTTTATTCATTTCGTTGGACTTGGAAAACTAGGGCGTGACAATTATTCTTTCTTGTTTCGCCGTATTACAGTATGAATCTTACAATTAATATGTTCCAAGGTAGAATAGTTATCTTCACCAGAGAACAAGATAAACTCTGGCACCTTTGTACACCCTTTAGATAACTCATAACCTCGATCGACATCTTTAGGATAGGACTTCAGATAGAAGGGTCTACCAATGCACCTAAGTACATTACCAAACTATTTTTGAATAAGGTCCATTACATGTTCTCTGTTCATGACCAAGTTGTGCATTCCTCGAGGTGCTTGGGTGAATGATCTTCCTTCTTTGTTCTATAAATAGGGTAGTACGATAAGATTAAAGTCTCATGCCTCCCCCCCCCCCTTATCCTCTATGAGGATGGTTGTTTGGTGCAGACCTAGGCCTACTTCTTTAATTGTTTGGTCATCTTTGATCTCCAATGGCCTAAACCTAGAAGGTTGCCCCTGTGCTCATTACCCTAGCCCTTAGGGATTGGGTTGTTTAATGACTAAGCCTGTAAAAATCCATACGGAGGTTGATAAGTGGTAAACTGCCTAGGATGATTTTGGTCTACAGCAACATTGAATGATCATGTCACTATAAGTTATAATGGAATGGGTAGTAGAGTTGTGGAAGCCTTTTACGTAAAATTGCTACCATATTGGAGATAGCCTATGTTCTATAATAAGGTAGGCAAGGAATGAGAGATTTCCTAAGAAAGCTCTTTATTGGCTACAATGATATAGTTCTTGAAACTCTTTGTCACATCTAGTAAACCTTTAGTATTGGATGATGACTCTAGCCATTGTAGCTGTTGCGATTCTAAGCTGTCTAGATAACCTCTAACTATAGTTTAGCTTTGCATAACTTACCCACCCCAAAAAATAAAAAGCTTTGCATAACATTTTTTCTCCTTCCTCTACTAGCCATGAAATTACTAGTACACGCATAAAGGTTCCACTAGGCATACCAAAATTGTTTACACCTCAAAAAGAGTGAAACACCTAGGTGTTAGATTTGTTGATCAATCCCAAGCTTGAAGAGCTTTAAAAATGGTGAAAGTAAAGCGCGCGCGCGAGAGAGAGAGAGAGAGAGAGAGAGAGAGAGAGTCATACCCTAGATTTTCAATATTCAAAACCAAGAAATAAACTCAAATGATATAAATAAAGGAACAATATTCAACATAATCAAAAGTCCCTCTCGCATATATATGTAAATATCATTCAGTACATGCGTTTGGTTTATTACATACATCCTATATTCAAATCTAGGTAGAGTAAATATACAGTATGTCATACAAGATAAAACATCAAACAATACACAATATGCCCTCTGTCATGACCAAAACCCGCCCCTATAGGTTTAGGTCATGACCGGCCAGTAATCATAGATTACCCAACCTCAAAGACAAAATTTCAAAATAATATTTAGCCTCCGTTTGGGAAGTGGGTTGACTTTTTGGCTTTTTGGCTTTTTTTACTATTTTAGCCTGGGCTAAAAAGCTTGGTTTGGAAAGGGCTTTTTGGCTTTTTGGCTTTTTTGACTTTTTTTGTGAGAGAAGAGTGTAATAATTATAGGTTGGATGTGATGTTTTGTTTGTTATGGCTAAAATAGCCCGAAACTAACTTGCCAAACGGACCCTAATACAGGGCCTAAAGCAGAAGTAGAGTAAGAAATTTGTCCATTGAGTTGTGCATACATGCTGTGAACAGAAACATACAAAACATATCTCACATCATACCATAATATTACAAACATTCATTTGATAAACATAACCCAAGATCAAAACTATAAGATAACAGACTATACAAAACCAAACCTACACAAGCATGGCCAAAACAAAACTAAGGCCTTGACGCGGAGGCACATCTCGGGTGGCTTTCCAAAAAAGCTGACTCCAAAGCAGTCTCTAATGCGGAACTTCCTAATGCTCACCTATATACATATACAAACGAAGTGAGCTAGAAGCCCAATGAGTAATCTCAACGTAAAGGGGTTAAATGAATGAGTTCCATAACTTATCAAAACAATACAAATTCTTTACATGATTAAAGCATGTTTTGACAACAGATAATAACAAATACAGTTCAATAACCTTTCATAGCTTAACATGTGAAATCTTGTATTTTTGAGGTATTAATACTTTAGTGAAAGATATTGGTGGTAGTTTGGTGGTAAGATTTTTAGATGAGAACCTAACTTTTCTTTCTCTATTTGTTTTATCTCTTTTTACCTCCATTTCATTATTATCATTATTCATCTCTTTTATTTGTTTATTTTTTTAGTTTGCTTGGGCTCAAAGTAAAGATTTTTTTCTTTCCCTCTAAGCAAAGGTTCTTTTCTTTCATTCCAAGCAACCTTTCTTTTCCTACAAGTCAATTATCTTTCTTTCTCTCCAAGTTTACTTAGAGGCTACTCTTTGTTTTGCCTATAAATTGGAACTCATCCTCTCAACTTCTTTCCATTCTTCTTCTTAGTCCATCCATATCTGTCTCATATTGTTCTATCTTAAATCATAGAAATTTAAAGTTTAGATTAAGAGTATTTAGAGTAAGAGTTAGCATTTTATTCAAGAGGAGAATTGTAGATTTTGTTAAAATTTACATACATTTTCGATCCACAACCTTTGGAGTGTAGGGACCATACTTTTTGAAATTACCTTTAAATCTCTAACCTTGAGTTTCTTTTAATAAAGCCCTTAAATTTTCACTTAATTGCGTTTTAAAACTTAGAATCAGAAAGAATCACGGATTAATCCAAGTAAACCCTAATTGAACTTGGTAGATTAATAATCACCTTTAAAACCCTAGTATTAATTATTAGACCCTATAATTATAGATTAATCACTTTGCCGGTAACGCCGTTTTCGCTCAGTTTCTTGCCTTTCTTTGCTCTTTAATTTAACAGGACCGAAATTTATTATTTTAACTTTTCTAATAATAGTATATTAATAATAAATATCAAGGTTTCATAAATTTAAACTTGGTCCCTATATATTTCTATTTTATTTCATTCCAAACCTTAATTGTAATATTTTATTAATTAATGTACTTGTGCCTTTTATTATATGTATATAAATACAAATATCTCCTATATATATTTCTTGGAGCCCAAGTAGTTGGCCATGTGATGGATGAAAGAGCCTTGATGGCTTTGATGGACAACTTTGACAAATTTGCACTTGTAAAACTTAGTCCCTAAGAAACCTCCCAATCCTTTCTCTATATATATGCACACTTCTCCCCCTCATTTTACACATTTTCAGCCATGAATTAGAGTGAGAGAGAGTGATCTTGGAAAAAGAGGAGAGAGAGAGAGAGAGAGAGAGAGAGAGAGAGAGAGAAGAGAAGAAATAAAGAATTGTGTTGAGTCTTGGACAACATAGGAAAACCTACATCACCTATTCTCTCAAGTTCTTTTACCACTTGTTTTTCCCCTCCTAATACATGCTATTTGTATATATATGTTGTATTCTATGACTACACTCTTGTATAAATGTGTATTAATCAAGAAATGGTGTGCTTCGCTTTCTTCCTTAAATTTCCTGCAGCAATTCTTTTCCCTCTCTTGAATTTATTTTCATATCAAAACTCCATAAACAAAAAATATGTTTTTTTGGGGTAATATTTGGTATGTCTAGAGTATGTGATGATTTTGGTAGGACCCAAGGGTGTATTTTTATAGCCTAAACAATTTTTCTAATTATTACTCACAAAATTAGAAAAGCAGTCAACTTTCTCTATTTTTAGAAAATTCCAGAAAAATAATCTTGAGTCCACTTTTATGTCAAAATCTTAATCTTGATGTTATATTCCAACTAAAAACTTTTTGAACTCAAGAGAAAGAGAGGTTTGAGAGAACAATCGATTTGTGTAACAGTCAACGAATCTGGATAGATCTTGATAATTCTAAATTATCTTAAAATCTAAAATACCTATCCGACTTTTGTAAATTGACTTTGAAAATAGAATCATTTATCTATAAACTCACAAGAGGCCAGGTAGTTAGGGCCGATAAAAGTATTTTTTTTCATAATTATTTTCCAACTGGTTTAAATCTGAAATTCTGAAAATATGTGTTAATGTGCTCTTAATTGGTTTGCGACTCTTCTGTGCTATGTTTCTTGAATGTTTAAGTCTTGATATGTAAACTACGATAAATTGTGAGTTTGTTTTACCATGCATAAATTACTTTATGTTTAGTTTGGATTCATAATTATCTTGACCATGTTTTGCTAATTATCTTGACTTTGCTTTGCTATAACCGAGAACATAATGCACTTAATAAAGGGGAAATCAAATGAAATGGTAAAGGGTTGCGATCATTGTAGTAAATTTTATAAGATAATGAATGATGGATTCAAAAGTATAATATAGTGGAATGTGTTCCATTTTTGTAAAGTCTTGCGCAAATGTGTTATCGAACCCTGACATGGCACAGGAGATATTTTGGCTGCTTAACAGAATTTGGAGGCATAAGGGTGGCAATGAGGGTCTCACACAGGCAGAGTATCCTTGGAAGGTCGTTCCATTGGGGGCAAATTGTGATGCCACTACTCGGGTATGTAGCCTATCAGAGTGCGTAGCAAAAGCGTGTCATTTGAGGAGTTAGTAGTTAGTAAATTTTGGAGTATTAGAGATTGTGAATTTCGATGACAAAATTTGTTTAAGGGGATAGATTGTGAAATCTTGTATTTTTGAGGTATTAATATTTTAGTGAAAGATATTGATGGTTGTTTGGTGGTAAGAATTTTAGATGAGAACCTAACTTTTTTTCTCTTTTTGTTTTATCTCTTTTTACCTCCATTTCATTATTATCAATATTCATCTCTTTTATTTATTTATTTTTTTCGTTTGCTTGGGCTCCAAGTAAAGGTTTTTTTCTTTCCCTCTAAGCAAAAGTTCTTTTCTTTCCCTCCAAGCAACCTTTCTTTGCCTACAAGTCAATTATCTTTCTTTCTCTCCAAGTTTACTTGGAGGCTATTCTTTGTTTTGCCTATAAAATGGAATTCCTCTCAACTTCTTTCCATTCTTTTTCTTGGTCTATCCATATCTCTCTCTCATATTTTTCTCTCTTAAACCACAGAAATTTAGAGTTTAGATTAAGAGTATTTAGAGTGAGAGTTAGCATTTTATTCAAGAGGAGAATTGTAGATTTTGTTAAACTTTACGTACCTTTTCAACCCATAACCTTTGGATATTTATGGTGATATAGCATATGATTAAAAGTATTGTTGTTGGAGGGATTTTGTATCAAGTGGTCATGGAATTGTTTTGAGGTAATTTGGGTAGTATACAACATGTTTCCTCTAAATCTTTTTGCAAAGAGTTTTTATCTTGATTATTTCACATTTGTACTCCTCTTGATTATCTTGGTCATATGTTAAATTTTGTGGAATCATTCGTGCTGATACATTTGATTATTCTAGTTATTTGATAAATTCTGTGAAGTTATTTTGTATAGTTAGTGTTGGTTTATAGCTTGGACCAACAACCCGGATAAGCAGTTGTGCTTGGGTGAGGTGGGTGAAGCCGGTCACTGGTCATATACCAAGTAGGATTGAGTATTTGGTCCTGGATAAATTATCATATATCGAGTTGACTTGTTTGTACAATTTGGTAAATTGCTTGGTGTTTCGAATCGAATCATTTGTGCCATGTCGTAAATTGTTGGATCCCTGTTGATTTATTCTCTATTTGAGCATTGTTATTCCTATCCTATTGTATACTTCCCGAATTAATTTATTTTTCAAGTGTGGAGCAAATCTAGTGGCGATTGGAGTTGAAGCATTTAAAGAATTATTGAGTTGGAGATTTTTGGGCCCACCACTATATATTGTTTTTTGAAGATTTGAATAAATTATAATTATAGACATTTGTGTAATTATTTTGGAGCCAATTTGTATTTTTGTGGTTATGAATTAGTTAGAATTTTAAGTTTGAGGTTGATTTGATTTATTAACGGCCTGGAAGTTGGGGTGTTACATAACACATTACGTAGTTCTCAAAATCCTTATTTAACTTGTTGAAATACCATACGGAGCATTCATATAGAATGACTTCAATCAGAACACCCATATTGGTGACTCATACAAAACATCACACTTGATGACTTATGCGAAATGCAGAACATCACAATGATGCCTTATATAGAACATGGAACATCATAATGATGTCTTATACATTTGATGAACTCATTCGAAATGTCTTTTACGTTGAAATGCCATACAGAACGATTACTATCAAGTTCACATGGAACGCCTACTTGGACGACTCATACAGAACGTCAATTGCGTGTAGATACTACACTAAACAATTGCTATCGAAGTCATTTGGAACGATCATCAAAGGTCCACATCATATGGAACGTTTACAATGGATCAATAGCTTATATGGATTTATCGAAGAACAAAATACATCTTCCGTATCATCGCAATAATTGTTCAAAATGAAACTCATTCATTCATAGCAAAATCTCATTTCGGAAAGCATATCATAATGTACACAATTCGAAATTTCAAAGCATAACTTATCGTCTCAAAAATACTTATTCGGAAAACTTGTCATATCTCATAATTCATAACAAAACATAAATTCCATAATTCAATGTATAGAAAAACCAATTTCAGAGTAGTTTATATAAAATTATCTTTACAAAGAGAGTACTCACCTTGACTAGTTCGATATTTTTCCTCAACGTTCAAACCTACACATTACACATAACCATATACATTGTAACATATATTTGAATAGAATAACTCTTCTTATCTTTTCTGATTCAATTATTCATGTTGGTTTCTTGCGTATCGATCCTCAACCAATCATAAATCATGCCTACGAATGCTCAGAAAGACATGAGGATGAAGATACGAACACAAATTGTTTTACAAAACATACTGAAAGAGGGTCTTTGCTCGAACCAACTATTCGTCGGTTGAGCAGATGCAAAGCATACAATGAGTTTGTTCGAGCCAACCTTTGGTCGGTCGAGCAGTCTACAAAGACTGCTAAGATGCTGGAAGCTCACAAAGTTCGCTCGAGTTACCACTTGGTCGCTTAAGTGGTCTGTCAAAATTCTGGGTTTCAAAACTGAAAGTTTGAGCTTCCAAACACCAATTCAAAGCATGGCTTGTTCAAAATCATAGAATTGCTTTAGAAAATATGTATACATGACCCCTTAAAAACCATTTGTTCAAAATCTCTTTAAATCCACCAAAATTCAACTTTAAAGCTCATGCATGCAAGATTTTTCAAACTCTTTTCTCAAAACTCGTGACTTTAACAAAATTGAGCTCAAAATCTCCATGCATGTACAAAACTCTTTTCCAAAACATGAAATTAAAGGTTAAAACATGATGAATCAAAGATGCATGTACAAATTAACTCACAATTTCAATAAAGATGATCAAAACCAAACTCAAAATGGTAAAATTTCATATATTCATGCATGCATGTAAAGCTACATTATCTTCTTGACAATCTCAAACAAAATACATGCAAATGATCATATATACTCCATGAACGCAACTCTAAAATGAATTATCTTCAAGAATTGAGGGTTAAATTCTCACGTAGAGCCTTCAAATAGACTAGTTCTTGCACAATCTTGGTTCCTCTAGCAATAATCTTGAAGTTCTCCTTCAAATTCTACACTTTCTCTCTCTAGAATGAGAGTTCATTCTCTGTCTCTCTCTCTAAAATGTTATTAGATTTTTGTACTTATATATGAATAAAATGAACTTAAGAATGAGCTTATAACATATATATATATATATATATATGTATATATAGCTAGGATTGGCTTAATACATTAATTAGGACATTAGACTAATTAAGCACAACTTAATTTATCAAACTGAATCAATTTTTAATCAAACTCACCAAATGGTTCTAAAAATTCCAGTTAGTCTATTTATGTAGTCAATTTCAGTTTTTGAAATCATTTAAGCCATCAATTTCGAATTATGAACAAAAATCATAACAGATGGTTTTCAAACCGGATAGATATACACAGACTAATCACATGGCACATATCACAATTAAAATTAACACATAATTAAATAAATGCAAATATGCATATTGGGGTCGTCACAGTCTCCATACTTAAAGAAGTTTGGTCCTCCAAACTTGTGTTACCTTATATCGGATACAGAATAGATACCCAGTCTCATATCATTCTCTTTTTCCCAAGTGGCTTCTTTCAGAAGTTCGATTCATTTCTTAGTCATTCAACAGTTCATAATGCAATTCGGTATTCAATTCAGTGATCCATCACAGTCACTCAAAGTTATTTGGTAGTCATCGAGAATATAAATCAAATACATATAGTAATCCTATAAGCATCAAATGTAATACTGAACCAATCCATCGCATGACTTACATAATTCACATGTCCTCATAGCATCAAATGTAAAGTGTGGTAATACCGAAGCAGTCAATCACATGACGTACCAAATTTACATACTTCTAAACAGTCGAGGTTTTTAATCCCAAATAGTGTTCATAATCAAAACAGTCCACTGTTAACAATTCACATAAGGTCTTCAAAATCAGTTAAGTATTCAAGCATTAATAGTATGTTCAAGTTTTCGGTCTATCAATTTCCTTGACAATAGTAGTCCGGTCATTCGTTCATAAGTAGTTCACAATTTCCCGTAATTAAAATCAAATCAGATAAAGGTTATATCCCGTCATTCTCAAAAAAAAATTGTACCAAAGGTTACAATCAATTTGTTTAGACATATAGTTGGTAGTTTCACAATTGTTCTAAGTTCATTTGTTCTCAAAATCATACATCATGATGGTTCATATCAAAGCGTATCATGTCATATACAATATAGTATTCCCCAAAATAAGTTTCACATATAGGTATACAGTTACATAGTTGCACATAATATGGAGTGCTCAAATAACGCAGGAACATGTATCATATAATCATGGTTCCAATAGTCTAGTTACATAGTCTAGTCAACTAGGAACAAATAAGGGATACAAATCATTCCAAGCAAAGGTATACATATATGAGTCCATAATCAATTAACATATAGGCATTTGTTCACAACAGTAAAGGTACTAGAGATAGCAATCCTAGTGTTCTGAGTGTTTTCTGAGACAAGTACAAATACCCTCCCTTGATTAGCATTTTCTCTTACTATAAAAGGTCTTGTCATCGATACTGAACCAGCTAAGCTAGCAGCCGGTCAATCACATTTTGTCCAGCTTGGGGACAATTTCTTACCATATGCCATGTCTTACCACATCTATAACAAGCCCCAGTAGTTTGATAATGGATTCCCTAGTGCTTTTTCCCACATTCTGAACAATTTGGTGTGGAACCATTCCTTTAAGCGAGTTTATCTTGAATAGATGTTTCTAACTTCAATTTCTTGTTCTTCGAGAATTCTTTATTTACATAAGAGTCTTTCCTCTTTCCTGTCCATTTAGAAGATCGATTAGATTAATTTCAGACATCAGTGCTCGATCTAACACATCAACGTATTTTTGTTAATTTCAACACATTAACTTTTTCTTGAATGGAATTCTGGAGTCCTCCTTCAAATTTTCTTTCTTTCTTATTGTCTGTATCAACCATATGAGGTGCAAATCTTGCTAGTTCAGTAAATTAAGATTCATATTCGACCACTGTTCGATTGCCTTGCCTTAGCCCTTCAAATTCAAAAAACTTTTTGATCTCAAACACATTGAGGAAAGTATTTTTCATAAAATAACTCTAAAAATCTAGCCCAATTAATGTTTTTGTTTTCTCTGCCTCTAACACAGAATTTCTCTGCTGCTAACACCCATGTCTCTGCCTTCAATGGAGTAATTCCTACCTCAAATTGAATTGGCTTCATCTTCTTGTATTCTCTGATTAGTACCATTGTTACCTGGTCTGGAAAATCCATTTGTAGATGTAGCTGTTGTTGTGGTAATTATTGCTGCTGTTGCAGTGGTGGTGGTTGTTGTGGTTGTGGTTGTTATTCTTGTTGTGGTTGTTCTTGATTCCTTTGTCTTAAGGCCTCTACTGCCTCTGCTACACCTTCTAACATTCTTTCCAGTCAATCCATGCGGTTGGTAGAGGACTCAGCTCTTTCTCTCACATGCACAGCATATGTTAACCAATTATAATATATGCATATAATAGTTTAATAATTAACACATAAGATGCGCATCTTGTCACAAACACTCGTCATGAATGCATTCCTAAAATTCTTCTAGGGAATTCCTATGCCCTGGAGGACAGTCTGTGTGTGTGTGTGTGTGTGTGTACAAACTTATGCTCTAATACCACTCTGTCACGATCTCATCCCATCCCAAATAGGATAGTAGTTATGACCAACCAGTAGTGTCTGACTACCAAAGGCATAGCTAGACAACACAAGGTTGGACTAAAACATTGGAGCTTATACGGAAAAACATTTGTCCATTAATTACTAGAAGTCCATCTAGAGCTTGTGCATAAATCATATGATACAAAACAAGCAACTTCATTTATTTATCTTCGACATTTACAAGCTCAACATCCAAAAGTAAAGTACAGTATTTACAAATATATAACCAACAAAAACAAAAACTCATATACAAAATCTTCGTCCACAAACTCCAAATCCCAAAAGTAGAAAAAGAAAAGAAAAAGACTTCTAACATGATCTCTCATCCACAACTGGATCCTCGCCATCAGCTGCATACACGTAGGGGAGATGGGTGAGCCAAAACCTAATGAATAGCAATATAGTAAAGTAGTAAATGAATGAACACCAACAAGCTTTATTAAAACCAAGCACATGATCATTTTGAACATAATATAGCTTTTCAAGCAAAACAAGTTTATCTTGCAACATGTACATAGCGATGAACATTCTCCAGGCACTTTGAGTCCAGAGTCAAGAGGCCACAACCAGTGGCAGAGCTCGGTTAGCAAGAGGTTATTTGTGTAATTCCCAATAATAAACAAGTTCCAAGATGTCATCTTAATACATGATACAAAAGTATATGATGTTCATTCATAGCCAAACAATAGCATAATTTTCTAAACATATCATATGTTTGTAATTCAAATCAAAATTTAAAAGAACATAACTTTACTACACTACTACTCACAATTGGCTCCTTGCTCAAGGTTAGACTTCTTCAAGACTTGACCTACAAACGGAAAACAAAGCGTTGAACTTCTAAACATTAACATAACAACTCAGTTTCTAAACTTACCTTTAATTTCCTTTTCTTATTCTAACTTATTTTAGGTTGATTTCTAAGTGAATTCGACTTTCAAATAGGTCCTAAACGCATGTAAAGAGGCTTGAAGGTCGAAGAAAATGAAATGGGCACCTCCCTCAAAATCCGCACATGTGGTGGAATAGGGCCACACGTGCGGGGATGTGCGTGCAATTATTTCAGAAACGAATTATTTTCTAGATAGGCTGGCCGCACGTACGAAGGTTGTTTCTGCACGTACGAAGGGTGTGCCGCATGTGCAGGGGAAGAACTCAGTGGCGGCCTGGGTTGTTCTTCACTGTTCTAGGGTTGCCAAACTCATTTTCCAAGCTTTCAAAACCCAAAACTTGTTGTGTAACATCCTACTATACGTATATATATGATGGAAAAGTGGTAAAAACTTATGATTATGCATTGATTTGAAGACTAAACAAGTAAAAGATAGATTGAAGTCAAATTCTAAATCTTTTAAGACTTTTCTTTTGTTCATGACTTCCAATCTTTCAAAACCAAGTCCTAAAGCTTCCTAATCATGAATAAGTGGTGCAAGTTCATAGTGCAACAATTGTTTTACTCAAATCTTGCATAAAACTAATTCAAAACATGATTTTTCTATGAATTTCTCAAACTTTTTTCTAACTTTCAAACTTTCCTATTTTCTTTTCACTTCAATCATCAAAAACTTTACTCCTAATCAATTTTTAACTAGGTTCTGATATGAAATTATGGAAGAGGATCAAGTTTCTTACCTTGTAGTGATTTTCTTCGAGTTTCTAGGCTTGAATCCTTAGCTTCCTTGAATTTTCCCCATCTTTCCCTCTTTTTCCTCTTTTCTTCTTCCTGTCTTCCTCTTCTCCCAATTATTCTTCTTCTCTCCAGCTTCTTCTTTCTTTTGTTTGAATTAGGAGACATAAAGTTTTATCTAGTGTGGTTGGGACAAAAGTGCAACTTCATTAATTAGCTAATCCTGCTTACTTAGTTTAGTTAATATAGGTTAGAACTAATTAATCAAGCTTATGTCTTGTAATGCCCTGAAATAAATAAACCATCAATTACGATAAGTAAATAACAATGCGAATCAAAGTATAAGATCCTTCTATTACATAAGATGAAGCGGTACAAGAGAGGTGACACATGCGATATACATTCATAAATAGTACATCCTGAATCTATAGCATGTGTTACGAAACAGTAAGAAGAAATAAAAGTTAAATGGATAATCGGGTTCCCTAAAGGCTTACATCTTTCCAAGTCAAGGCTTGGGTACATCAAAAGTGAGTCTTCAGCTCAATACAAATAGAGCCCTAGGCTTATACAAAAATCAATACAAAATAACAAAACTGATCCTTTAGCTCCACAGTCCTCCCAAGCTAAGCCCTTGGTGGAGGCATATAATCAGCACCTGAAAATGGTTTTTCCCAACTAAGGTGAGCCAAAGCTCAGTAGAAATAATCTCATATAATATATGAATCTTAACAAAGATATAAGGCTGAAATGCATGTGCAATGCTTACAACCAAAACATTTTACATTTCTTTCTCAAAATTATGCCATGCTCGGTTTATATCACAATTCTCAAATCATGTCCCTTACAACAGAAAACAATGGGGAAATCTCAACCGGTACAACCCTTCACGTATATTTCTTTTGCGGGAAACCGTCAAACGACACCCATGTAAACGTAGTCTATACAAGCACTACTATTGTCATTTTATGGATATTTCGTCCATGGGAATCGGCACCCATGTATACGTGTATTTTGTGGGACTTTTACCGTAGACACACAGGCCAACTTAACTTCGTGATACATATATCTTTCTAACATTCACCCATTTTCTCAATGTCTTATACATATGCCATGTATTAAGTAAGCAACAATGTTCAATGCACAAAGATGAGAAATTAGTTTCAATTCACCTAATCCTCATGCAATTACTACAACAATCATAGTTATCCTCCACCGATAGCCCAAAACAGATATTTCTAAACAGATATAAAATCTCCAATACAGATAAACTTTCTGAATTTCAAGGTGAGTGATAATACATATCAAACTCCATCATTTATATCAATATCCATCCAATTTCGCATTTCCAACATTAATTCCATTTATTTACACAAAATAAATATTTGAAACATTTAGGTCAAAACCCTTTTTTCTTCCAACATCCAATCCAAGTATCAAAATCAACAATTTTATCACCACTCAACCTCATTTTGACTCCCACAACCATTTTCCATACAACCATTTGAAAACCCCTCTTTTGATTTAAACCAAAACCCTAGTTTTGTTCAAAATCCTCCAAAATCACAAGATTGTTTTATAAAAGCAAATAGCTAAGTTAAAAATCATAAAAGAGTGTAGAGAATCCCCACCTCAAAGCTACAAGACGAGAGAAAAAGAGATGACACTTCAACAATGCCGAAACCCAACTCTATTCGGATGAAAACAAAGCTCTAGGTGAGCTCTACCTTTTTAACAAAGGGGTAGGGTGGAGAAATGCGTGGATCTTGGTGTATTTGTAGAGAGGGAATAAGTTTTAGAAAGAGAGATTCTCAACTTAGGGTTTTGAAATATTTTAGAGAGAAAGAGAGAGAGATATATGAAAAAGTGATGTAAAATGGCCTTTTCATGAACTAATATACGCACAGCTCACTCGAGCGCGTGAGTTGTCACTCGAGCGACCAGACACAATAAGTTGTTCTGCTCGAGTGCAAGAAGCTTCGCTCGAGAGCAGAATACACACTCCCAGAAGTTTTACAGACAGAACATTGTCGCTCGAGCACAAGATGTCTCGCTCAAGTAAAGAACGCTACCTCCCTAGTATCTCTGCAGGCCTGCAAAAGTACTGGGAGCTCACAAAGCTCGCTCAAGCACAAGAAGCTTTGCTTTGCACTCGAGCGAAGAGGCCAAATTCTGGACAACAACAGTTTGAATCAACTAGCAACCAACTTGTTCCAGACACAAGTAAGACACTTCAATACTCAAACTCAATGAGAAATAAGGAGAAACACGGTATGAATATGTAAATAAGACAAATGAAACCCAGATTCAAAACCTCAACGGGTCAGGTCTAAACCAGGAATGCTATATGTCTAATCCTACTTAAGGTTCCCTAATCATACTTGATTAATACTAATCCTAATTAGCAAATTAGCATATAACATGAAATTGTCAAGGTTATTAGACTAAGATTTTTAAGCTTCTCACTTAGGATTTAGGCATACTCTATGGTTCTCAAATCAAGCTCTAAATTATATCCTAACTCCAAAACGCATAGCTAAGCAATTCTTAACATAACCTTTCCTACTTCTTCTTTTTACTCAAATGCTAGCAAGTCTTAAATCACACAACCGCATAACATATAGCATAAATGCATGAACAATTAGATATTCACGATGCGTGAATGGGTTTGGTTGTCACCCTCCTTAAAAAGTTTGGTCCTCAAAACTTGTCTTACCTTAGCTCGGAAACAGACTAGGGTACCTCATGCTCATCTTCTCCTCTACTTCCCAAGTAGCATCCCTCTCATAATGTTCTTGCCATATAGCTTTTACCATTGGTATTTCCTTGTTCATGAGTTACTTCATTTGGTGATCAACAATCTCAATAGGTCATTCTTTATATTCCAAATCCTCATCAATAACCAAGAGCTAGTAATCAATCACATAGGAAGGATCTCGAGTGTAACCCCGTAACATGGAGATATGAAAAACATTATGAACTTGATCCATCTCTGGCGGTAGTGCTACTCGGTATGCTACTGGACAAATCTTTTCAAGGATCTCAAATAGACCTATATACTGTGGAGATAATTTTCCCTTTTCCTAAATCGAGCCTGGCACTTCATTGGAGTAACTTTCAAAATTACATGATATCCAACTTCAAACTCAACATCCCTCATTCTCAAATCTACATCACTTTTTTGTCAACTTTGGGCGATTCTGAGTCATTGTTGAATAATCTTGATCTTTTCTGTAGTAACTTGAACAATTTCGGGCCCTAACATTGGTTTATCCCCAACTTCTATCCAGCAAACTGGTGATATGCATTTCCTTCTGTACAGTGCTTCATAAGGGGCCATGCCAACACTTGCTTGGAAACTATTGTTGTAAGCAAATTTTGCCAACGGTAAGTGAGTGTCCTGACTCAAACCCGCCCCGACAGGTTTAGCGTCGTAACCGGCTAATAATTTTGGGATTACCGAAGGCCTCTGAACAGATTAAAAAAAATTAAGGGACTAGCGAAAGTAAATATCAAAATATAATGTCCATAGACCTATGTAGACATACATGGGACAAAAAAAATTAAAACTTAATTTACATCACTATGACGTCATTCTCGCGTCACCAAACATATACAGATAAACAAAAGACATGTTCGGACTTTAACAGAAGAAACACAAAAGTCTTAAACATGGATCACAAAACTTGATCATTTCTCAAAACGGGAACCTCATAGGGAGGCACATTGGTTGGTTGACAGAACAGATCTCCAGGCAATCATCACTAAGCCTAGTCACATGCTTGATCACCTACATACATAAATAATATAGTGAGCTAGAGCCCAATAAATAATAATAGAGTAAAGGTTTTAATGAATGATGTCCATAACAGATTCAGAAATCTGAGTTCAGATTCAAAAATAGATTCATATTCAGAATTCAGAATTCACCGATAGGCATATGTGGTACATCCATTAGCACTAACAGAACATATGACCCATAATTATATGGGATGTACAAATGACCCATGGTCACATAGGACGGTCACATTCAGAGCAGATATAGAGCATATAATGGTTATGCTTAACCAACTCCATAATGGAGGTAACAGATAATAGATATCACTTGGTACTAAGGATTCCATGAATACATTTCAGAAAGTTGGACAATCATTCATTTAGTCATAAAATAGCATTTCAGAAAACAGATCATAACATAGCATTTAGAAAATACTTAAAGTTGAACATAGCTTTACAGAGTTATTACTCACAGATAGCTCTAGTAAGAGAACAGACAGAGCAAATAGATCAGACAGTCTATAGCACGTGACCTACACAAATACATAACGGATACACATTAAAAGACACGCTCAGAAAATACTTAACTTATTTCTTTTCTATCTTGGTGTGTTTCTAATCCTTATCATCATTATTATGTCTTAATTAAGGCTTAAGAATGCCTAGGATGCAATGAGGATGCCAAAATGTAATTTGAAACACTTAGTCAAATTTTCAAAAACAGGGCAATTTGCTCGAGCGCAACTTTGGTCGCTTAAGCAGACCCTTTAGTCTGCAAAACTTCTGAGAGCTCTCATTTTACGCTCGAGGGCAACTTCAAGTCGCTCGAGCCAAGGTTCAAAAATAAGGGTTATCGCTCGAGCGCAGATTCTGTCACTCGAGCCAAGGCTCATATCTATAGAAGTATTGGGAGCTTGAATTTTATGCTCGAGCCAACTTTTGGTTGCTCGAGCCAAGGTTCAAAACAAAGGGTGGTCGCTTGAGCGCAACTTTCACCCCTCGAGCAAAAAGTGCAAATTTTGGAATTTCCAAATTGCTCTCTAAGCTCCAAAACTCAATTCCAATGCACCAAAACTCATTCTTTTGGGCCAAAACTTGAGAAAACACTTATAAACTTATTAAACATCATGAATTAAAGATTATTTTGCAAGATCAAGGCCCAAAAGTGTGCCAATTGTTTAAAATCAAACTTGAAACTTTGAAAACACAACATGCATGAGTTGATATGAACTTCAACCTTCCCAAACATGATCAAATAAGGTAAATGACATGAAATGTGATGAATTCTCAAAACAAAGCTAAGATAAACACAAGCATGTGAGAATTCTTCGAAAACAAATTCAAATTGTCATGGCATGAGCATGCATGCATGAAATGTTTAGCTTTTCTTCTTCTCTAGCTCAATTCTTGTATTAATCACCTTATTTCTCTTGAATTCATGCATTAAACAACTCTATTACACAATTAAAATGGTGAATTCCTACCTTAAGCCTTGAATTCTGAAGTGTAGAAGCTTAATTCTTCCAAAATTGAGCAATCACTTGACTTTCCTCTTAAATTCCCTCAACTTCTCTAGCAATCCACCTAGTTGACCTCAATTCTCTTCTTCCTTCTCTTTCTCATGTTTAAAGCTCAAGAAGATGATGAAATGCTTAGGTCTAACACGTTCTAAAAGTCACTTGTGCATTATATAGGCTTGGATTAAATTAATTTAATTAATTCTTATTTAGGCTAATTAAATATGATTATTTTATTCTAATTATTTGGTTCTGAATCAGATTTCAATTAAACCTACCATAAATTTCTAAAAATTCCAAATTACATGTTAACGTAGTCAATTTCACCTTCAGACGCCGATAAGGCCTTCAATTTGCATACCGAAATAGAAACACAGACATATATTCCTACCATAGACAGATATAAACACAATTAACATATATCACACGCAATTGACTTAGAATTTCATCTTCATTACTGATTAATCATTCTTAAGTAATGTTTATTAGTTAATCATAGGTCGGGATTGTTACAGTCTTCCCCCCTTAAAGAGTTTGGTCCTCCGAACTTGAATTACCTTTATTTTGGAAGAATATTAGATCCAGAGGGAACAAATCAAGGTATCTCTTCATCATATCTACTTCGGTCTCCCAAGTCGCATACATCCCTCCTTGATTTTGCCAATCAACCTTCACTAACAAAATTTCTTTATTTCTCAATCTCTTGATTCAACGGTTTACAAACTAGATTGGCCGTTCTTTATACGTATAATCATCTTTCAGTAGTACGTGTGTCAGTTCAATCACATGTAACGGATCTCGCAAATAGTCCCGAAGCATAAAGATATGGAACACATTATGCATTTGCTTCATAACTGGAGGTAAAGCTACTTGATATGTCACTAGATTGATTTTCTCAATAATTTCATATGGCCCAATATACCGTGGTGCCAACTTACCTTTAACCCCAAATCGTATCTGGCCTTTCTTCGGAGTTACTTTGATGGACACATAGTCACCAACTTCATATTCTCTGTCTCTTCTTCGAATATCCACATAACTCTTTTGACGACTCTGAGCGGTTTTCAATCGTTGTTGTATCAGTTTCACTTTTTCAGTCATCTCTTGTACAAGTTCCGGTCCCAATAACGGCCTGTCTCCTACTTCGGCCCAACAAACCAGAGATCGGCATTTTCTTCCGTACAAAGCTTCATAAGGAGCCATCTTGATACTTGAATGATAGTTGCTATTGTACACAAACTCAACCAGTGGCAAATAAGCTTCCCAATTTCCCTGAAAATCTAGGACACACATTCTAAGCATATCTTCCAAGGTCTGTATCGTTCTTTCTGACTGGCCATCCATCTATGGATGGTATGCACTACTCAACCTCAATTTAGTCCCCAAAGCCTATTGCAAACTCTACCAAAATCCTGAAGTAAACTTTGAATCTCTATCAGACACAATTGATACAAGCACCCCATGTAATCTCACAATTTCATTCACATATATGTTAGCCAATTTGTCCACATTATAAAAAGTTTTCACAGACAGAAAATAAGCAGATTTAGTTAAACGATCAACAATGACCCAAAAAAAATCCATACCTCGAGAGGTGCGAAGAAGTCCAACAATGAAGTCCATCGTAATATGCTCCCATTTCCATTCCAGTATTGGAAACGACTGAAGTAGTCCGACGGGTCATTGCTATGCGGCTTTCACTTGTTGGCAATACGAACATTTGGCTACATAGTCAGTAATACTCTTCTTCATTCCAGGCCACTAGAAATTTTGTTTTAAATCTTTGTATATTTTTGTATTTCCCAAATGCGTAACAAATTTGGAATTGTGGGCCTCAATCATAATACGCTTTCTTAGGTCAAAACAATCCTATACACAAAGTCTATTCTGAAACGTCAACACATTATTTTTATATACAAATCTAGGACTTGGTTTTGAATCGATTTCATCAACAATCTTCTTCAAAAACTCATCTTGTAGTTGCTTTTCTTTAACTTCTTCAAGTATAGCTGGTTGTGCAGAAATGGCAGTTAGAACTCCACCATGTTCACTCAAAACAACTTCAATTTCATTTCTTTCCAGATCACATAACAACTCTTTCTGGCCAGTGAGCAAACATGACAAATTTCCAATGGCTTTTTGACTCAGAGCATCTACAACTGTATTTGCCTTTCCCGGATGGTACAGAATTTGCAAATCATAACCTTTTTTCAACTTGAGCCATCTCCTCAGTCTCATGTTCAGTTCTTTTTGAGTGAAGAAATATTTTAGACCTTTATGGTTTGTATACACTTCACAAGTCACTCCATACAGATAATGGCGCCAAATTTTTAGAGCAAAAACCACAGCTGCAAGTTCAAGGTCATGGATTGGATAATTCTTCCCATCTGGGCAGAGTTGCCAAGAACCATACGCAATTACCTTACCATTTTGCATTAGTACACATCCCAAGGCTTTGTACGAAGCATCACTGTAGATTTGGAACCCATATGTACCATTAGGGAGAGTCAGAATTGGTGCGGTCACTAGTCTAGTCCTCAATTCCTAAAAATCAGATTCCCTTTGATGATTCCAATCAAATGGTACATTTTTCTGTGTCAACTGTGTCAATGGCATGGCAAGTTTGGAGAAGTCTTTTATAAATCTACGGTAGTAACTAGCAAGTCCTAGAAAACTTTTAACTTTTGTCACAATGGTCGGTCTTGGCCAGTTCACAATAGCCTCAATTTTCTGCAGGTCAACGGATATGCCATCCTTGTTGATTACATGCCCTAGAAATGTCACACTGTCTAACCATAATTCACATTTGGAGAGTTTTCCGTACAATTTCTTTTCCCTCAGAATCTATAGCACAGTTCTCAAATGACTTTCATGTTCTTCCCTGCTTTTTGAATAAATCAGAATATTGTCAATAAACACAACAACAAACTAATCGAGGAATTGTTTGAACACCCTATTCATTAAGTCCATGAAGGTTGCTGGTGCATTAGTTGCCCCAAACGGTATTACCAACAATTCATAGTGTCCGTATCTAGTTCGAAAGGCTGCTTTCTCAATTTGTTCTTCTTTGACGTTTAACTGGTGATACCCGGATCTAAGGTCTATCTTTGAAAACACTTGGGCTCCCTGGAGTTGGTCAAACAAATCATCTATTCGGGGCAGCGGATATTTGTTTTTGATGGTTACTTTGTTTAACTCACGGTAATCAATACATAGCCTCAAGGTTCTGTCTTTCTTTTTGACAAACAAAACTGGAGCACCCCAAGGTGAAGTGCTCGGTCGAATAAACTTCTTATCTAATAGTTCTTGAGGTTGAATTTTCAATTCTTTCAATTTAGAGGTTGACATTCTGTGGGGGTCTTGGAGATTGGTTGTGTTCTAGGTACTACATCAATGGTGAATTCAATTTCTCTATCAATTAAGTCCCCAGGTAGTTCATTAGGAAATTCATTCACTACAGGGATATTTTCTATGTTCACACTATCAGTAGACATAGCCAATACGCAACACAAATAACCCTGGCAACCCTTTCTCAATAGTTTATTGGCTTTCATAGAAGAGATCGAATACGAGGGAGGAATTACACCACTTCCAATAAATACAAACTCAGATAATCCTGGTGGCCTAAATATAACAGATTTATTCACACAATCAATAGTGGCATAATACTTGGTCAACCAACCCATTCCCAATATACAGTCAAAATGATCAAGACTCAAAGGCAGTAGGTCGGCATACAATATCATATCACCAATCATAACATCACATGTTGGATAACCATAAACACATACCATAGAACCCCTAAATGGTGTAGAAATAGATAATAAATAATTCATAGATTCTAATGGTCTAGTCAACTTTCATGAGAAAGCATATGATACAAAGGAATGCATAGAACCAGAATCTATCAACACATAGGCATTCTAAGCAAAAATAGGAATTATACCTGACACCATGATTCAGTGTTCTACACATCACCAGGCACAAGTGCAAATACTTAACCCTGCCTTAAAGTTTCTCTCCCAATATTAGTTCTCACATTTGATCTTCGTGCAGAAGTGGATCCGAATGAACTTGTTGTAGGATGGTTGGCATTGTCGGACCCGAGCAAACAATCTTTTATTATGTGGCCAGTTTTGCCACACCGGAAACAAGCACCAATTGCATGAAAACAAACACCTTTACGTTTTCTTCCACATTTAGAGCAAACAGGTATAAACCCACTACCTTGACTTGAGCTACTAGTAGACCCCGTGTTTTGCTTCTTATTTGTTGTAAATGAGCAGCCCTTTTTGAAATTGCATCCAGATCTTTTGCTTCTCCATTTAGTTGACGGAGCTTTAGTTTGTTTCATAGCGGCCAAGTTAGCTTCTATCATCAGAGCTCGGTTAAGTACATCCACATATTCAGGCAATTTCAATACACTGACCCGATCAACCACATCTAGATTCAGCTCTCCTTCAAATTTTTGAACTTTCTTATAATCTTTGTCTGCCATGTATAGGAAAAATCGGGCTAACTCAATAAATTTGGCTTCATATTCAGCCACAGACATGTTGCCTTGTGGTTTCTAACATCCAAGTCTAATCCTTTAGCGGTTCTCCCCCCCAAAAAGGTTGGCGGTTTCATTTTGTTGAACTTTTGAGTCATACAGATGATGTCATTGTTCATCAGTCGAATTGTACTGAGAAAGGCGGAGGAAGCAAAGGTTGCTGTCTTTGCCATTGTCTCATTGATTCAGTTAAGGCTTCTAATGTAGCGATCCCGGTTTTGATCCTTCCTTCATGTTTTGCCACTTCGACTGGGCCGGTCGGGGGTCGAGCTACCCGGTCAGCTAGCGGGGGCCCAGGGGGTAGCGGCCCTTAGCGGGTCCAACGGCAACGCCCCTTAAAACAAAAATGCAAAACGCATTTGAAGTTGCTTGTCCGCTCGGTCGGTCTGGAGTGTCGGGAGTTGAACCGAGAGAATTCTGGGCTGAGAACTAGGGCTGCACGTATGGAAAATAGGGCAGGGGGCTGAAGCACACTGCTAAAAAGGCAGGTGCGGCTGGAGGTGCGGGAAAGAGAGGCCGCATGTGTGGGGGTGTTGGTCACACGTGCGGGAACACGCGCTGCACGTACGGGAGAAGGCTCCACACGTGCAGGAAATTAGGTAGATCCAGAATTTTTTCCTTTTCTTCTCTCTTTGGGCTGATTGAATGTCACTTTTTGTATATCTCTCTTTCTAAAAAACATTTCCTCTCCCTTCTCTCTACATTTCCTACCAAAAACCTCACGAGATCTTTGATTTCTTCAAATCCATTGGGATTTAGATCTAAGTTCTTCATCAAAATTGGTTGTCTAGACGAGAGCTACGTTGTGTGCGGTGGAGATCGAGTTTCATCGTCGTTGATTTTGGGATTTCCAACTCATTTCTTCTTCAAACTTGAGGTAGGGATTTTCTTTGAGTTATATATATGCTTTTGCAAGATCAAGATAATTTTTTTGAAATCATCCTTTGATTTGTTTTGAAGATTAATTGTTGATTCAAGAAAAGAGTGATTTTGAAAGTGGGTTTACTATGTGATCCTTTGAGATAGGAATTGGGGGTTTTCGAACTATGTTGATGAAAGAAAGACGTTTTTGGTGAGATTTTTGTCAAATGTTTAAAGATAGATGGTTTTGGTGAGAAAACCTAGAAATTGGGGATTTTTAAAAGAAGTTGAAAATCCATGGTTGATATTGTTATATTTATTTTGAATGCCCAAAATAAGTGATGTTTGGAAAATTTCTTGTTTATGTTGTATAAACGATAAATTTTGAGGAATACGAGAGCTGTTGTTCATTTTGAAAATTGTTATTCAAAATGTGGATTTAGTATTGAAATAGCTAATTTGTTGAAAATGCTCGAAATATGGAAGATGTGTCATTCCTTAGATGAATTGAAATAAATGTATATTTATTCATGTTGTGAAATTGCATGGAAAGGAGAAATGGGAATTTTGATCACAATGGTAGCATTGGTCCTGTTTGGTGTAGCTGTTAAAACTGATTATAGATTATAACTTAACATATTATAGATTATGACTTTAATCGGAAGCTGTTAATCTGTTTGGTATAGCTGTTGGATTATAGATTTAAGTTGCTGAGTAGTGTTTGTTAAATAAGCTGTGAAGTAGCTTTTTCAATTAACTTTTATGTTTTTATTATTTACTATTTGTCTACATTTCTCATAAAAAATAATAATAATATTTTATAGTCCATTTGGGTCTTTTTCTATTTTTAAAAAAATAAAAAATAAAAAAATCTAAGAGTATAACCGTAAATTAACATGTCCACAGCAAAAGCTGATAATCACAAGCAAGGGTTGAGCAGCTTCTTAGAATCAGTTTTTTTGACTTAAAATAAGTTGTTAGAATCAGAAGCTGTTTGAAATAAGTTTAACCAAACAGTCCAAAATAACTTTTTAAAAGCCAGAAGCCATAAGTTGGCTCAAAAAAGCCCCATCAAACACCCCCATTGTGTGGAAGAATTGGACATGAAAGAATTGTTACATTGCATTGATTATTGTTGTATTGGCATATCAATTCATTTGATTACATTGAGCTTTGAAAGTTGATTTGAAAACTTGCATTGAGAAAAGAATGTTGAGAAACAAGTTTTCGTGAAATGGTTTTGGGGTAAATACAATGGTAAGTCTTGAAAGGTAGTGTAGAGAATAGGTATCGAGCCTTCCAGTTAATACTGGTAAAAATGACAGATTATGGGTGTCGGGCCCTCCAGTTGATACTGGTAAAAATGACAAATTGGTAATACTTATATAGTCTACTTGCAAACACTGACCTAGGGATTACCGGAGTTGTATTTACCGCCCCTTGAATAAAATTGGATAAAATGTTGAGCAGTTGAAATAGCATGACATCATTGAACTTGTTGGTTTCCAAAAGATGAAGTTGTGTTTTACTTTCAAAAAGGCATGGCATGGCATAAGCATTCCATCTCTTGAGACTTGTGTAAAACATATATACTTTGTTAAGAACTCTTCACTGGGCTTTATGCGAACCCTACGGGGATTTTTGTGCAGGAAAATATGTGGTGATTCTGCCTAACTGAAGGTGTAGAAGTGTGTGTAGAGAGCATAATGTGCTCATTTGCAGTGACTCTGATTTGCAAGCCAAGGGCTTTATATGTGTGGGTTTGAATAACTATTTTGTGTAACCAGGCTCAAGCCTCGGAAACTTGTAAACCCTCGGGGGGTATTTGTTGTTTAATTAATTGTTGTTGGATTAATTTTATTATCGCATGAAGACTATTTACATCATGTAATGCAAGTATGAGGAATTATTATCAGGTTTACTTTAAAGAGCCATGGCTATTATATTACCATTTGGGCATGAAAATTGGGGCGTCACAACTTGGTATCAGAGCTACCGGGTTTGAATACTTGGAGCTCATGGGAAGTGGTTATTTTACCACAATGGGTTCATGCTGCATGATAGATTGCATGATAGGAAGATGTTATACATTTTGTGATTATGTGATGACATGCTTATGTGGCTATATGGGTATGGGGCTGGACTTTGGGATGTTGTTTGCGCCTATTAAATTCCTTGAGGTCTTTTTAGAAGGGTATTTGATCAATACTCGTTCTGCTAAAATTTCATCATGAAAGAATAATCTGTATGTGTTTACATGACTAAGTGCTTATGTGGAATGTTATTGAAATGTCTATATAGTAGTGAAATGTATAGAATTGCGGTGATTAGACGTGTGAGCTAAATTGTGGGCACGTATAGGTTAGTGTGCTAAATCATTTCTATTGTCCTTTATAGGATGTCAGGACTAGGTCAAACTCGTGGTGGCAGAGGCGGGAGGCGCGGTAAGCTCGCCTAGGTGTACATGAAGTACCGGCCCATGAGGTTCCGGTACAAGAAGAAGAGTCAAGCCAAGCTAATATGGCCGAACAAGAAAAACAAGCAGGTCAAACCGCAATGGGAGCTCTAGCCCGGGAAATGGAGGGACTTTTGAGGGAGTCTATTAATTTGTTTAGAGCAAAGAATCAAGCCTGAGAGAACACTGTAGAGTCAAGGGCGAGTTTTCTTACTAGGGAGTTTTTGTGAGCTAAACTGGATGAGTTCCATGGTGGCCCCGAGCCTAAGAAAGTGGATGAATGGCTCGAGCAAACGGTGAAGACATTTGAGATGCTTCATACTGATGATAGCGAGCTAAGGGTGACTCTAGCGAGTTACGATCTCAAAGGGGATGCAGGTCAGTGGTGGAAGTATGCCAAGAGTAGAGTGGAGCCAACATGGGAAGCCTTTGTAGTTGCTTTCCAAGATAAGTATTTACCTCTTGCTGCTAGGGAGAGATTGAGGCAAGAGTTCAAAGACCTCAAACAACTTGACATGACGGTGGCTGAGTTCGAGGCAGTCTTCTCCAGTCTATGTAGGTTTGCACCAGAGTTGGTGGCAACGGAAGAGCGCTGTTGCATTGAATTCGAGAAAAAGTTGAAAACCAAAATTTTCTTTAAGATTGTTGGGAACATGATTCGGAACTATGACCGCCTTGTAGAGTCGGCGGCATATATAGAGGTTTCCGTGCAAGCTGAGGAGGAGAGGCTTTGGACTTTGAGGTCTAGGGGCCAAGAGTCTCAAGGAAACTACTGTAGGCAGAATAAGAAGAGCAGGGGTACCTTTTCATCCCAGTCCCAACAACAACAATCTCGATCTACTTTTCCCTTGCCTAGTGCAGGCCTGGGAAAGAGTACACAAGGTGGCTTTTCTTGTTTTACGTGTGGCCAGCCGGGTCACAAAGCCTTTGCTTGCCCACAAAAGGGAGAAGGGAAGTTGATGTTGTCACCACCACCACCTAACCGATCACAGAGCCAATCTCAGTCCCAAAATAGGGGACAAGGGTTTAATTGTTACCAGTGTGGTCAGCTAGGGCATATGAAGAGAACTTGCCCACAGTTGGGAGGCGCATCTGGTGCATCAGGGTCGAGGCAGACCTAGAGCCACTAGTAGGCTCATTCAGGTCAGGCTTTAAGAGCTAATCAGGGAGCCGCTATGGCTCAGTCAGTACATCAGGCCTATGCTCCGAAAGGAGAGCAAGTTCATCAGGGACCACAGGGGCGTGTGTATGCTGCTACCGCGCCAGAGCAGTTACCGGGAACCTCAGTTGTGAGAGGTATTTTTGTTGTGTGCAATACTTTGGCTAATGTATTGATAAACACGGGTGCATCTCATTCATTTATATCTATGCTTTTGTTTCTGCATTGGGGTTAGAGGTGGCACAGTTAGCGTCTCCGCTCAGAGTAGAGTCTCTTGTTGGGGGTATGATTGACTTAGACCGGGGGTGTCATGATTGTGAGATAGAAGTTGTCGGGCGTCGACTTCCGTTTGCTTTTGTATTGCTAGATATGTCGAGTTTTGATGTCATTCTAGGCATGGACTGGTTATGTTTATACCGAGTTGTGATAGATTGTTACCATCAGAGGGTTATAGTTTGCACCTCAAGTGGTGATTGTTTTTACTTTCTGGGGAACCGAGTTGATAGGGTCTTGTCACCAGCCTTTAACCCTCGTAGTAGTAGCAGGCTTTGTGGCCTTCTTGTAACTCTCTTGAATAGCGAGAGTGACGGGGCTCGTGTTGCACTGCCAAGGGAGTTTGTGAATACTCGGATGTCTTTCCCGAGGATCTTACTAGTTTGCCACCCCAACGGGACATAGAGTTCTCCATCGAATTAGTGTCTAGCACGGCACCAATTTCCATGTCACAGTATAGATTTGCACCAGCCAAATTGCATGAGTTGAAGATTCAACTTCAAGAACTTTTAGACAAGGGCTTCATTCACCCTAGTACATCGCCTTGGGGAGCACCAACTCTCTTTGCGAAGAAAAAGGATGGATCGTTGCTGTTGTGTATTGATTACCACAAGTTGAATCGAGTTACCATTAAGAACAAGTATCCTCTACCTAGAATAGATGATTTGTTTGACCAACTTAGAGGGTCTCGTTGCTTCTCAAAGATAGATTTGAGGTCGGGGTATCATCAGTTGAGAGTTCAGGAGGAGGACATCCAGAAAACGGCCTTTCGTACGCGTTATGGCCACTATGAATTCCTTGTGATGCCTTTTGGGTTGACTAATGCATCGGCTTCCTTTATGGATTTGATGAATCAAATTTTCCAAGAATACTTGGACCTTTTTGTGGTCGTCTTTGTGGACGACATCTTAATTTATTCAATCTCCGAGGAGGAACATAAGACTCACCTACAGGTAGTGCTTGAATTGCTTAAGGAGCACCGTTTGTATGCCAAATTTGATAAGTGTGAGTTTTGGCTCACCGAGGTGAAATTCTTGGGGCACGTAGTGTCGAGTGAGGGAGTGACTGTAGACTCCTCAAAGATAGACGCGGTACAAGATTGGGAACAACCCAAGAATGTTTTTGAGATCTGGAGTTTCTTGGGGTTAGCAGAGTACTATCGACGCTTTGTAAGGGACTTCTCTAGACTAGCTGCACCTTTGACTAAGTTGACTAGGAAGGGTGTCAAGTTTGTGTGGAATGAAGCTTGTGAAAAGTATTTCCAAGAACTTAAGACTAAATTGACTACAACACCGGTTTTGATAATTCCAAAAAGGGGTTTAGATTACGCCGTCTATTGTGATGCGTCTGGGGATGGACTTGGTTGTGTCTTGATGCAAGAGGGAAAAGTTGTGGCCTACGGATCGTGACAATTGAAGACTCACAAGAAGAATTACCCCACCCATGATTTAGAATTAGTAGTAGTAATTTTTGCCTTGAAAATTTAGAGGTACTACTTGTATGGCAAGAAGTTTGAGGTTTTCTCCGATCATAAGCGTCTAAAATATTTGTTTTCTCAAAAAGACTTGAATCTATGTCAACGGAGGTGGATGGAATTTATGAAGGACTATGACTTCGAATTACACTATCATCCGGGGAAGGCCAATGTGGTAGCTGACGCTTTGAGTCGAAAATCTATAAGTAGTTTGGCAAGTGTGGCCATTCGAGAGTGGAAAATGCTAGGTGTTATTGGCAAGTTGACTTGCACATGGGTGAGTCCAGTGAGAATGCTACTTTATTCACAATGAATGCTCGACCTACCTTGATTAATAAGGTCGAAGAGGCGCAATAAGGGGACCAGGAAGTAGAGTCTATTCATGTTAGAATTTCCAATGGGAAGGTAGAGAAAGGTTTGAACGTCCACTCGGATCTGAGTGTGCGTTACCTAGACCGGTTGTTTGTACCAGAATCTTGTAGAGAGGAAGTACTTTAGGAGTTCCATCACTCATGTCTTGCGGTACATCCGAGAGGCACCAAAATGTATCATGATCTTAGTCGCCAGTTTTGGTGGAGGGGTATGAAGCAAGATATCGCTTTATTTTTATCGAGGTGCCTTACTTGTCAAAAAGTGAAGGCCGAACACCAAAGACCAGCGGGTTTGTTGCAACCCTTACCGATAGCCTAGTGGAAATGGGAACATGTTACCACGGATTTTGTTGTTGGGCTTCCTAGAACACAACGAGACAATGACGCCGTTTGGGTGATTGTTGATAGGTTGACTAAGTCTACCCATTTTATTCCTATGAGCACCAGTGACTCAGTTGAACGCTTGGCACAGTTGTACATTAGGGAGATAGTTCGACTTCATGGAGTCCCTGTGACTATTGTGTAGGGTAAGGATCCTCGTTTTACTGCCCGGTTATGGCAAAGCCTTCAAGAGGTGTTGGGAACTAAGTTGACTCTTAGCACAGCTTACCATCCTCAAACCAATGGGCAGTTGGAGCGTACCATTCAAATTTTGGAGGACATGCTTAGAGCTTGTGTCCTTGATTTCAAGGGATCGTGGGAGAAGCATTTACCATTGGTTGAGTTCGCATATAACACTAGTTACCAAGCTAGTATTGGGATGGCACCATTTGAGGCCTTGTATGGCCGACCTTATAGATCACCGATTTGTTGGGCTGAGATGGGTGATGCACCGTTGTTGGGTCCACAAGTTGTTAGAGAGACAACCGAGAAAGTTGTTCTCATTTGGAAGAGGTTAGCTACGACCCAAAGCCGACAAAAGAGTTATGCCGAAAAGAGGAGACGACCTTTATCCTTTGAAGTTAGTGATCATGTGTTTCTAAAAATCTCACCAAGGCGGGGTTTGATGAGATTTGGTAAGAGTGGTAAATTGTCTCCAAGGTTCATTGGACCTTTTGAGATCTTAGAACGAATTGGGGAAGTGGCATACCGATTAGCCTTACCACCACAGTTTTCGGAGGTTCACAATGTGTTCCATGTATCTATGCTTAAAAAGTACGAACCCGACCCTTCACATGTGCTTGATTAGATTGATTTGGAGGTAGATGAGGATGCCTCTAATAAAGAACGACCGGTTCAAATATTAGATACCCAGGAGCAAGTGTTACGAGAAAAAACTATACCATTAGTAAAGGTGTCGTGGAGACACCATGGGGTTGAAGAAGCGACGTGGGAACGGGAGGCGGAAGTCCGCTCCAAATATCCGGATTTATTTGAAAATGCTTAAGTTGCTTTCCTTTGTAATGTTCCCTAGTGTTGAGGGAAAACGTATTTAAAGTTGTTAACCACATATTGATATGTGCATTGTTGTTTTAAGCATAAGGTTGTTTAGAATTGCCATTATTTTTGGGAAATTTCATGTTTATGCATATTTGGCAAGTTGTTGTTAATGAGATAACCATGGCGGAAAATGGTGGAATTTGGTTGAGAGTTAGTATTGTGATTTGAAAATGAAATAGCATGGCTTTGATCGCTAGAAACCCTTTTGTTTGGGTAGTTTGATTTGAAATTTCGGGGACGAAATTCTTTAAGGGGGAAAGGTTGTAGCGATCCCGGTTTTGATCCTTCCTTCATGTTTTGCCACTTCGACTGGGCCGGTCGGGGGTCGAGTTGCCCCGTCAGCTCACGGGGGTCCAAGGGCAGCGCCCCTCAAAACAAAAATGCAAAACGTATTCGAAGTTGCTTGTCCGCTCGGTCGGTCTGGAGTATCGGGAGTTAAACCGAGAGAATTCCGGGCTGAGGACAAGGGCCACATGTGCGGAGGAGGGCCGCACGTGCGGGGGATGAGGCCGTACGTGCAGAAAATAGGGCAGGGGGGCTGAAGCACACTGCTAAAAAGGCAGGTACGGCTAGAGGTGCGGAGAAAGAAGGGCCGCACGTGCGGGGGTGTTGGCTGCACGTGCGAGAGGAGGCTCCGTACATGCGGGAAGTTAGGTAGATCCAGAATTTTTTCCTTTTCTTCTCTCTTTGGGCTGATTGAATGTCACTTTTTGTATATCTCTCTCTCTCTAAAAAACATTTCCTCTCCCTTCTCTCTACATTTCCTACCAAAAACCTCACAACATCTTTGATTTCTTCAAATCCATTGGGATTTAGATCTAAGTTCTTCATCAAAGTTGGTTGTCTAGACGAGAGTTACGTTGTGTACGGTGGAGATCGAGTTTCATCGTCGTTGATTTTGGGATTTCCAACTCATTTCTTCTTCAAACTTGAGGTAGGGATTTTCTTTGAGTTATATATATGTTTTTACAAGATCAAGATGATTTTTTTGAAATCATCCTTTGATTTGTTTTGAAAATTAATTGTTGATTCAAGAAAAAGAGTGATTTTGAAAGTGGGTTTACTATGTGATCCTTTGAGATAGGAATTGGGGGTTTTCGAACTATGTTGATGAAAGAAAGACGTTTTTGGTGAGATTTTTGTCAAATGTTTAAAGATGGATGGTTTTGGTGAGAAAAACCTAGAAATTGGGAATTTTTAAAAGAAGTTGAAAATCCATGGTTGATATTGTTATATTTATTTTGAATGCCCAAAATAAGTGATGTTTCAAAATTTTTCTTGTTTATGCTGTATAAACGATAAATTTTGAGGAATATGAGAGTTGTTGTTCATTTTGAAAATTGTTATTCAAAATGTGGATTTAGTCTTGAAATAGCTAATTTGTTGAAAATGCTCGAAATATGGACGATGTGTCATTTCTCAGATGAATTGAAATAAATGTATATTTATTCATCTTGTGAAATTTCATGAAAAGGAGAAATGGGAATTTTGATCACAATGGTAGCATTGTGTGGAAGAATTGGAAATGGAAGAATTGTAGCATTGCATTGACTATTGTTGCATTGGCATATCAATTCATTTGATTACATTGAGCTTTGAAAGTTGATTTGAAAACTTGCATTGAGAAAAAAATGTTGAGAAACAAGTTTTCGTGAAATGGTTTTGGGGTAAATACAATGGTAAGTCTTGAAAGGTAGTGTAAAGAATAGGTGTCGAGCCTTCCAGTTAATACTGGTAAAAATGACAGATTATGGGTGTCGAGCCCTCCAGTTGATATTGGTAAAAATGACAAATTGGTAGTACTTATATAGTCTACTTGTAGACACTGACCTAGGGATTACCAGAGTTGTATTTACCACCCCTTGAATAAAATTGGATAAAATGTTGAGCAGTTAAAATGGCATGACATCATTGAACTTGTTGGTTTCCAAAAGATGAAGTCGTGTTTTACTTTCAAAAAGGCATGACATGGCATAAGCATTCCATCTCTTGAGGCTTGTGTAAAACGTATATACTTGGTTAAGAATTCTCCACTGGGCTTTATGCTCACCCTACGGGATTTTTGTGTAGGAAAAGATATGGTGATTCTGCCTAACTGAAGGTGTGGAAGTGTGTGCAAAAAGCATAATGTGCTCATTTGCAGTGACTCTGATTTGCAAGCCAAGGGCTTTATATGTGTGGGTTTGAATAACCATTTTGTGTAACCAGGCTCAAGCCTCAGAAACTTGTAAACCCTTGGGGGGTATTTGTTGTTTAATTAATTGTTGTTGGATTAATTGTATTATCGCATGAAGACTGTTTACATCATGTAATGCAAGTATGAGGAATTATTATCAGTTTTACTTTAAAGAGCCATGGCTATTGTATTACCATTTGGGCATGAAAATTGGGGTGTCACATCTAACATTCTTTCCATACGATCCATCCGTGCATCGAAAGACTCAATCACATCATCATTTCTTGTTCTCTCCATTGCTATAGATACACAGGACAATAATAAACATAGGCAAACAATCTTCACAGTTTCACAATTGTCATATTCAATTCAGATATGTTCAGATAAGTCACACACACACTCACACATGCAGATATAATGTTCCTAATTCATTTCTAGGACATCCTATAGCTCATACGGACTTGTGAGTGCAGTATAACTCGTGCTTTGATACCACTTTGTCACGACCCAAGCCTGCCCATATAGATTTAGCGTCGTAGCTGGCCAATAATCCTAGGATTACCAAAGGCCTCTGAACAGATTAAACAAAATTAAGGGGCTAACAGAAGCAAATATCATAATATAATGTCCATCGAGCTGTGTAGACATACATGGGACAAAAAATTTAAAACTTAATTTACATCACTAAGACGTCATTCTCGCGTCACCACACATATACAAATAAACAAAAGACATGTTCGGACTGCAACAGAAGAAACATAAAAGTCTTAAACATGGATCACAAAACTTGATCACTTCTCAAAACGGGAACCTCCTCGAGAGAAACAGTGGTTGGGTGATAGAACAGATCTCCAGGCAATCATTACTGAGCCTGGTCACGCACTGGATCACCTACATACATAAATAATACAGTGAGCTGGAGCCCAGTGAATAATAATAGAGTAAAGGTTTTAATGAATGATGTCCATAACAGATTCAGAAATCAAAGTTCAGATTCATATTCAAAATTCAGAATTCACAGATAGTCATACGTGGTACATCCATTAGCGCTAACAGAACAAATCACCCATAATATATGGAATGTACAAATGACCCATGGTCACATAGAACGATCAGATATAGAGCAGATACAAAGCAGATAATGGTTATGCTTAACCAGTTCCATAATGGAACCTCTGGTACCAGGTAACAGATAACAGATATCACGTGGTGCTAAAAATGCCATGAATACATTTTAGAAAGTTGGATAATCATTAATTTACTCGTAAAATAGCATTTCAGAAAACAGATCATAACATATCATTCAGAAAATACTTAAAGTTGAACATAGCTTTACAGAGTTATTACTCATAGATAGCTCTAGTAGCAGAATAGACAGAGCAGACAGATCAAACAGTCTATGGTCCGTGACCTACACAAACACATAACGAATACACATTAAAACACAAACTTGGAAAATACTTAACTTATTTCTTTTCTATCTTGGTGTGTTTCTAATCCTTATCCTCATTATTATGTCTTAATTAAGGCTTAGCAATGCTTGGGATGCAATGAGGATAATTTGAAACACTTAGTCAAATTTTCAAAATAAAGTCCAGTTCGCCCGAGCGCAACTTTGGTCGCTCGAGCAGATCCCTTGGTCTGCAAAACTTCTGAGAGCTCTCATTTTACGCACGAGAGCAATTTCTAGTCGCTCAAGACAAGGTTCAAAAATAAGGGTGGTTGCTCAAGCATAAATTCTGTCACTCGAGCACAAATTTTGTTGCTTGAGCCAAGGCTCATGTCTGCAAAAGTACTGGGAGCTTGAATTTTATGCTCAAGCCAACTTTTAGTCGCTCGAGCCAAGGTTCAAAACAAAGGGTGGTCGCTCGAGTGCAACTTTCACCGCTTGAGCGAAGAGTGCAAATTCTGGAATTTCCAAATTGCTCTCTAAGCTCCAAAACTCAATTCCAATGCATCAAAACTCATTCTTTTGGGCCAAAACTTGAGAAAACACTTGTAAACTTATAAAACATCATGAATTAAAGATCATTTCACAAAATTAGGGCCCAAAAGCATGCCAATTGTTCAAAATCAAGCTTGAAACTTTGGAAACACAACATGCATGAGTTGATATGAACTTCAACCTTCCCAAACATAATCATATAAAGTAAAACGACATGGAATGTGATGAATTCTCAAAACAAAGCTAAGATAAACACATGCATGTGAGAATTCTTCGAAAACAAATTCAAATTGTCATGGCATGAGCATGCATGCATGAAATGTTTTGCTTTTCTTCTTCTCTAGCTCAATTCTTGCATTAATTACCTTATTTCTCTTGAATTCATGTGTTAAACAACTCTGTTACACAATTAAAATGGTGAATTCTTACCTTAAACCTTGAATTCTCAAGTGTAGAAGCTTAATTCTTCCAAAATTGAGCAATCACTTGAATTTCCTCTTAAATTCCCTTAACTTCTCTACCAATCCTCCTCGTTAACCTCAATTCTCTTCTTTCGTCTCTTTCTCATGTTTAAAGCTCAAGAAGATGATGAAAATGCTTGGGTCTAACATGTTCTAGAAGTCACTTGTGCATTATATAGGCTTGGATTAAATTAATTTAATTAATTCTTGTTTAGGCTAATTAACTATGATTATTTTATTCTAATCCGAATCAGATTTCAATTAAACCTACCGTAAATTTTTTAAAATTCCAAATTACATGTTAACTTAGTCAATTTCACGTTCGGACGCCGATAAGGCCTTCAATTCGCATACCAAAATAGAAACATAGACAGATATTCCTATCATGGACAGATATAAACACAACTAACATATAGCACATGCAACTAACTCAGAATTTCATCTTCATTACTGATTAAGCATTCTTAAGTAAGGTTTATTAGCAAATCACAGGTCGGGGTTGTTACAGTGAGTTTCCCAACTTCCCTTGAAATCCAATACACGCAAACGAAACATATCTTCCAAAGTCTGTATTGTCCATTTTGATTGACCATTGGTTTGCGGATGGAAAGTTGTACTAAATTTCAGTTCTGTCCCCAACACTTTCTGCAAACTCAGCCAAAATCAAGAAACAACTTTGCAGTCTCTATCTGACGCAATAAAAATAGGCACAATATGAAGTCGAATAATCTCATGTATATACATGGTAACTAACTTGTCCGCATTATAAAAAGATTTCAAGGGTAAGAAATGAGCGGATTTGGTCAATCTATCAACAATGATCCAAATTGAATCCATACCTCTTGACGTGTGAGGCAAGCCAACTATAAAATTGTCACAACTCCAAACCCACCCCAAACAGGATGGTGTTGTGACCGCCAGTAGTCCTTGACTACCAAAGGACTACTAAACAGAAGCAAGTTGGACTCTTCATATAATTAGGGCAAAATTAACTTAGTGAGTGCAGAAGCCTTTAATTGAATTATTATCTCTACTATTACATGTCCAAATAATAAATAGAATACAATACACATAACATAACTTTACAAATTTGGTACAAGCATATAAAATTGGCCTCTAACTAAACTTTTCTGTTGTGCTCAAACTCTTCATCACCTACATATATATATATATATATATAAGGGAAAGGGGTGAGTCGTTGCCTAATGAATAGTAATAAAGTAAGGCGGTAAATGAATGGGCATTGAAAACTTTTAAACATTGTTTTCAAATAGCATATACGTTTAACAAGATAGACATAGCTTGGCTTATGAACAAAACATATAGTGATAAGCATTCCAAGGATAACAAGGTGCTTAGTTGGCCCCGGGTACCGACTAAATGAAAAAGATGAGCTCGGCCAAAATACATGATCAAATATTCCCTTGGTCGTGGGCCTGATCAGATATTCCCCCGATTATGGGCCTGATTGAATATTCCCTCAATTGTGGGCCTGATCCATGAATGCCATTTAAATACATGATAGAAGAGTATAGAATGTTCATTCACAACAAACATATCAAAGTTTGTAAACATAATCATGTTTTGTATTAAAAACATAATTTGACAAATATAGTGTTACTAAATTACTACTCACAAATGGCTCCGTAGACGAGGGTATGAACTTCTTCAAGCTTGACCTATACAAAATAAGAAACAAACATTGAAGCGTCCGGACAATCCTTAACTTCCTATATTAACTCATCGTGCCATTAGTCTTTAATCTGCCTTATATTCAATATGTTTCAAGTGGGTTTCTAATTATATTACCATTGTGTCTAGATACCAAAACATACCTAAAAGTGTCCAAAGAAAACGAGGAAACCAAATGGAACAAGGTACAAAAACTGTGCTGAAAAGGGCCAATTCCCTCGAGCTTTCAACAACTCGAATGGTCAACCGACTTAATGAGGTTTCAGGGTGGTCCGCTCGAGCGGTCTTCTCACCACTTGAGCGGTAAGCTGCAAAGCAGATTCTACAGTTCGACTTGTTCTACTCTAGGTTGTTCTAAAGCCTCCCAAATCCAATTTCCAAGTTTCCAAAACTCAAATCTTAATCTATAACATCTTAATAATCATATATATGATGAAGAACTAATCAAAACTCATGAATATACATTAATTTAATGATTAAATAAGTGAAAGATAAATTAAATTCAAGTTTTAGATTTTTTTGAACTTTTCTTTGTTCTATCACTTTTAATCCTTCAAAATCAAGCCCTAAAGCTTCTTAATCATGAATAAGTGATGCTAGTTCATAGTACCACAATTGTTTTGCCCAAATCTTGCATAAAACCAATTCAATACATGATTTTTCTATGAATTCTTCAAGTTTTTCAAGTTTCTAAAGTTTTCTATTTTCTCTCCATTTCAATCCTCTAAAACTTACTCCTAACCAATTTTTGATTATGTTTTGATATGAGAATACGGAAGAGGGTTGAGTTTCTTACCTCATAGTGATTTTCTTGGAATTTCTAAACTTGAATCCTTAGCTCTTTTGAATTTTTATTGCTTTTTCTATCTTGTTCCCTTCTTTTCTTCTTCTTCTTCTCCTTCTTCTTCTTCTCTCTTTCTCTTCCTCACGTTGGTTCTCAACTTTTCTAGGATCTTCTTCTATTTATTTGATTAGAACAAGGTGTTTTATCCAATGTGGCAAGGCACAAGCAGTACAAGATTACTAGGTTCATTAATTCGCTAATCTTGATTACTCCGCTTAACTAATCTAGATTAGGACTAACAAATTAAGGTTCATACTTTATCGTACTTAACTTAATTTATCCCAATTAAGGTTCACTAATCATGCTTAATTAACACTAATCCTGATTAGTAAAATCTTTATAACATGAATTGGTCAAGCACATTAGACTAGGAATATGCTCCTCAATTAGCACTAAGGCTCATGTTATGGTTCTCAAATCAAGTCTTAAGTCTTCCCCTAACTCTTTAATAATAATATTTCTATTCTTGGATTATTTTATTAAAACATGTTTCTATTTCCAATTTGTCTTAGGTTTATTACTTGATCATAAATATTCTAAAGTTCTTTCTTCTTGAATATTCTTTCCTCAAAACTTTCCAACTATTTATTTTTATTCTTTATCTTAAATATTCTATATACTAAAATAGTTAGTTTGACCTAAATATTCAAAGATGATTATTAATATGGTGATGGCACGACATTCTTTGGAGTGTCACAAAAATCCATCGTAATGTGCTCTAATTTCCATTCCGGGATAGAGAGAGGTTGAAGTAGACTGACGCGCTTTTGATGCTCGGCTTTTACTTGTTGGTATTGAAGGCAACGAGAAACAAATTCTTCTATGTCCCGTTTCATGTTTGGTCACTAGTAGACTTGCTTGAGATCTTGATATGTCTTTGTACTCTTGGGGTGGACTGCAAACTTTGAGCAGTGTGCTTCCTGCATGACTTTCTTTCTCAGCTCCGGTATGTCTGGAACACATAATTTGCCTTCAAATTGTAGCACTTGTTCTTTGATTGAAAATCTTTGTCTTGGCTTTGAATCAATCTCCTCAAAAGTCTTCTTGAAGTAGGCATCCTTCATTTGTCTTTGTTTGATTTCTTCAATGATGGATGGTTCGGCTGACATTGCAGCTCAAGTTCCTTCTGTTTCATGTAGAACCAATTCTATCTCCATTTTCTGAAGGTCTTGAAGTATATCTCCTTGTTTGGTGTGTAGGCATGCCAGATTCTCCATTGACTTCCAGCTGAGGGCGTCTACCACTGTATTTGCTTTATCAGGATGATACTGTATGTGCAAATCATTGTCCTTCATCAGCTCTAGCCATCTCCTCTGCCCCATATTAAGGTCCTTTTGAGTAAACAAATACTTCAAGCTCTTGTGGTCCGTGAATACTTCACATGTAGCCCTGCACAAGTAGTGACGCCATGTCTTTAACACAGAAACAACAGCTGCCAATTCCAAGTGTGAGTTAGATAGTTCTTTCCATGCGACTTTAATTAGTGGGAGGCATAAGCAATGAATTTGTTGTTCTGCATCCAAACACACCCCAATCCTTTATGAGACGCATCACTATAGATAACAAATCCCTCGATACCTGATGGTAATACAAGGGCTGGCACTATGATCAGTCTAGTCTTTAGCTCTTGAAACGAAAAATCTCTTTCTTCTGTTTATTCAAATGGTGTTGCTGTCTATGTCTGCTAGGTAAGTGGCATTGCTATCTTAGAGAAGTCTTTAACAAATCTCTTCTAATACCTTGCCAAACTAAGGAAACTCTGAACCTCTGTTACATTAGTGGGCCTTGGCCAATTCACTATTGCTTCAATTTTCTTGGGGTCAATAAAAATACCTTCTTTATCAATTACATGTCCCAAAAATGTGACACTAGTCAGCCATGATTGCCCTGTCTAATACTTCTGCATATATAGGAAATTTGAAGAGGTTCACTATCTCGGAGTGGTCCTCAAAGTCCTTTCTCATACTTTTTGGCTTTGTTATACTCGGTATTTACTATGTGTGGAGCAAATCTGGCCAGCTCCATAAACTTTGCATCATATTCTGCCTATGTGCCCCCCTCATGTTTTAGTGCTTGCAACTCTAACACATTCATATCCCTAATAGAATATGGGAAGTACTTTTCATAGAAGATCTCCAAAAAGTAGTTCCAATTAATGCCCTCATGCTGGCCCTTTATTAACATCCACCATCTGTGTGCCTCCTCTACTAAAGTGAAGGTAGTAAGTGAAACATTCTAAGTTTCTGTACAAGGGAAGGCCTCAAAGAATTTCTCTGCTTCTAACACCCATGCCTCTGCCTTCAATGGATCAATTCCTCCCTCAAACTGAATTGGCTTCATCTTCTCGTATTATCTAATTAGTGCCATTATTACCTGGTCTAGAAAATCCATTTGTAAAGGTAGTTGTTGTTGTAGTAATTAGTGTTGCTGCTGCAGTGGTGGTGGTTGTTGTGGTTATGGTTGTCATTGTTGTTCTTGTTGTAGCTATTCTTGATTCCTTTGTCTTAAGGCCTTTACTACCTCCGCTACGCCTTCTAACAATCTTTCCAATCGATCCATACGGCTGGTAGAGGACTCAGCTCTTTCTCTCACCATGATGCTATGCATGCAAGGCATATGTTAAGAAATTATAATATATGAATATGATGATTTCACAATTAACACATAAGATGCACATCTTGTCACAAACACTCATCATGAATGCATTCCTAAAGTTCTTCTAGGGAATACCTATGCCCTAGAGGACAATGTGTGTGTGCGTGTGTACAAACTTGTGCTCTAATAGCACTCTGTCACGACCTGATCCCACCCCAAATAGGATAGTAGTTATGACCGGCCAGTAGTGTCTGAGTACCAAAGGCCTAGCAAGTCAAGACAAGGTTGGACTAAAACATTGGGGCTTATGCAAAAAAAAAATTGTCCATTAATTCCCAGAAATCCATCTAGAGCCTGTGCATAAATCATATGATACAAAGCAAGCAACTTTATTTATTTATCTTTGACATTTACAAGCTCAACATCCAAAAGTGAAGTACAGTATTTACAAATATACAACCAACTAAAACAAAAACTCATATACAAAATCTTCGTCCACAAACTCCAAATCCCAAAAGTAGAAAAAGAAAGGAAAAAGACTTCTAACATGATCTCTCATCCACGACTGCATCCTCGCCATCACCAACATACATATTGGGGAGAAGGGTAAGCCAAAACCCAATGAATAGCAATACAGTAAAGTAGTAAATGAATGAACACCGACAAGCTTTATTCAAACCAAGCACATGATAATTTTAAACATGATATAGTTTTTCAAGCAAAACAAGTCTATCTTGCAACATATACATAGTGACAGACATTCTCAAGCCACTTTGAGTCAAGAGTCAAGAGGCCACAGCCGATGGCAAAGCTCAATTAGCAAGAGGTTATTGGTGTGATTCCCAATAACAAACATGTTCCAAGATGTCATCTTAATACATGATACAAAAATATATGATGTTCATTCATAGCAAAACAATAGCATAATTTTCTAAGCATATCATATGATTGTAATTTGAATCATAATTTAAAAGAACTTAACTTTACTACACTACTACTCACAATTGGCTCATTTCTCAAGGCTAAACTTCTTCAAGACTTCATCTACAAAATGGAAACAAAGTGTTGAACTTCTAACCATTAACATAACAACTTGGTTTCTAAACTTAGCTTTAATTTCCCTTTCTTATTTTAACTTATTTTAGGTTGTTTTCTACGTGCATTCGACTTTGAAATAGGTCCTAAATGCATGTATAGAGGCCCGAAGGTCGAACAAAACAAAAGAAAACGAATCGGCACCTCCCCTGAAATTCACACGTGCAGTGGAATAGGACCGTATCTGTGAAACCCTGGCCATTCGTGGGGGGACGTGCATACAATTATGTCACAATAAAATTATTTTCTAGATAAGCTAGCCACACGTGCGAAGGCGATTTCTGCATGTGAGGAGGGTGTGCCGCACATGCGATGCTTTCAGTCACACATGCGGGAGAAGAACTTAGTCGCGGCCTGGGTTGTTCTTCGTGGTTGTTTTGCTCAAATTTTGCATAAAACTAATTCTAAACATGATTTTTCTATGAATTCCTCAAACTCTTTTCTAACTTTCAAACTTTCCTATTTTCTTTTCACTTCAATCTTCCAAAACTTACTCCTAATTAATTTTTAGCTAGGTTTTGATATGAAATTATGGGAGAGGATCAAGTTTCTTACCTTGTAGTGATTTTGTTAGAATTTCTAGGCTTAAATCCTTAGCTTCTTTGAATTTTCCCTATTTTTCCTCTTTTCTTTCCTTTTCTCCCAATTGTTCTTCTTCTCTCCAGCTTCTTCTTTCTTTTGTTTGAATTAGGAGACATAAAGTGTTATCTAGTGTAGTTGGGGCAAAAGTGAAACTTCATTAATTAGCTAATCTTGCTTACTTAGTTTAGTTAATCTAGGTTAGAACTAATTAATCAAATTTATGTCTAATCCTACTTAAGGTTCCCTAATCATACTTAATTAATACTAATCCTAATTAGCAAATTAGGCATACTCTATGGTTCTCAAATCAAGCTCTAAACTATCCCCTAACTCCAAAACACATAGCTAAGTAATTGTTAACATAAACTTTCATACTTCTTCTTCTTACTCAAATGCTAGCAAGTCTTAAATCACACAAGCACATAACATATAGCATGAATGCATGAACAATTAGATATTCATGATGCATGAATGGGTTTGGTTATCACACTAACATTCCATGAGAGCTTTGTCTAACTCATGCACAAGTCCATGGCCACTCACTGTGGTGTCACATCATCAACACTTAAAAAATATTTCAGTCATATAGGGTGAACATATAATCTAGTAGGATAATCTTTTTACTCACTAATATTCTTCTACACAAGTACATGATCATGATGCCATATAGATATAGGATGCTCTATGATTGTTCAAGTCATTTTAAAATGAATAACAGTGTTCGTTCTTTCTCAAATCATTCTCAAAACAATGCAAGTTTTCATTTTCCCTCAAATCACTATTTATCACAAGTTTGATAAAATATTGTTTCATAATCCAAATCATCATTTTATTTTGGTGAATCATACCAAGATATATGTATCTGCTAGTAACCATCGCTAAGTGCCACCAATCAACTACTAGGTTATCACGATCACTACTCTGCCAGTGGTCATTGCTAAACACTATCTAATCAACTAGTAGGCTACCTAGAGCACTACTCTGCCATTGGTCATTGCTAAGAACCACCTAATCACCACCAAATTTATAGGTTGCTAATCGGAATAAGCTTAACACCTACACTACGCGAATTTTCAGTCTTTCATAATGGACTATCAAGCCAAGATATCTCATCTTGTATACATTACCCAGATTCACCATACCATTCAATTTAAAAGCATAATGTTTAAATAACATAAAAGGGGCAACTCATGTCGTACTCATCGTTTTACAAAATGTGTTCAACACACCTCCTTTCAACAACGGGTTTTTATCTGGTAAACTCAACAATGAAACTTAATGAAAGGTTTTGTTCAACCTGAGAAGTCAATTTCTACAACAATGTCATTCTCCACTAATGGCCAACAATGCAATATCTATCAATACTATAATTTCATAAATGATTCACATCCATCTCTAATTCCAACATGATATCATCAATTTCTCATTCAATTATATTCAATTTCAAGTAGAGATAACAATTTCCACAATTTGAACCATTTCACAAATTTGAGTTTATAAAAAATGAGGGCTTTATCAAACTAAAATACCCACATGCTATTTGACATATGGATAATAAATTTGATAGGAAAAATTATAGAAAATACCCAATCAATTCCAAACCCTAACCTCTAACATGTATTTTTCCCAATTTTTTTTACTAATCTCCCAATGGAGTATAACAAAAATACCACATATACTTGCATATCTCTTGAAGTAAAGAGGAGAAGATAAATCAAAAATAAACATCTGAATCAACTTTTCAGTTCGTTGATCTCGAAGCCCTCGCCAAGCTCTACAATATCGACATGGGTTGGAGATCAATTCCAACTCTAGGTGCTCTAAAATTAAGGTTGAAGTTTGGGAGCAATGGTTGAAATGATGAATATATAGAAAGAGAGAATAGAGAAATATAGAAATAGAGAGAGGTAGAAGAGAGTAAATGAAGGGAGAGGGGGTGCTAGTTGCTGAAATCTAGAGAAAGGTTAAAAAATACTAGGCTGAGAGGCTAGCCCATTGCTGCCTATCAGCCTTAGTCGCTCGTGCGGTGGCCCCAGCTACTCATGCGGTGAATTATGGCTACTCGTGCAGAGCTGAAGTAGAAAGGGTCCTAAACTTGGCCGCTCGTCTTGCTAAACCTTGGTTGTTCAAAAATGTTACTAATTCTCCACTTCACAGTCTTACGTTCAAAATAAATTAAAAGGAAATATTAATAAACTTACAAGATAAATAGGAATCAATCTATCTTAACCAACTCAACAAAAATGCAATCTATCACCTCAAGGATTTGAAAGTGTACAAGGCACCCATGTTGCAAGTAGGTTCAAGTCGAGTTTAAACTTGGGACACTACAAAGAGACAAAGAGAGAAATGAGAGTTGTAAATAGAGGTAAAGTAAAGTGAGAAATAACTTTTTTTGATGAAAGGGTTATGTCTAAGTACAAAAGAAAGGGAAAAATCAGTGGAGGAAAATGGGCCATAACGTCCAAAGATTTCAAATCCCGACATACAGCTCAAGCAAACATTCCATTGCTAGAGGGGTCCCACTGATTCCTTAGGTCCTTAAACTTTCTACTTATGAAGATCCTGCAAGTATCAATTGATAGCTCAAGTTTTTTCACCGCTCAAGCGGTGAAGCGGTCCTACAAGCTCTTTCGCATCTGTAATAGTATCCAACAAACCACGAAAGGTTGCTCAAACACACACTTGATTGCTCTAGTGATAGATCATAACCACACTTTCTCCAAACATATTTAAACTAACTCATGAACTCCAAGAACTCTTACTAATTGCTGAAATAAAATACAATGTAATAAATATAATAAATGAGGTTAGTTGACATCTTTACAACCTTGGGAACTCTCAAACAAAATAAACAACCAACTTCCTAGGAAATGCCAATATAGATCCGAATTCAAACAACTCTGAATTGGGTAATACCCATTTAAGATAAGGTTGGGAAACTCAAGGCATTACAACTTTGCCTTGTCATCTTTCCTTACATAGGGCATGCCATGTGTTTGTCTCTCTAGCTCAACCTTAGCCACCTTGGCTAACACAAAGCGCATGTTGCTCGTGTTAGAAAAATATACTAAAAGCCATGTTTTTGTGTAATGGGATTTAGTATTTGGTTTTAATAAAATCAGTTATTCTAGTTTTAATGAGAATCATTATGAGTAATATTTTCATTATATTATTTTTCTAATGTTCTACATATGTGTCTTTTATTCTACGAAGTATGTGATCTTGTGTGTAGAGTACGACTTATATATGGTCCAAGATGGATTTGGACACACCATCAGTTAGTTCTTGTAGAATATAAGTGGTTCACAATCTAAAATGAATTTGGACACACCATTAGTATGACTATAGCATGGTGTTTGAGTTGGTTTGTCTTAACTACATGAAATGGTAAAGTTTCAACTCATTGCTAGTGCACTTTGTGTGTATTGAGCAAGGTTGTCTTGGGATAATTGTTTATGTACTGATTAGATGAGACAATTTACATCTCATAGTTATTATGAGTTCTTATGCTCTTAATCTGAAAATAATTAATAATCACGTGCATTTAATGTTGGTCATTTTGATTCATAAAAGAGTGAGATTCTTTATGGGTCAATAAGCTCAATGAGTTGGGTGATCACTTTATGTGTATGGCGGATGTTAATTATTGACAAAATCCACGTCCTGGTTTAGGGTTTGATAATACCCCCTTGAAGAAGCTTACAAGTTTTTGATTATGTCAAACCCTATAAGTGGATTTTGTATTCGACATATCAAATAAGTTGAAGATCTCAAGAAAATATTAAGAAGTCGATTAAATATAATTGTCAGTAATTTATTTAATTGATGGGTATTAGTAACCTTAACATGGGGAGATAAATACGCATTTAATAATGTAGAGCTCGAAATATAATTTGGAGATTAAAATGGAAGTGCAATTATAATTCTTTATTGGTATGAATTATAATTTATGAAATTAGGAATTATAATTTGGGTTGAATTATGTTTTCCTAGTTCCATAAGGAGTCCTAATCCTAATCTACTCCTAATGATCCCTACCATAGCCTATATATATATATACATCATTGTAGCTCTATAAAAGATAATTTTTTTCAGGGTTTAGAGCAAGGAGGTTCACGTTTTTTAGCCCACACTCAATTCGTGATCAGGCATAAGGAAGGAATATGGTAGAAGATCATAAAGTGCAATCGAGTTCAAAATTCATCAACTATAATCTACTGTTCATGATTTAAATGAGATCAAATCAAATAGATCTCGAAGGTATAAACCCTAATTCTACCTTGTAAGGTTTTATAGATCACTGTAATTTTTTTTGGTCTAATCTATACAATATCACGGGTCTTGGGAATTTGATCCCAATAGCTCATGCGAAAATTGGTATAAACCATAACCCAAAAGGAAGTAACTAGTTAAAATAGATAATCAAATATATATATATATATATATATCATGAACCTTCAAGTTTATCTCCTTCTCTCTTTCTCACCATTCATCTTTGTATTATTATTATTTTTTATTTTATTTTATTTTTTTTGGCTAAGTAATCATCTTTGTATTTTCACATTGGTGAACTTATATCCCTCCCATTCTATGCTTTCATAGTGATCTATTCTCCCTCTATCGCATTCTCAACTTGTCAACTGCCCTCCCTCTCTCTTTTTCATGTTTTGGTTCATCGTCATTTGTCCTCCCTCTCTCCTTTGCTAATTATTTTCTCTCTATTTTCTCATTTTTACTAATTTTTTTCTTTGTCAAATCCTATCAAGCTTGATTACTTTTAATCATTTACTTTATTTGTATCTCAAATCACTTTAGCCTAGTACCATACCTTAGTTCAATCTAGTACCATACCTTTTGTAAGACAGCCTTAAGTAATAGATTGGGGTTGGACTGGTACATTAACAACCCATAGCCCCCAAAACTATTGTGTGGACAACCCCTAACAAATTCAATCATACCAAGATAGTTGATGGCTTCAAATATTAAGCAAAAGAACCATACAAATTATGCCAATCCAAAAGAGAAATGATCACAAAATACTAACAAATGTAGTAGACTGCCAAGTAAGGATTCAAGATCTACTCCAAACAAACGAACACGAATCTTCCAAGACCAACTAATGCAGATCCATGAATGATCACTAAGCAATGTGAAAATCTATTACAATACCTTCGCAGAGACCATTGGTCTCTCTCCAAAGAGAGACCGAAGAAAATTCAAAAGCTTTACCAATGATGACCCGAAGGCTTTCCAACAAAACCCCCCATGTAGGGCTCCCAAGAAATTGAAAAGTCCCAACCAAAGGAACTGAAAAGTTCAACTGAATAAGTAAGAGTCACCTTCTATTTATAGCTAAACAATTCTTCCTAAAGTTCATTCAAAACAAATTAAGTTTCCCTTCAATGTAATCTAAAACAAATTAGGAAACACTAAATCCAAAGCTTTAAGAAGTCCAAACCAAGTCAAATAGGTCTCATAAATTCAAACCAATATGGGAGTCAAAAACAAGTTCAAGTTTGACTAAATAAAATTCCAAATCCAAACTAATTTGGAAATGAACATTAAGCTAATAATCCAACAAATCTCCACCTTGGCGAAATATCCTACTGCAATGAGCCAAACACCTAACAAAATCTTCATCCTTTTTTCTTTTTTCTTTTTGAAAAAATTTCTATTAACAACCATTTGTCCAATTTTTGAAGCCCTTGAGAAGACCCACGAACCAACATCGTGAACAATCTATCAATTAGGTAAAGGGTGGAGACTTGACTGTAGGTAGGCTAACGGGGATGGTTTGTGAAAGTAGGTAGCGGTGGACGGTAGGGGTGCTCGCAGATCGGGTTGAGTTGGGTGGCCTCCCATCCGCCATATATCTAAACTTAGACAGATTGGGAAACATCAATCTGCATCGACCCGATTAGTTAATAGATGTAGATTGAGCAGACAGTGCTGGTTGGCGGATGGTGGCAGATTGGTTTAGCGGTTGGGCTTTACTGTTGTGGGCCTTTTTTGAACTATTTCCAGTAATTCTTTACTAATTTGACCCCCCCCAATATTTTTATTCTTCATTTTTCATAATAAAAATAAAGGCCAAACTTTCATATTTAATAAATAGCAAATATAATTACTAAATAAAAGGTCTTTTTAACACACAACATAAAAGCATATCATTCTTTTAGGAGTGTTTAGGGATCGGATTGGATCGGGTGGCCTTCCATCCTCCATTCGTCCAAACATAGGCAGATTGGAAAAAAAATGCATCTACATCCATTCACTTGGACCATTGAAATCATCCATTCTATGATGGATTGGTTCGGGCCATTGGTTTTGGCAAGTCGGATGGATGCTTGTCCAGCCCTAATGGGTGGTGCCTTTTGCAATTATGTGAAGATGGATGGATGCATGGTTGATCATGAGTCCTTGATTTCACTAGTCGCCTCCTGTACTTGTCACAATTTTTACATGTCACGGTGATAGTGGAAGGCGGTTAACATTGGAAGTATGTTTACCATTGGGAAGATGACGAACTACAAGAGAAATTGAGGTGGGTATTTGGCTACAAGAATGGGTTTATTCGAAATGGTGTTTTGTCAAGGGTTGTTTTGGTACTTAGATAATAAAATTAGCTTACATTGTTGTATTATGCTCGATACTTTGGGATAACGGAAAGGAGATTAGTGTATATTGTCAACAAAAGTAAATGAGGGCATTGTAATTTTATAAACTATGAGAAAACTCTATGTATTTTGTTAGAAATCTCAAAGGCGGCATGTGTAACTAACCCTTAAAAATGTAAAGGAGAACACAAATCCTGAGGTCATTATTGTATAGCCAATTAGTCTATTATACTAGTTGAATTGTGTGTTCCAGACACTCTTGATTCGTAAGTTTTGATCGTATTCAATGGTAAGTGTAGTAAATTTGTGTAATAAGTGAGGTATGTTCAAATAATAAGTTAATCCTATACTTTTATTCAAAAACTGTCATTTTTGAGTTGATTTTTCAACCGAATTTTAAGCATTACTTTATCTATCAATAGGATTTTATCTTATTCATCATATTTAATTTGTGAAAATCATATTAAAGGGAGGCAATTAGGGAGAGCTTAGAGAGAGAAAGCTCCTTCCCGTTGGTAGCCGTGAAACTCTTGAGGGTCTTGGTTTGTGGGTTTGTATCTGGGTTTACCTATCCTATCTTCATGGGTTGAGTATCTACTTGATGAGGATTTAGTGGGTTTTCTCAGATTCAGTGGGTGTGTTTGGGTGCTGTTTTCATGGTGGTTGCGAAGCCGTGATAGCCGTTGGAGATGGTCCCATGTTTTTGCGATAAACCAGTCCGCTGGTCCTGCGATTACCATTCTGGTGGTCGACGTTTGTGTTAGCCATTCGGTGGTGTCTTAGTCGTTGGAGTTAGCGGAGGTGGTGCGTTGCGTGTTTATCTGTGTAGCTGGAACTGAGTTACAGTGTGCGTGGGTTTGGCTTCGCCGGTGGCTGACCGATGCAGATTTCTGGTTGCCTTGATTGTTTCTCCGGTTGTGCAGTTACGTTTTGCGCCGGAGGTGTTGTTTTCCACCGGTGGTGGTTCTGTTAGGCGATACCGCCGGAGCTGCGTTTTTCTCCGGTGCTGGTTTTAGCGAATCATTGGCGCTGATACTGTGGGTTTTTGGAGACGAAGACGTTACAGCCTACGTGTAGCTTCGTGGCTGGTGTTCGAGTTAAGTAACGCGCTTAGGCGCACAATGTGGATCCAACGTGTTTGGCTACAGAAAAAGAGTGAGATACTTGTTGGTTTTCTTTACCGCCGCCGGTCTTGTGTTCGCCGGCGTTGTTGCTTTTGTAGAGGTTCTACAGCAGAGCGTGTAAGCCACGGCTTGTTGTATGCGTGAGTTCAATATTTTGGATGCAGAGCTGGTGTCATAGGCCTGGTGCAACAGACCACGTGTTATGAAAGTTGGTCTCAATTTGTTTTAAAATTACCGTCGGTTTTGTGGCCCACGGTTTTCTAAAACCATGTGTATTGGTTTCTGCTTGGAGGTCACGTGTGGAATTTCTGCTGCAAGTCCATCACGTGGAGAGGTAAGGGGTGAAATTCAAATTTGAGCGTGGGTTAGAGGGCTTGACCCATGGATATTATTTTTTTGGGCCCACAGTGGATTTTACCTGTGCAATTGCATTAGTGGCCCAATTTTGAACTTAATATATATATATATATATGTATATATTTTCAAATGGGCCCACTATAAATTTTGGGGTTCATTATGGAAAATTCTCTGTTTAGTTTCTCTGCAATGGATCATTTATAGTTGATTATTTTATGATGTTTGATCGTGTGATCCTCATGTGACTCGATATGAGGGTGGTTTTGAGCCATCTCCGTCAAGAATGATTAGAGAGTCACTGCTATAAAGAATAGTGGTTCATTTACTAGCCGTGTTCAAGACTGGGAGATGAGCGGGAGGATAGCTACCGGTTTTCTGGTCGCTTCTTGTCTTCATGTGACCCATCCTAATTGATCGTATTGCCACGCTTGACATGGAGTGGAGGGCACACTGCCATGGGGTTTGAGGATTATGATCTACCAAGGTAGGGACTGGGGGATGTGATGATTGCTCCCATGATTTTGTTGGCTATATTTTGGTTTGTTGTTGTGGGGCTATTGATTTTTCACTACAACTCCCAAGTACGTGGCTTATGGTTTCTGATCGTGCTAGCTTTATGTGACTTTGTTGGGATTCCTCATGGGGTAGATTTTTTCCTCCGTCGCGGCTTTGGTTAAGTGGTTTGGATGTCACGGCTGTGAGAATTGGGATGCTTATTGGATTTCATGTGTTTATCTGCAGCTGAGACTGGGAGCATGTGGGGTTGGTTATCATTTTTTATTTGGCTTGAGGGTTGTTGTTTTGTGTTTGTGTCTGTGGTGTTTTTAGCTTTGTGGTGTCTTTGTATATTTGCCCATATATTCACCTCAAGTTTTCATTTATTATCTCTGATGGTAGGAGTTACTTGGGGGCAAATAGGATATATGGGCAGAGTTGGGTTTTTATGTTTTCTGTTGTTCTGGTGTACCCCTTTTGGGGTGCAGTACTAGTTTAAGTTGGTTTCGCTTTTTTTTCTTTGTTGTTGGGCATTCTTGGGGTATGCCCCTTTTATTAAGTGGGTTTTTTGTGCTCATTTATTTCTGTTTAGCCACATTGTAGCAGTTACCACTTATAGTTGATTTTTTCATTTTGATTGATCGTGTGATCCTCATGTGACTAGATATGAGGTGAGTTTTGAGCCATCTCTGCCAAGAGTGATTGAGGGGTCACTGCTATGGGGAATAGTGGTTCGATGACTTGCTGAGTTAGAGATTGGGAGATGAGCGAGAGGATAACTACTGGTTTATGGTTGCTTCTTGTCTTCATGTGACCCATTCTAATTGATTGTATTGCCACGCCTGATATGGAGTGAATGGCACACTGTCGTGGGGTTTGAGTCTTGTGATCTACCAAGGAAGGGACTGGGGGATGTGATGCTTGATCTTATGCTATTTTTGACTATGTATTGGGCTGTTGCTGTGGGGCTATTGTTATTTCGCTACAACTCCCAAGGCCGTCGATTATGGTTCCTACTCGTGCTAGCATCATGTGACTCTGTCGGGATGTGCCGTGGGGTAGATTTTTTCCTCTGTCATGGCTTTGGTTAAGTGGTTAGGATGTCACGGCTGTGAGGAGTGGAAGGCTTACTGGATTCCATGTGTTCATCTTCGGTAAAGACTGGCGGCTTGTGGAGGTGGCTATCCTTTTGGATCGGGCTTGTGGGTTGCAGCTTTGTGTGTTTGTTTGTCATGTTTAAATAGCTTTGTGGTGTTTATTTGTATCTTTGCCCATATATCCACCCCAAGTTTCCATCTATTATCTCTGATGGTAGGGGTTACTTGGGGACAAAAGGATATATGGGCAAAGTTGGGTTCTTTTGTTTTCTGTTGTTCTTGTGTTTCTCCCCCCACCTTATGGGGGTGCTTTAGTAGTTTATGTTGGTTGTAATCTTTTATTTATTTGTTGTTGGGCGTACCTGGGGTATGCCCCTTGTAAACTTGTATATTTCATTGTCTTTATTTTATAACTTACTTACCCAAAAAAAAAAATTGTGAAAATAACTCTTTTGTACCCTCGAATCCAATAGGTGAAAACAACTCTTTTACACCAAAGAAAACTCCCCTCATAAACCATCAAATCGAAAAATAAGCCACATTAACAACTACAATTGTCACGACCCCATCCTGTCCCAAACAGGATAATGTAGTGATCGGCTAATAGTCTCCTCTTGGGTAATTAAGTCATAAAATAAATGCAAAGAATTGTACACATTTACAAAGGGCATACCCCAGGTAATACACCAAATCTAATGCCACCCCCTAAGAAAGAGGGAACTGAAACACAAACAACAAACTGTATGTGATAGCCAAACCGTTCATGCATCATATATATCTCATTATTCTTGCATTCATGCCATATATTCTGTGCTTAGGTGATATAGGGCTTGATATACAATAGGAAGAGAAGAAGAAGAAGTTTGAAAAGTTATATTTAGAACTTGTTTGTTTTGTGCCTTGAGTTAAGAGATAGCTTAAAACTTGATTTGAGAACCATAGGGTATGCCTATGCCTTAAGTGAGGAGCTTAAAGACCTTAGTCTAATGAACTTGTCCATTTCATGTTATTTGTTATTTTGCTAATTAGGATTAGTGGTAATTAAGTATGGCTAGTGAACCTTAATTAGGATTAATTAAATTAAGTAGGATTAAGTATATACCTTGATCAATTAGTCCTAACCTAGACTAGCTAAACTAAGTAAGCAAGATTAGTGAATTAATGAAACTAGTAATCTTTTACAACCTTTGTCCCCAACCACACCAAATAGAAGTTCAAGCCAAAACCAAACAACAGGGAGAAGAATTCAGCAAAGTGTAGAACTTGCGAGAGGGAAGGAGAAGAAAAGAGAGAAAGGAAGGAAAAACAAAACAAAAACAAAAATGAGAAGAGCCCAAGGAAATTCCACTGAAATTCATCCCTAAGCAAACCAAAGGCAAAATTTCTATCCTAAATCTCATAAAAGACCTTCCTAGAATCAAAAGTAACGAAAGGGTTAGGACCAATTTGGTTTAAGAATGAAGATTAGAGAAGAAGAATGAAGAAAGTTGGGTTAAAATGAAGAACAAGCATATAGCTTAGAAATTTCAACCATTTGATGTGGTTTCTTATGTTCTTGATGCTAATGGACCTTCATCTTCATTTGTTTCTTTGATTTTCATAAGTTTCGTGGCCTGCATTCATGTTTAGAAAGAAAGAAGTGATAGGTTTCATGAAAATATAGCTTTTCTCAAATTCTTGATAAATCTCAAAGTTTGATCCTTGATTCTTAGAAACAAATGAAGTTTTTGATGTTTTGATTTGAAAGACAATCATACTTATATGTTTGACATTAAATAGACATGTTTTGGATTTATTTTTGCTTGGATTTTAGGCTTGGAACCAAAAGAAAAAAAAAACTTAAAACAGACAGATTTTTCGAACATGTTAGATATACCCAAAAATGCACGTGCGGCAGGAAGTCCCTGCAGCATGCTTTTCATGCTCCTTTCGGAAGACGATTAGCCATACAGTTCGGACTCCCATGGTTCACAACTGCAATGTGAAATAGATAAACAATAATGAGATCCGGCAAATCTTTTGAAAAATCGATTTTGGATCAAAATGCCAAAAGTGGACTAAATTACCAGATTTCAGAGTCACCACCTAAATATTTTTGGAAAATTTAGAAAACCCGAGACTCGTGCCAAAGGCCACGTGTCCGTCATCACCAAAGTGTCTTGGCTCGAGAACTTAGGTACAGGAGGGGAAGGTCATGAATTGAGTACCCCACTCGCCTGATTAAAGATTGGCCTCTACTACCCATGGTGTGATTCTTATTTACATTATATGCTCTTGTTCCGATTATTAGGCTAATTTTTACCAGGTGATGCACACAAGTATAGACCAATTCACAAAATTTGGAACACATTGATGTTATGTTTGTTTTGAAAAAGTGTTTTGAATACGCGTCACTTGAAAAAGTGAGTTTGTATGTACATTAATCAATTTATTCCAATTTAAGTAAAAAGACCTTCATCCACCGGCATTCAAACAGGAATATCATTTAAGCATTTGGCCTCATGGAATATGCTTGATATGGCAATAGAAACATGCAATGCAATAATACTCCAAGGCAAGCCAAATAAAGAAAAATAATTAGAAAAAATGAATGCTCCTAAACGATACAAAATGACTAATGTAATGCACACATTATGTAGATAACAAGTTCGGCTACTAGCATGGCATATGAACCAATTCAAGGGATGCGATAAACCACGTACTCAATTAAGGAAGTTAAAATTGACATTGGTTAGAATAATTAGCCGAACCCTTATGTGTGTAAGACGAATGGATGCAAGTCATGGAAAAGGCTAAGTAAATATGATGCTACCATTATAAGCGGGTAAATAAAAGGGAAAAAGAAATAGGGGTTGGAAGACATACACAATTATTACATATTTTGCCCTCGTACAAGAGGGTCCGAATGTCCAAGTGTCTGAATTAAACTAATTATTACAAATCCGAATAACAAATAAGAAATAAACTAGCTATCTAATTTATTACAACAAGGATAATAATGAGCAATAACTAGCTATCTAAGTTAACTAACTATAACATTTACAAATAAATAATAATAATAATTACAACCATATTAACTTCAGCAATAATAATTAATTATAACAATAATGGGAATATCAATTTACAACATTGATATAAACAAAGATACACAAGGATCGCATGCACATGACGGTTTTTAGAAGCAACTTTGTATGCCTCCCTAGGAATTTGCCCTATTTCACCTTTAGCCACTGCCCTGCGGTCAAAAATGTGGCGTCTACACCTCTGTTTCTATATTAAAAAAAAAAAAAAACACTCTGCTTAACAAACATTGGAGGCCAGTCGGCCCCTAATGAGGCTCGGCCGGGTCCAAACAAGGTTGGTCGTGCCCTAACTTCAGGCAGAAATCTGCTTCTGTGCTCTGAGGTGAAAACAATGCAGATAGAGCCTCTCTAAGCTCTATTTGTCCTTTCTGCTCTTCTTTGTCATGGGAAAGCTCAAGAGAAGAACAAGTTTGGTTCCAAAATCATCAATAAGCACAAGATGATGGCTTGATGATTTTGAACACGTTTGGACAAAAAATCAATGAATGCAATGAAAGATATCCACCCCTCCCTCCTATCATGAAGTGAGCTCAAAGAGGGAGGTAGACACGCTTCAAGGTTCATCAAAACATCATGAATTGATGTGTGATGACTCTTGACACGATGGACTCAGCATAACGTCCTGCCGAATCCAAGAAATTTTACTCATCTTCATTATGTTGGTTTCATTGATTTTAAGCCAATTTTATTAGTCCTTTCTATTCTTTAATCAATTTGTCTTGAATGATAGTTAAGTCCACTAAATGAGAAGAAACGTCAAACGAGAAGTGATCCTAAACATGAAAGAGGGACTACGTCTTGACGATGAACCTCCGTAGAGATTAAGCCATTAAGCATAGGTCTCTTTCTCATGCCTTGAATAACAATCAATCGGTTGAAATAACTCTCAAACAAGGGAAAAGAAGAAAAGAGGGAGGGCGCAGAAATGATTATGCGAAATTGATAGAATAAGACTCCTTAAATAGATACTAAGTAAAGAAAGCTATCAAATCGAACGACTCGATGTCTAAGGCCTAAACAACCAAAGCCATGAGGATGTACAACACAACAAGCAAAGTATTCAAAGCATAAACTAATTAAATGAAATAAAACAAACCTAAACAGCCCCTAAAGCACAAAAAAACAGTAGCTAAAAGTGTATTAAAGAGCACAAGCAAGAAGACACTAAACTAGTAAACAAGAACAAGGAGAGGTGGCTAACCCCTTTCACTTTTTGTGACATCAAACCATGTTTTTTAGCCTTTATTAAACTCTGAAAAACAGTTTAAAAGTCAAAGAAAAAAGTGTAAAAAACAAGGGTGTGAGCTATGAAGTGAAGTGGAAGAAAGGGTGTTAATCCTTTCTACCTTTGGTAGCTATTCAAACCCAAGTTTTAACACTTGAAATGGATCCAAAACAGCACAAGAACACAAGAAATAGATAGAGATAGATTGAAATGAAAGCAAAAACAAAGGTGACAAGCTTATACCTCTTGAAGAGAACAAGCTTTGTTTGCAAATCAAACTCAATCCTAACACACTTTCAAGGTTGAATTATGATTCTCAAGGCTTAACCAAGGCTCCAAGGTTAAGGTTTGAGGGTGTGTATGGTGTATAGATATAGCTCAAGGATGGTAAGCTTGCTCAAAGATGGCTTGAAAAGGAAGAAGGATCTCTCAAGTGAGTGTATAAGCATTTTGGAAAATTTTAAACCCTCAAAATAGAGATATGACCTCGTATTTATAGAATTTGAGAAAAATAGGTTGAAAATATCTTCAAAAATAGACAGCTAGCGGGCTCCCACCCAAAACAGTGTTTATCTCCCACAGGGCACGGTCGGGCCCCAATATCTCTCCCTGTTCCTTTGTTTCAGGCTCCATGTAGGGTGGCACAATGTACAAAAAGGGACCTCTGAGGTAAAAACAAGGTAAATATGAAAGTTTTGGGATTGTCTCGACCTTGGATTCCTTCGTTGAGAATTCGAATCATACACAATGTAACTTTCATTATCATAAAAAATGGGGTGTCTACAGTCCCGCACGTGTGGCCAGCTCCACTAGAAAATCAATTCCATTTTGAAAAAAAGGCACGTGTGGCCAGCACGTGCGGATTAGGTCCGGCACGTACGGAAAACCCTTGTTTTAAACACTTTTGTTTTGTAACCCTCTTTCACATAGGACATTTCATGTATATATTTGATACCTAGTTAAGGTTTAAATTAGACCTAAAACAATGCTAGAACACTTGAAAGAATTTAAGGAAATGTTTAGTTAAGATTAGACAACGATTTGTTATGTTTATGCATATAAGTTAGAAAACTTCATTGTATTGTTCTTGTTTTGTGTAGGTCAAGTCTTGAAGAAGTCGTACCCTTGTTCACGATGCCAATTGTGAGTAGTAGTCTAGTAAAGTTTTGTTTCTTAAAATTATGATTCGAAATGCAAACGTATGATATGTTTAAAAAAGGTATGATATTGTTTTACCATGAATGAATATTGTATATTTTTGTATCATGTATTAAGGTGACAATTTGGAACTTATTTGTGTTGGGAATCATGCTAACAACCTCTCGCTAGCCGAGCTCCTCTACCACCTGTTTTGGATTCTTGACTTGAAATGCCTTGAAATGTCCACTACTATGTTTATGTTGCAAGCGATCTTGTTATGTCTTGGCAAGTTATATTATGTTCAAAATGATTATGTACTGGGTTTTAATAAAGCTTATCGATGTCCATTCATTACCACTTTACTATATATGCTATTCACTAGGCTCTAGCTACCCCTCACCCCTATATGTATGTAGGTGATGAAGAGGAACAGGTTCAAGAAAAGAGGACAAGTTAAATGTCTTTTTATTTTGTTTTCTTTTGTAGTTTTGAAAGCACCAATCTAGAGATGCTACTATTGTATATAAGTTCTGGTTTTTGTTTAATGTGTATTTGTAAATGTTGTACTTTTCTTTTTGTTGTTGGACTTGTAAATTTCAATAAATAAAAAGTGTGCTTGTTTTGTTTTCATATGACTTATGTACATGCTCTGAATGGACTATTGGTAATTAATAGACAAATGTTTCTGCTTAAGCTCCAATGTTTTAGTCTATTTTTGTCTTGTCTTGCTAGGCCTTCAATAGTCAGGCACTACTGGCCAGTCATAACTACTATCCTGTTTGGAGTGGGATGGAGTCGTAACAGAGTGGTATCAGAACACAAGTTTGTACACATACACGCTATCTTTCAGAGCATATGACTTCCCTGGAAGAACTTTAGGAATGCATTCATAAGGAATGTTTGTGATGATATGTGCATCTTATATATTATTTGTTAATTGAACGTCATATACATATTTAATAATTCTTTAACTTATGATTTGCATTCATAGCATCATGGTGAGAGAAAGAGTTGAATCGTCTACCAGTCGTATGGATTGACTTGAAAGATTATTAGAGGAAGTAGTGGAGGCGATAGAGGCATTAAGACAAAGAAATCAAGAACGACCATAACCACAGCAATGACCACAACCACAACAGCAACCACAACCACAGTAATAACAATAACTACCATAGCAGCAGATGTCATTGCAGATGGATTTTTCAGACCAAGAAACAATGACACTAATCAGAGAATACAACAAAATGAAGCCAACCCAGTTTAAAGGCGGGATAGATCCTTTGAAGGAAGAGGCTTGGGTACTAGAGGCAGGGAAATTTTTTGAAGTTTTTCCATATACAGAGACACAGAAGGTTGCACTTGCTACATTCACTCTGGTAGAGGAGGCACGTAGATGTGGATGTTAGTAAAAGGCCAACATGAAGGTATTACTTGGAACTATTTTTCAAAAATTTTCTATGATAAGTATTTCCCACAGTCTATCAGTGATAGGAAAGCATCAGAGTTCCAATCACTCAAGTAAGGAGGGGGCACAGTGGCAGAATATGATGCTAAATTTATAGAACTAGCCAGATTTGCCCCACATATGGTCAATACCGAATACAACAAAGCAAGGAAGTTTGAAGAAGAGCTTAGAGGATTACTCCAGGGCAAGGTGTGTAGAGTCCTGGTTCTAAAACCAGACTTGAATCCATACTGTATGGATGTCTTTGCATGTTGTTAGGTTTGTGAATAGAGGAATTATGTTGTTGTCACTTTCGCCTGCTTCTCTTCCTTCTTTATTTGTGTTTTGGATCCTTTAGGGTGCTTAGAACAATCCTAGGAGAGCACGAATAGAATTTGTATCCCTACAGTTCACGCTCGAGATCAAGGTCTTCGCGGTTGCGATGAGCTCACGCCCACCACGGGTCACGACCATTTTGCATCTTCAGGCTTGTTATATGGAAGGAAAGTTGTGTGGCCCACGGAGGGGTGGTCGCGTTTGGGACCTGTTGTTGAGTCGATCACGCCCGCAGTGTGAGAGATCGCAACCACGATGGTTTGTTAATCATGCCCACGATCATCCATCTATATAAGACAAAGCTTAGTTTGAAAATATCTATTTTTGATCTCTCTTCTTCCCTCTCCCTCCTGTTTCACCATTTTCGAACCCTTAAGTTATAAAACCTTAGTTTTCATCTACTTCCAAACATTTCTCCACCCTAGAACCTTAGACTTTCATGTAAAGGAGGTTGAGGGTTTCGTTTTAATCTGAAAAGTTTGTGTCATCGTAGTCATCAAATTTTGAGCTTTTTTTCCTCTTTTGGATTTGAGGTAGGGATTTTCTTAACGATGTGCATGTTATTTAGCTTCGTTTTATGTTATTTTTCTTAATTGTGGATTTTCAAAAAAGTTAGATTTTTTATTAGATTTGTATTGATGCAAAATCTGGGGAAAAACTCTTGCTTTCAGTTATTGAGAATTGGTAAGCTAGTGGTTGTTGTGTAGTAAGTTTTTGGACAAAATTGTGTTTTGGAAAGAAATCCCCAAAGTTTTGTCAAAAACTAGGATGGTTGGTGCTTTGGAAAAAGGTGTAGGAATTGTGTGTATTGTGATGTTTTGGAGAAAATATGTTTGGATGAAAAAAAAATATATTTCGAACCAATCAAATATATCGAGTATTGTTTACTCTTTTGAAAATTGTGGTTTTGTTGGAAAACTATATAACCGGTTTTGGAAAATTGAATATTTTCTGTTAAGATTCACAAGACTCATAAGGAATGTGAATGTTGTTTTTGGGAATCATGGAGATTTTTTATAAATCATTAGGATTCCGATTTTGATATCATTTTAGATATTATTATTATTATTGTTGTTTCTTTTATCTTTTAATAATGGCATTAAAGATAATTATTTTGGCAACCGGTGGTGGATTGTATTGATTGTTGTAGAAATTGCATGTGGATTAGGGATTGGAAATGTTTACAAGTCATACATCGCATTGGGCATATCATGGATTTGTAAATTGAAGATTTCATGTTTTGAAAACATTGTTTTGGAGCACGTGTTGTGCCATTGGAAAAGGGAAATAAAGTGGTAAAGTTGTAAGGAGGTGTCAGAGCAGAATTAATTTGACCTGTGTGTCCTTGGTGTAAGACCTAAAACCCGCGTGGTAGGTGTCGATTCCATCCGGATAATCTTGGTAAAACGGGCATAATTTACTTGTATATCTTACTACTATGAACACTAGCCCTAAAGATTTACCCATTGTATTTACCATTGTGTTGTTTTAAAAAGGAAGTATTGGAAATGTGATTTTGGTGCTCTTGTATAAAATTGTTTCAAATGAGAAAACGCATGTTTTGTCATGGCATTTCATATGCATTCACCTTATGACATTGTTAAGCATCATACATGTTATCAAGATTATTTCTACTAGGCTTTATGCTCACCCTACATGGGAAACCATTTTCAAGTGGATTAGCTTGCCTCCACCAAGGCAATTACTTAGGAGGATCTTGGAACTTGAGGCTCGTTTGATTGCTTGTTTACTTTTGTTGTTAAATTTGAGCTATGGACTTCTTTGTATTGAGTTGGAACTCATTTGTTGTAACCGGGCAAGGCCCTAGAAATTTGGAGCCTCTAAGGCATTAACTTCTATATAACTCCTTATTTCGTTTTAATCATGTCTCATAACTCCTGTTGTAGAATGGAAAATTGTATAAATGCATGATAATGATGAGTTTCCACGTGTTTTACTCACAAGTGATGGAGTAGAATGTCTATTTATTTTTTGGCGTTACAAGGTGAATCTTTTTAAATTGCTTACATATGCAGAAGTATTGGATAAGGCAATCATGGTTGGATTGAATACAAAGGATAAACAGAAGTCCAAGGAATGGTTTAATAAGAGATAAAGGTATGACATGAGAAAGGGGCCAACAAATCTACTTATCAAGAAGCCAAGTATAAGAACTACCAGTGGTGCCAGTCAAGGGAGCATAATTGTTCCAATTTATCCAGACAGTAGAAAGAATCATTTAGGGGTTTGCTGCTAAAGTACAGGGGCTTGTTTCAAATGTGGACATATGGGACATCAATAAAGGATTGTCCAAAGGCCCGACAAAGTTCTTCAAGAGGAGCAAGTAGTTCATTGAGGTCGGTTCAGAAATCAAGTGCAAAGCCTAACACGGGGAAAGAACCGGTGAGACAAGCAAGGGTCTTTGCACTAGTCCCGGGAGATGCTCAGAGCACGGAGCCTGTTGCATCAAGTATACTCTCCATCTATGCTCATGATGCATATATTTTGATAGATTTGGGATCCACACATCCATTTGTGTCTAGTCAATTCATGAATAAATTGAACAAATCGTCAGAACCTTTGAATTTCTTATTATCGGTAGCTACACTGCCGGGTGAATCCATGATATGTACATCTATTTATCGGGATTGTGACATATTGATTGGAAATGCTAGGTTGACTGTTGATTTATTGCCCATTTACATGAATCATTTTGATTCCATTTTGGGAATGGATTGGTTGTCAACTGATCATGCTACAATAGATTGTGTATCAAAGAGTGTCACATTCCAACCTCCAGATCAAGAAGGGTTTTCTTTCCAGGGAAGAGGAGTGGTACCCCCACCTCATCTTATTTCATCCATGGAAGCAAATCAGTTACTTAAGAAACGAAATCGAGGTTATTTATTATGACGGCCCCAATGTGCATATCATTTTTATATATTAGTTTATTAAGAGAGTTCACATAATTATGTGTTCAACTTGTGTTTATCTATGTGTTTATGGAATATATGTTAGAATACTGACTTTGAACTAGAAATTGAGAGCCCAAATGAATCCAAAAATCGAAATTGATTAGTTTAATAGACTAGTTAGAATATTTAGAATCATATGGTGAGTTTGATTAAAATTTGATTCAGATCAAAATAATTAGAATAAATCAATTAGAATTGATTAGGATTAATTAGACTCAAGTTAGATTAATTAGCTTTAATCCTACTTAATTAGCCTAACCTAATCTAGCATACATGTGTGTGTGTGTGTGTGTTTTCCAAGCTTAATCAACTCATTTTTCTCATATCCCTTGAGCTGAAAATTAGACAAAAAAAGAGAGAGCTTCAACTTGTAGAGAGAGAGGAAGAAGAATTGTGTAGATTTGAAGAAAAATTGAAGGGATTAAGCAAGATTATACTCAAATCCAAGCTTTAGGTATGAATTACAACTATGAATCTTATAGATAATTCATGTAGATGAAGAAATCATCAGTATATAGGATCACTTGCATGTATTTGAAAAGAAAATATTAGAATTATCTTAACTATGAAAGAAATGAGCTAAATGTAGGACATGCATGCATAATTCCATCACATTTGATTATTTTGGACTTCAATTTTAGTGTTCATGTGAAATCAAGGGTTGAATTCTACATGCATCAAAGAATTTCAAGCTTTTAAAGGTTTACCTTCATGGTTGAAGATAATACATAAATGCATGAAGAATTTGGTTTCAAACTTGGCAATCCATGGTGTTTCTAAGCTTATGGTTCTAAATTGGGTCATAATCATGTTTTACTATGAGTTTTCCATATTTTTTGGTCCAGCCATGCAAGTTATACAACTTTAACTTGGGTTTTCAAACTTGATTTTCAATGCTGGAAATTCCAGAATTCAACCACTTTGCTCGAGTAATGAAATCTTTGCTCGAGTGCACTTTGCATGCATCCAGTAGTTTTACAGACACATTGCACAAGGCTCGAGCGACCAAGTGTGTGCTCAAGCGAACCTAGTTTTTCATTACTATTGGCTCAAGTGACCATCGAGCCTAGAGTTCAACCACCCAGTACTTTTGTAGACCCAGTGATCCGCTTAAGCGACCAACAGTGTGCTCGAGCGAACTAGCCTATTTCAACAACTTTTGAAAAATGCTTTTAAGTGCATATTTCCATTCTCATGCACCTTTAGGCATTCTTGGGCATTATTCAGACATCATTAATAAGGAAATGAATTAGAAACACATTCAAAGAGGATTAAAATACGATAGAACATTTGATTAAGACATGTGTTTCAATGTGTGCCTTTATTATGTGTTTTGCATAGGTGGTTGCCCGAGGCTTAGTATCGGTACAACTGACTATGAGTAATGTCTTTATAAAGCTATTTTCAAAAAGTATTTTGAATTAGTCAAGGTGTTATTTTGAAATCGTATTTTGTTATCTATGAATGAAGATCCTTTTTGAACTTGTAATCGTGGCATCCATTAGTGAGGCCCTCGCTTGGGGGGAAACAATTCCATGGCCCATTGGATTAATTGAAACACAGGGATCTTTGATATTAGACCCTGGTGGTCCATATTGAATTGCCTATTATGGTGTATTGATTGACCCTAGTGGTCCTATTGGATTGACCCTAGTGGTCCTATTGGCTTCGGCACATTGATTCATTGTTACTCTATTGGATGTTACCATGTATAATGACTTGATAATGGTTATTGCTAAAGCAGATGATTGACATGAATTTGTTATATGAATTATTTTGGAAATGACAAATATGTTTTGAATTATGTTGGACTTGATTCATTTAAATATTTTACATTGATATTACTCATTAGGCTCCAGCTCACCCATCTCCGTTTTATATATATGTAGGTGAGTGCATGGATCATCAAGATTAGCGATGTCTCGAGAATCTACCCTCGTGAAGCCGTTTTGAAGTGCCTCCGTGATGGGACATGCTTGGACTCGAGTGGAGCCAAGCTTGTCAACCTCTCCTTTTGCTTTGTTTTGCTTTTGTTATTTTGGAATTTGTTTTCGGACGAATGTTTTGTAAAAGAAGTTTAAATTTTTGTGATATATCCATGTAAGAAGATTGAAGTTTATTTTACTATGAAGAGATCTATCATTTATGCACTGCTCAATGGACTATTATAAATTTATTATTGCTTTTGCTAAGCCCCGTATAATATATTATGATTGATTTTGTTATTGGGGCCGAAGGTAATGTAAGATTACTGGCCAGTCATGACCTAAACCTATAAGGGTAGGTTCGGGTCTTGACATAATGGTATTAGAGCACGAGTTATATCTCACTCGCGTGTCCAATTGAGCAATAAGATGTCTAGAAAAGACTTAAGGATTGCATTCATATACGTTTTAGTGTACGAATGAAATGACCTTTGTAATTGTATACGTGAAAATGTGTGCATACATTGTGTGTATTATAATACCGGGTTCATATAGATTGTGGTGAGAATAAGAGCGGATGAATTGGAGGAGTCTACTTACTCAAGACTTAACAAAATGGAAAGAATGATGCATGACATGGTTGAATCTATAAGATAACAACAACAACGGTAACAACAACCGCCACCCCCACCTCTAGTGCTCGTACGACCACCGATACAAAATCACCAAGCTGATGATCGAACAATTGCGGTCACCAAAGAATTCAAAAAGATGAAGCCGCCACTATTCTGTGGGGGAGTTGACTCACTAAAGGTTGAGGCTTTGGTCCTTGGAATAGAAAAACTATTTAAGGTATTCCGTGCACTGAGGCATAGAAAGTCTTATTGGCTGCATTCACTCTAGAGGATGAGGCGAGTAGATGGTGGATGTTGATCTGTGATGATAATAGGGAGATAGGTTGTGCTTGGTTTTTGGAAATTTTCTATGAGAAATACTTCCCACAATGTATCTGGGATAAAAAAGTATCCGAGTTTGAGCAACTCAAGCAAGAAAACAGGACCATGGCAGAATATGAGGCCCAATTTACAAACTTGGCACGTTTTATGCCACATATGGTTGACACAGATTACAAGAAGGCTAGAAAATTTGAGAGATGTCTTCGTGATTCAATCGTAGACAGGATTAATGTACTCAAACTACCAAAGTATGTTGATGTATTGGATAAGGCACTATGTCAGAAGCAAACATGGCTGCTCATCACCGAAATGTTAAATAGAGAGGCAAAAGAGAAAACTTTAATGCAAATAAGGGAGCAACGTCTTCAATGAACAAGAAATCAAATCGGTGACTTCTGGTAATTCAAGTTCAAATCGGAGTGGCAATTCAGTACCTACATGTACTATATGTGGAAAGAAGCACCGGGGTGTTTGTTATTGCACTACGGGAGTGTGCTATCAATGTGGGAAAGTTGGTCACATGGCAAGAGATTGCACTCAACTACGACAAGGGGGTAGTAGGGGTGCTACAAATTAAACCGAGTCACTCCCAACAGTGAAATCAAATGTAACACCTATTGCAACAAGAAATGATCTAAGGCAAGGAAGAGTCTTCGCACTAGTTCCAGGGGATACTCAGAACATAGAGACTGTAGTCTTAGGTACATTTTCTATATGTGGCCAAACTACGTATGTATTGATTGATTCGGGTTCCATACACTCTTTTGTTTCTACGGTGTTTGCTTCTAAATTGAACAGACTAATAGAATCCTTAAGATACATATTATGTGTTGCATCACTAACAGAGGGATCTATGTTATGTTCATCTGTTTATCCTGCATGTGAATTATAACTTGGGAATGCCACTTCATATATTGACCTGTTACCCCTTGATATGAGGCACTTTAATATTATTTTGGGTATGGACTGGTTATCTAAGTACTATGCAACAATTGATTGTGCTGCTAAATGAGTAATATTTCGACCTCTGGGTCAAGAAGAATTCTATTTTGAGGGTAAAGGGGTAGTTCCTCCAGCATATCTAATTTCTGCAATGAAAGCTTGTAAATTGATTAATAAGGGATGTCAAGGGTATTGTGTAATGTATTGAATGATCAAACCATGGGTATTACCTTAGACAATATTCCAATAATAAGGGACTTTCCAAATGTGTTTTCGGAAGAATTACCAGGACAATTGATTGATAAGGAGATTGAGTTTGCAATTGATGCAGTACTGGGTACTCAACCGATATCTAAAACTCCATATCATATGTCTACTACTAAATGAAAGAACTGAAAATCCAGTTATAGAAATGACTTGATAAACATCACCGTTGGGCGCACCGATTCTTTTTGTGAAAAAGAAATATGGTACACTCCAATTGTGTATTGATTATCAGGAGCTCAACAAGGTAACTATAAAAAATAGATATCCTTTGCCACGTATTGATGATTTATTTGATCAATTACAGGGGGCTCAAGTATTTTCAAAAATTGATTTGAGATCGGGATATCATCAGTTGAAGGTTAAAGCCGGGGATATCGAGAAAACTGCTTTCCAAACCAGGTATGGATATTATGAATTTTTAGTCATGCCTTTTAGAGTCACCAATGCACCTGCAGCTTTCATAGATTTAATGAATATGATCTTTAAACCCTTCTTGGATGATTTGTTGTTTTATTTATTGATGACATTCTAATCTATTCAAGAAATAAGAATGACCATGAACAACACTTGAGAATAATCTTTCAGACACTTAGGGAGAAACAATTGTATGGGAAATTTAAAAAGTGTGACTTCTGGTTAGAAGAGATTACTTTCTTGTGTCATGTTATTAATAGACTGCAGAAAATTGAAGCGATTATAAATTGACCTACTCCAACAAACGTAACAGAGGTCCGAAGCTTTATGGGATTGGCAGGTTACTGTTAGAGATTCGTTAAAGAATTTTCAAAGATCATCGTACCACAGACCAAAGGGATCTGCATTCCAGGAGTTAAAGACAAGACTGACCACAGCTCCAATCCTTACTTCACCAGCAAGTATCGAGGGATTTGTGATTTTTAGCGATGCTTCTTACAAAGGTTTGGGTTGCTTCTTAATGCAGAATTGCAAGGTAATAGCTTATGCATCCTGACAACTGAAACCCCATGAGAAAAAATACCCAACACATGACTTGGAACTCGCCATTGTTGTATTTGCATTGAAAATATGGCGCCATTACCTTTACAGAGCAAAATGTTACACAAAAAGAGTTAAATATGCGACAAAAGAGATGGCTTGAATTGATCAAAGACTATGATTCGCAAATTCAGTATCATCCGGGTAAGGCCAACATTGTAGTCGATGCACTCAGTAGGAAGAACGTAGGAACCATGGCTTGCCTACTTACATATAGAAGAGAGCTTTTACAAGAATTTGAAAGACTTGAACTGGAAGTTGTACCTTATGAACAAGACGATCTATTAGCCGCAATTTCAGCACAACCGACGATCATAGAAGAGATCAAATAGAAGCAAGTGAATAATGAATTCTTTAAGAAGATATGTGATGAGTTTGAGACCAAGCCTAGATTGGGGTTTACAACTAAAGATCTAGTGTTAAAATTTTAGGCAAGGCTTTGTGTTCCTAATGATGCAGAATTGAAAAGAAGAATCATAGAAGAAGCCCACAAATCAATGTTCTCTATGCATCCGAGAAATACCAAATTGTACCAAGACTTGACGCAAATGTATTGGTGGCCTAACATGAAAAAGGAGATTGTTGAATTCAATTTTAAATGCCTCTAGTGTCAACAAGTAAAAGCTGAGCACCAGAAACCGACAGGTTTACTTCAATCCCTCTCTATTCTCAAATGGAAGTAGGAGCACATAACCATGGATTTCGTCATCGGTCTACCTCATACACCAGCAGATATGAACTCTATTTGGGTTATTGTTGATAGATTGATAAAATCTGGTCACTTTCTTCCTGTGAAAACTTCTTTTAATGTTTATAGACCTATTACTATCTATATTGATGAAATCATCCGACTACATGGAGTTCCAATAACTATTGTCTTGGATAGAGATTCTAAGTTTGTTTCTAGATTTTGGCAAAGTCTTCAAAAAGCAATAGGAACAAAGTTGAGGTTCAGCACCACCTTTCATCCGTAAACCAATGAGCAAATCGAGAGGACTATCCAAACTTTAGAGGACATGCTTCGTATGTGTGTCCTAGAATTTCAAAGCAGTTGGGAAACTTATTTACAGTTGGCTAAATTTGCATATAACAACAGTTTCCACGCTAGTATCGACATGCCACTATATGAAGCATTGTATGGAAGAAAGTGTAGGTCTCCAATTTGCTAGACAGAGGTAGGAGATAGGGCTTTGTATAGGTCTGAACTTGTGCAAGAGACAACTGAAAAGATCACAAAGGCTCAAGACTGCTCAAAGCCGGCAGAAAAGCTATATGGATCAGAGGATGAGTGATTTAGAGTATGAAGCAGGTGATCCTGTGTTTATCAGAGTCACACTGATGAAAGGGCAAATGAGGTTTGGCAGAAAAGGGAAGTTGACTCCATGCTACATCGGACCATTTCAGATTCTAGAAAAACTTGGCCCTGTTACCTACCGAGTCGCCTTACCACTTGGAATGAAATAGATGCAAAATGTGTTTCACGTGTCAATGCTTCAAGGTTATCTTTGGGATCCACTTCATGTGATAGATTACCACCAAATAGTTTTGGATGATGATATGAAATACGAAGAATGGCTAGTGCAGATCATTAACCGATAAGTGAAACAATTAAGAAATAGATCGATGTCAATGGTGAAAGTGAAGTGGAGAGATCATTATGGAAAGGAAGCTACTTGGGAGAAAGAGAATGAGATGCGACAACGGTACCCTCACCTATTCCCGAATGGAGGTAACTTAAGTTTGGAGGACCAAACTCTCTAAGAGAGAGAGACTATGACGACCCCAATGTGCATATCATTTTTATATGTTATTTTATTAAGAGATCTCGCATAATTATGTGTTTAATTTGTGCTTATATGTTTGTTTATGGAATATCTATTTGAATACCGACTTTAAATCAGAAATTGAGAGCCCAAATAGATTCAGAAACTGAAATTGATTAGTTCAATAGACTAGTTAGAATATTTAGAATCATATGGTAAGTTTAATTAAAATTTGATTCGGATCAAAATAATTAGAATAAATCAATTAGAATTGATTAGGATTAATTAGACTTAAGTTAGATTAATTGGCCTTAATCCTACTTAATTAGCCTAACCTAATCTAGCATATATATATATATATATATGCGTTATAAGCTTAATGGACTCATTTTTTTTACATCCCTTAAGCTAAAAATTAGAGAGAGAAAGAGAGCTTCAACTTGTAAAGAGAGGGAAAGAAGAATTGTGTAGATTTGAAGAAGAGTTTAAGGGATTAAGCAAGATTATACTCAAATTCAAACTCTAGGTATGAATTACAACTATAAGTCTGATAGATAATCCATGTAGATGAAGAAATCATTAGTATATAGGATCACTTGCATGTAATTGGAAAGAAAATGTTAGAATCATCTTAACTATGAAAGAAATGAGCTAAATGCAGGGCATGCACGCATAATTCCATCACATTTGATTATTTTGGACTTGAATTCTAGTGTTCATGTGAAATCAAGGATTGAATTCTACATGCATCAAAGAATTTCAAGCCTTTAAAGGTTTACCTTCATGTTTGAAGATCATTACATACATACATGAAGAATTTGGTTTCAAACTTGGCAATTCATGGTGTTTCTAAGCTCATGGTTCTAAATTGGGTCATAATCATGTTTTACTATGACGTTTCCATACTTTTGGGTCCAACCATGTAAGTTATACAACTTCAACTTGTGTTTTCAAACTTGATTTCAGTTTTGGAAATTCCAGAATTCGACCACTTCTCGAGAGATGAAATCTTCGCTCGAGCACACTTTGCATGCATCCAGTAGTTTTACAGACACATTGCACATGGCTCGAGCGACCAAGTGTGCGCTTGAACAAACCTAGCTTTTCATTACTATGGGCTCGAGCGACCATCGAGCCTAGATTTCGACGAACCAGTACTTTTGCAGACCAAGTGGTCCGCTTGAGTGACCAATAGTGCACTCGAGCAAACTGTCCCGTTTCAACAACTTTTGAAAAATGTTTTTAAGTGCATGCTTCCATTATCATGCACCTTTAGGCATTCTTGGGCATTGTTTAGACATCATTAATAAGGAAATGAATTAGAAACACATTAAAAGAGGATTGAAATATGATAGAACATTTGATTAAGACATGTGTTTCAATGTGTGCCTTTATTATGTGTTTTGTGTAGGTGGTCGCCCGTGGCTTAGTATCACTACAACCCACTATAAGTAATGTCTTTTTAAAGCTATGTTCAAAAAATATTTTGAATTAGTCAAGAATGTTATTTTGAAATCTTATTTTGTTATCTATGAATGAAAATCCTTTTTGAACTTGCAATTGTGGCATCCTTTAGTGAGGCCCTCGATTGGGGAAAACAATACCATGGCCCATTGGATTAATTGAAACACAGAGATCTCTGATGTTAAACCCTGGTGGTCTACATTGAATTGCTTGTTATGGTTTATTGATTGACCCGTTGTGGTCCTATTGGATTGTGACCCTAATGGTCCTATTGGCTTCGGCACATTGATTCATTGTTACTCTATTGGATGTTACCACGTATAATAAATTGATAATGGTTATTGCTAAAGCAAATGATTGACATGAATTTGTTATATGAGTTGTTTTGGAAATGACACATATGTTTTGAATTATATTGGACTTCATTCATTTAAATCTTATATATTGATATTACTCACTACGCTCCAGCTCATCCCTCTCCCTTTTATACATATGTAGGTGAGCACATGGATCATCAGGATTAGAGATGTCTTAGGAGTCTACCCTCGTGAAGCCATTTTGAAGTGCCTCCGTGATGGGGCGTGCTTGGACTCGAGTAGAGCCAAGCTTGTCAACCTCTCCTTTTGCTTTGTTTTGTTTTTGTTATTTTGGAATTTTTTTTGGGACGAATGTTATGTAAAAGAATTTTAAATTTGTGTGATATATCCATGTGAGAAGATGGAAGTTTATTTTACTATGAAGAGATCTATCATGTATGCACTGCTCAATGGACTATTATATATTTATTATTGCTTCCGCTAAGCCTCGTTTAATATATTATGATTGATTTTGTTATTAAGACCGAAGGTAATCTGGGATTACTGGACGGTCATGACCTAAACCTCTAGGGACAGGTTTGGGTTTTGACATTTATGTAGTATCTTAACTATACAAGAGTCTAATGATAATTTGAACAGCATTTCATTGGTGAGAGAATTTTCTGATGTGTTTTCAGATAACCTACCGGGCAATTTGATTGATAGAGAAATTGAATTTACAGTAGATGTCACGCCAGGAACTCAGCTTATTTCTAAGACTCCTTACCAAATGTCGCCGACAGAACTAAAGGAGTTGAAAATTCAGTTGGATGACTTGTTAGACAAAGGCTTCATCCGACCTAGCACTTCGCCTTAGGGTGCACTAGTCTTATTTGTGAAAAAGAATGATGGAACTCTTTATCTGTATATCTATTGTAGAGAGCTAAATAAAGTAACTACCAAGAATAAATACCCGCTACCTAAAATTGATGATTTGTTTGATCAATTGTAAGGGGAACAGGTGTTTTCAAAGATTGATCTTAGATCGAGTTACCATCAGCTTAAGGTCAAAGCAGAAGATGTGGAAAAGATGGCGTTCAGAACCAGGTATGGTAGTTATGAATTTTTGGTTATGCCTTTTGGGATTTCCAAAGCCCCTGCAGCATTCATGGACTTAATGAATAGAATTTCCAAACCGCATTTGGATGAACGTGTTGTAGTTTTTATTAATGATATTTTGGTTTACTCTAAAAGTGAGAACAACCATGAGCAGCATTTAAGATTGATCTTCAAACTCTTAGAGATAAACAGTTGTATGCAAAATTGAAGAAGTGTGAGTTTTGGCTGACCAATGTGATATTTTTAGGACATATTATTGAAAAATAAGATATTTATGTTGATCCCCAAAAGATTGAAGCAATAGTGAATTGGCTAAGACCAACTAATGTAACAGAAGTCCGGAGTTTCCTTGGCTTGGCAGGTTTTTACAAGAGATTTGTCAAAGACTTCTCCAAGGTAGTAGTGCAACTCACTCAGTTGACATAGGAGGCAATGCCATTTGAATGGATAGAAGAAAGAGATTCTACTTTTCAAGAGTTGAAAACTAGGCTGATCATAGCACCAGTCCTTGTACTACCATCAAGTACAGAAGGGTTTGTTATCTATAGTGATGCATCTCATAAGGGATTGGATTGTGTTTTAATCCAGAACAACAGAGTCATTGCGTATGTTTCTCGCTAATTAAAGCTGCATGAAAATAATTACCCAACACATGACTTAGAATTGGTAGCCGTTGTTTTTGCATTAAAGATTTGGCATTATTATTTGTACAGGGCCAAATGTGAAGTATTTACAGATCACAAGAGTTTAAAGTATTTATTTACCCAAAAAGAACTCAATATGAGGCAAAGGAGGTGGCTAGAGCTATGAAAGATTATGATTTGCAGATACAGTATCATCTTGACAAAGCAAATATAATGGCAGATGCCTTGGCTAGAAATCAATGGAGAATTTGGCATGCCTACTCACCAAGCAAGGAGACATACATCAAGACCTATAGAGAATGGAGATAGAATTGGTCTTACATGAGACTGGAGGAATTTTGGCTGCAATTTTGGCACAACCATTGATTATTGAAGAAATCAAACAAAGACAAATGGAGGATGCCTACTTCAAAAAAAAATTTGATGAGATTTATTCAAAACCAAGATCGGGATTCTCAATCAAAGATCAGGTGTTGCAATTTGAAGGCAGAATATGTGTTCTAGATGTACCAGAGCTAAAAAAGAAAGTCATAGAGGAAGCACACTGCTTCAAGTTTGTTGTTCACCCTGGAATCACCAAAATGTATCAAGACCTCAAGCAATTCTATTAATGGCCAAACATAAAAAAGGACATAGCAGAATTTGTGTCACGTTGCCTTCAATGCCAACAAAGTAGAACACCAAAAGCTAGCTGGTCTACTTCAACCACTTTTTATCCCAAAATTTAAATAGGAGCATATTACGATGGATTCTGTAGTTGGCTTGCCTCGCACACCAAAAGGTCTGGATTCAATTTAGGTCATTGTAGATAGATTGACCAATTCCGCCCATTTCTTACCCCATAAAATCTTTTTACAATGTGAACAAATTAGCAACCTTGTATATAGATGAGATTGTCCGACTTCATGGTGTGCCTGTTTCTATTGTGTTTGATAGAGATTCCAAATTCGTATCTAGATTTTGGCAAACCTTGCAAAAAGCAATGGGAACAGAGCTAAGATTCAGTACAGCCTTCCATCCGCAAATCGATGGACAGTTAGAGAGGACAATATAGATTTTAGAATATATGCTTTGTTTGTGTGCATTGGATTTCAAGGAAAGCTAGGAAACTCATCTACTGTTGGCAGAATTCGCCTACAACAATAGTTTCCAAGCAAGCATTAGCATGGCACCATATGGAAGAAAATGTAGATCACTAGTTTGTTGGACAAAAGTTGGAGGCAAACCAATGTTAGGGCCCGAAATTGTTGAAGCCACTATGGAAAAAATCAAGGTTATTCAACAACGACTCAAAACCGCCCAAAGTCGTCAAAAGAGTTATGTAGATTTTAGAAGAAAGGATGTAGAGTTCGAGGTTGGATATCATGTGTTTTTGAAAGTTACTCCATTGAAAGGCCAAACTCAATTTGGGAAAAAGGAAAAGTTGTCTCCACTGTAGGAGCATTTAAGATTATAGAGAAGATTAGTCCAGTAGCATACCGGTTAGCATTGCCACCAGAGATAGAGCAAATTCACAACATTTTCTATAGTTCCATGTTATAGGGTTATGCTCGAGATCCTTCCCATGTGATTGATTATCAACGCTTGTTTATTAATCGCCAAGTGAAACAATTCAAGAATGAAGAAATACCTATATGGAAAGAACACTACGAAGGGATGCTACTTGGGAAAAAGAAGATGAAATAAAGATGAGATACCCCAATCTATTTCCAAGTTAAGGTAAGGCAAGTTTGGAGGACCAAACTTCTTAAGGAGGGGATAATGTAACAGCCAAACCGTTCATGCATCATATATATCTCATTATTCTTGCATTCATGCCATATGTTCTATGCCTAGGTGTAGACACCCCATTTTTTATCGTCCTCAAGACTTGGACGTCATCGTTTGAACACCCGATGATTATGCTCACTCGTGTTCGTTTTGAGTCCCTGAAGGTCTCGGCTAAGCGCCTTGCCTTGGAGCCTCTAATCTTGTCTGTTTTGTGCTTGGTTGTGGGCCAAGAGCTTGTTGCTTCACTTCTGGAGGAGAGGGTGACCTGTCGGCCATCCCCCTAGCCTGCCGGCCACCAGTGGTGGCCGGTCGGCTATGTTGATGGCCGGTCAGCTACATTGATGGCTGGTCAGCCACTAATGATGGCCGACGGCCATTTTTCTCCTTTTTCAGATATTTATTTGCTAACTATGCCAGCTGTTGTTCACTGATGCTCATCTCCATACACGTGTATGGAGGGAAGAATACAAGCCTTTGGCTTGTTTTTCTATATAATGGGGGGTCTCTCCCCCATTTGAGAGGTTAGAAAATTTTGTGAGCAAATTTCCTCTCTCTCTCTCTAGAATTCTCTCTCTCTCCCTATTTTGTGCTTGAAAGTGAGAATTCTCTACACATTTGCACTAAGACCCTTGACCAAACATCTTCATCTTGGAGCTGAGGTTCTTCGAGGCTTAGTTTGAGTTCTTAAGGCTGGTTTTGGCTCAGAATTGAGGTTGTTTGTTGTTGTGCTTCAAAGGTATAAGGCTTACCTCATTTAAGCTTTGTTTTAATCAATTGCTTTGCCATCTTTTTAAACTCTTTTGACCTGGTTTTTCAACCATACACTATGCCAAAGTTAATCTTTAACGGCGGTTTCATTCATGGAGGTAAAAAGACTGCCGTTAAAAATATACTTAAAATGGCAGTAAAGATACTGCCTCTAAAAATTTAGTATTCACGGCGGTTACGAAAAACAGCCGATAAAATGTGAGTGTTAATGACGAAAAAACTGTGTGAAGCTAAAGGGTCAGTCTTTTATGGCAGTTGTTTGAAGACTGCCGTAAATGTAGTCCACATTTTTTTAATTCCCTCTCAAAAAAAATTGGATTCCCTCCAATTAATTGTTAAACGGCATCGTCTTTTACCTATTTCTTCTAATTGATTAGTTTTTTTTCCTTACATCTCTAACTTCTGGAAGAGAGACGTTGCAAAGCGAAACGAAAAGTCACCATTGTCGTTTGAAGGTTGTACGAAGTACCAGCATTGGAGGTCGTTCGAAGCACCATTGTTGCACTATAGCACCATCGTCAGAGGTAAGAGACCTTTGCCTACCTTCTGATTCCCATATTGGCTTCATGTTGCCTCCATTGGTTTCTTTTTCCATGCTTTTCCTTCTCTTTCTATTGCCATTCTACCTTTGCTGATAGTGTTTCTATTAAGCTATCAATGATTAGAGAAAAGGTAATTTCATTTTAGGGTTTGTTTCAATTGAATCAAGTATCAACTATACATTTCTTAAATCTCCCTCTTATTATTAGTTTTGATATACATACATATACATATATACATATTTATATAGGTTAACAAAGATTAAAGAAGCCAAAATAAACAAACCCATAAATCAAAACACAGTTTTTCAGAGAGATTTTTGTGGGTTCACAGATTAGAGACACTGAAATTGGGGATTTTTTCATATACATGTAGGCTCTCTCTCCTTCAAGAGAGCCTTCCCTCTCACTCATCAGTTTGGATCTCTCTTTCATTGAAGAAATTTTAGAGAGTTTTGAGCAAAACCCAAGTTGAGAAAGACCTCCATTTCACTAAATGTTCTTTTTGCTAATCAAAAAAATGCTTGAACTCATTTTATTAGTTATTGAAATTCAGAATTATTATGCTTTTGTATGTTCAAATTTTGAATTTTAGTGGCACTCACCACCTGTTTGATGAAATGTCTATTATGTCTTGTATTTGTTAAACCTGTAATATGAAGGGTAATGGTTTATTTATTAAGGCCTGTAATATGTAGACCTGCATATATTTCAACTTCTAACTATTGTAATATGTAGACTTGCATATATTTCAACTTGTAACTATTGACATGTAGAGGTGTACAGGCAATGATAATCTTCACTTAAATCTTTTTGGATAGATTCCCATAATAAATAAATAAATAAATAAGTAGGCACATAAGTTTGTTTCCACTAAACCCAACTATCAGGTATTGTCAAGTAATAATTAGAGACAAATCATAATGGATGTTCTACACACACAAAAAGAAAAAAACTTTGCCTGCACACACCCACAACAATTTGAATTTCAAACCTTCCTAATGACTACCCATCTTACTTTCCAGTCCTTTTTGCTTACGACAGTCCCAACCTAGAAAAGCACCATAAACATCTTTATCTCAAATCTGAATAGACTTTGATAAGAAACCAATCGAAAGATTTAAACTTTCAAACTCCTGTAGCAATTCAAAACCGCCACTGACTGCTATCACAAACATTTCACATGACTATCAAGAAGCATTGCCACAAAAAACCTTCATAACAGTCCTAGCTACAATAGTTGATGCTAGAAACTCCAAATTTAACCAAAAGACTAAAAATGAGTCATATCAGAACCTATCATTTCTTTCAATAATACAGTCGAGTAAAAGGAAGAGATAGTGAAAAGAAAATTACGAAGAAGCGTGCTTTAACTTTATCTACCAATCTCTGGAGCTTAGAAGCCATGGCGTGCTTGGAGAGCTAGGAATGTGGTAGAAGAGAGGACAAAGAAAATTACAAAAAAAGCATACTTTAACTTTATCTACCAACCTGGGACATTAGATTTATATATTGATGACAGACTTGATAACATTAGCTGGACTGTTTGCTTTGAGCTACAGCCTTGGATGTGGCCTTGGTTGTTGGACTGTGACCTTGGTTGCAGCTGAACTGTGGCTGCTGTGGCCTTGGCTGCTCTGTTGTGGCTATGGCCTTGCTCTGCTTCAACTGGATATATATATATATTAACTATTTATTGGATTTTGAACCTTCTTGTTATGCCTTTGTTTCATAAATATATATATACATACTTATGTTTTGATGAACTATATTTAATGCATAGATATTTCAATTTTTAAATTTTCCATGTTTTTGTGATTGCCATAAATTATTTGAAGCTTTAGTAGGAAAATAACATAAATTCTTCATTCCTTAGCACTTATCTTAATGCTTTACTTCAGCTTGAAATAGACTTTGACATGCAAAATTCACTGAAATAGTACCTATGGATAGACTTTATATCCTAAACTGACTGGCCTTCATAGAAACATATGGCACTTCTTTCTCCTTCTTTTTTATCGCTCCATCACTTTATGCAATGGATCAAATCGTAAACACATGTGACATCTTTGACTGCTAGATCCATATGGAGAATGTGGCTCTTGTCCCAGCTGCAATGCCTGGATATTTTCTAAAATAAAAACAAAGAGAAAATGAAAAGATTTTCAGCATTTCTTGCCAAATTTGTACTAACCCAACCTCTTTCAAAATCAATTCATGTAGTTTTTGCATGTACTCAAATAAGTAGTGGATATCATAACACAATTCCTTAAACAAAGACTTAGCTTTTGGAAAAATTCTGTTTGTAGCCTCAAACTTCTTGGAACTAAGATGCCAACTATCCTATATTTATGATTCTTTGTTTTTGTGTTGATATGTATCAAAATAAGTTGTTTGAAGACACTTGGCAGTCCAACTAACTAAGGCAAAAGATTCTCTATGTTTATATTCAGACTTGCACCTTCTTCTTTTTTTGAATTTCTTTATTGTATATAATCATGCTAATTATATATTAACTCATACTTTTTAATTTCTTTGTTATATAAGTGTTTACATATAAAATTTCAGGTAATCTTGAAGATAATTGGTGTGGATAAGGACTGGATTCATATAAAAAATAGGTTAGACCCTACATATGTGGAAGGGGTTGAAAAGTTTATTAAGTTTGCTTATGCTAATAAGCCTTTAGAGTCGAAGATATATTGTCCATGTAAGAATGTGTTAACCTTAGATATGAGACACGAAATGGCGTAAGAGAGCATATCATCATAAATGGATTTAACACTAACTACATAAGATGGACAATTCATGGGGAGGCCTTGGCTCCATGTGGTAGAAATGAAGTGAATGAAAATCAAGAATTCAATGTAATTGATGATATGATTGGTTTGGTACATGACACATTTCGAGTTCCAATGGAAGATGGTGTCTTTACTAAAAATCAAATACATGAAAATATGGGATTGGGGCCTAATGAGAAGACAAAGAAATTGTTTAAACTATTAGAAGATGCACAACGTGAGTTGTACCCAAGTTGCAAGAGGTTCACAACTCTTTCTTTTGTTGTTCGATTGTTGCACATAAAGGTACTTAATGGATGGACTGATACATCATTTGAAATGTTGCTTGAGTTGTTGAAGGAGGCATTTCCCGAGGGTGAAACATTGCCGGACTCATACTATGAAGCAAAGAAGTTCAACGAAGCCTTAGGCTTTAGTTACACAAAGTATGATGCTTGTCCTAAGGATTGTATGCTATTTTGGAAAGACAAAAAAATGCTTGATAAATGTGAAATTTGTGGGAGATCAAGATATAATGAATCGAAATTTCGTTTAAAGGATGGAACCACTAAAGTAACACAAATTCCAGCCAAACAAGTAAGGCATTTTCCTTTAAAGCCAAGGCTCCAAAGGCTATTCATGTCAACAAAAACAGCATCACTCATGACATGGCATGCAAATGAACGCACCAATGATAGGATATTGAGACATCCAGCTGATTCACTTGCATGGAAAACTTTTGATGAAAAAAATCAAGATTTTGCTAGTGACAGTCGAAATGTCAGACTTGGATTAGCATCTGATGGTTTTAACCCATTTAGGACAATGAGCATTGCTCATAGCACGTGGCCTGTTGTGATAATGTCATATAACTTGCCTCCTTGGTTATGCATGAAGCAACCATATTTCATGTTATCTTTGCTTATTGATGGGTCTCGTGGTCCTAGAAATGATATTGATGTGTATTTGCAACCTTTAATTGACAAGTTAAAGGAATTATGGACTGATGGCATACTTACTTATGATGCATCAAGCAACCAGATGTTTCATATGCGTGCAGCTTTGTTGTGGACCATAAGTGATTTCCCTGCATATGCTAATTTATCTGGATGGAGTACAAAAGGAGCATTGGCTTGTCCATCTTGTAATAAAGATACCCATTATAGATGGTTAAAACATAGTCGAAAGTATTGTTATATAGGCCATAGGCGCTCAGATGAAGGGCATAAGTTTCGGAAAGATGCAATAGGTTTTGATGGAAGTGTTGAAACAAAGAAAATGCCACCTCAATTATCCGGTGATGATATTTTCACACAAATAGAATTCATTGAGAACAAATATGGGAAGGGTGATGGAAATGAAAAGACACATGTGTCTAAAAAAAGAAAAGTTGTTGAGGATGGGAGAGGCATTCATAAAAACTTGAGGGAAGAATATAATTGGAAAAAGAAAAGTATTTTTTTTCCAATTACCATATTGGAAGGACAATTTAATTCGACACAATCTTGATGTTATGCACATTGAGAAAAATGTGTGTGAAAATATACTTTGGACCCTATTGAATGTTGTGGGAAAAACATAGGATAGTCTAAAAGCTCGTCGTGACCTTCAAGAGATGGGACTTTGTAAAGCTCTTCACCCTCAACAACGGCCAAATGATAAAGTTTTTTTACCTGCAGCTTGTTTCACAATGAATAAAGAGCACAAAGAAATATTTTGCAAGGTACTAAAAATACTAGTTAAATTTTTGGGTTAGTTAGAAAACACATTATTACCTCCCTATAGTTTAAAAATATACACATCTCTGGTATGGAGTAAAATGCAAACGTTATTTTCCTTTGTTTTTAAGCTAAACTAGAAGGGGGTAAAGTGTATTTAATCCTAAATACTTTAATGTGATTGCTTTCATACACAACATTTACATATTAATTTTTTTTTAAGGTTGGACAAGAAGTAGAATTACTTACTTCTAAATTGCCAAAACAAGTTGTGGCAATTGGCACAGTTATTTCTAAGGACCCATCCAAAGTAGTAGGTGGACAACGATTGGGGCCAGAATTTTGGGAAGTTCGTATTACGAAAGCGATAAAGCCTCGTCAAAATTTGGTAAAAGCTCTTGAAGGTGTCAAAACAGTTGGAGATGCACTTCACAAATGTGTAGCTTGGCCTTCAATTGATGTAATGCATATGCACTAATACTATATTTATTATATTTTTAAATCTTAGTGGTAGCTAAATTTATATCTTTTTATACATGTGCAGATTGAGGATCCATTTGCAAACTTTGCAGATTGAGGGGAATTAGATGGACCATGTAGATAAAGGACTTACTTTTGGAACTTTTATTTTGGCACTTGTGTTTTGAGACAAATATTTTGCAACTAATTGCTACATTTGCAGGTTTGAAAGGAGCTAGATAGAACATGTAGATGATGTACATGCTTTTTGGGACTTTTTATTTTGGCACTTGTGTTTTGAGACAATATTTTGGAACTAGTTGCAGCATTTTGCAGATTGGGGGAGCTAGGTGGACCATGTAAATGCAAATGTCTTTTGGGACTTTTATTTTGACACTATATATTTTGAGACAAATATTTTGAACTAATTTTTTTTGGGTAAGTAAGTCATAAAATAAAGACAATGAAATTTACACGTTTACAAGGGGCATACCCCAGGCACGCCCAACAACAAATAAAAAACGAATATAACCAACATAAACTACAACTGCAACCCCTAAAAATAGGGGACAAGCAAGAACAACAGAAATACAGAAAACCCCCAACTCTGCCCATATATCCTCTTTATCCTCAAGTAACCCCTACCATCAGAGATAATAGATGGGAACTTGAGGTGGATATATGGGCAGAAATACACACAAAAACACTACTAAGCTAATAAACAATACAGACAAAAATTACCCACGTGCTTAAAAACCGTAGGCCAAGAAAACCTTGGGTCAAAATAATAACCCCAACGCACTATCAGCCGCCCAACAAACATGCTTCAGCAACAATAAATAAAGATCTGGGCCCATGCTTCAGCAAAACAAAACTCCATAAAACCACTAACCACCGCCAGCCCAAAATAGCCGTGGGCCCAAAGTGAGCAACAACCACTGCCAACTTCAAAGGCACCAGCCCAAATATTAATGAAAAATGGGCCCCACTTCAACCAATACACACAAAAATCCACAAAGCCTCCAGGTGGTTTCCACTAAATAAAAGATATATATAAAAATTATATATACCACTCTAAAAAGTGGACCCACCAATGACCTCATATAAACCAATGGAGCACGTGGATGCACACTCTCAAATTTCATTCTGGAGCACGTGAGTACACACCTCCCCAGATACACAAAACGCCATTGTATAATAGAAAACTATGGGCTCCTACAAAACCGGCGGGAAATTAGAAACAAGATTGAAACCAACCCCCACTATCACCTTTCACGAGGTCGGTGTTACCCATGCTGATGATCACAACTTTGCAGGCCCCCAAAAATTGCACGCATCATCCAGACTGTGAGACAAACGCGCCAACTGTAGAACCGACTCCACAACTGAACCAATCAACACCGGTGCAAGAAGCCACCTACAGCGAGGACACCACCAGTACAACCCACATCCATTGCAACCTGGGAACAAACCCAGATAACAACCTCGTCGGAAACATCCACTAGAACATGGCGTAGCAGAATCATCTCCTCTAACCACGCCAAACAACTCAGGGGAGGACCACACAGCTGCCATGAACGGCGAGCCAGCAAACCATCACCCTAGCATCTTCATTTTCACGGCCAGAGCACTTAGAAACACGGCTGAAGCACGCCATTTCCAGCAACCTGCCATAATAAACGAATAACGACGGCAGCATCAAGAATACCCCCAGAAAGCAGAGAGCACCAGCGGTGAATAACACCTCCAGCACTCATAACAAATAACACGACGCACGGATCACCTTGCATCAGTGCACACTGAATAACACCCAACAGATTAGCAAAACTATCCGTCAACAAACACCAACACCATCGGTAACACAACACCACCAACGCACAAAAAAATACCTAGTCCACGGAGCACTACCAGGCATGGCGCCACCCACAAAGGACATACCTCTCTCTCTCTAAGACAGTAAAGACTTAGAAAGAGAAGTTAACAACAAGATAGAGCTCAAAGCAAAGACCACACCATAGTTGGAAAATAATCTAGGACACAAACAGCCAGACCATCACCGCCAGTCAACAAAACCAAACAGTGACCATCTTTACATGCGATTCTCTCTCTCCTACAAACAAAGTTCGTACTCAGAGAAGCAAAGAACCATGAACCCAGCTTTTGGACCCTGAACCGTAAAACCAGCAAAGGGGTATTGAATCTGCAACGAGCTATAAACACCAGGTTGCCCAGAACACATTCTCCCTCAAGGGTGAGAGAGATAATTAGGACCGAACTCCATGGGTAACAACGGAGGAAGGTTTCTCTCTCTAGAATCTAGAGAGAGAAGCTCTCAACCTAATCCCCTCTTCAACAAAGTTATAAATGAAGTTATATTTTGAACTAATTGCTACAAGTGACATGCATTTTGGAACTAATTGCTACAAGTGACATGTATTTGGAACTTTGCTACATGTGACATGTATTTTGGAATAGATTTTGTTAATTGAATATGGTGTATGGATTTGTATGGCTATAAATTGTATTGTGGCAGCTTATATATTGTTATATTTAATGTATGGAAGCTTTAGTACGTTATACACTTCTATTGAATGATTTTCATTGAGTACACTAGCAGGTGTTGAATATAAATGTATAAACAAAGTCAATTTAACAAATGGTTCATAATTTTCGGCGATTTAATTTTGTCACTAAAAGAAAATCATATTTATTTTGAAATATATTTAACGGGGGTAAATAAATGTCGTTAATTGTTGTAATCTTTTGCGGCAGTAAAAAACTACCATTTTTTTACTCTAAAATACTGTCGTTAACAAATGGTTCATAATTAACGGCGGTTTAATTTTGTCACTAAAAGAAAATTATATTTAATTTTGAAATTTATTTAACGGCAATAAATAAATGCCATTAATTTTTGTAGTCTTTTGCGGCAGTAAATAATTGCCATTTTTTACTCTAAAATACCATCGTTAAAGGCATGACATTTACGACGGTTCTACAAACCGCCTCCAATTTTCAAGATCGTCGATTTTTTATGTGACAGTTAAGAACCACCGTGAATACCGCCATTATTAATAATGGCGGTAAAATAATCGCCGTTAAATTATTTCCGACAGTTGTATAGACGATGGTTACACTTTTTGTCGTCTTATCACCGTTAAAACTTTTTGTGACGGTTGTATGGTTATTAACGGCGGTTTCAAACCGCCGTTAAAGGCAAATTCTGGTGTAGTCATAAAAAAAACTATGTTTTTAAGGTTTCAAAATGGTGATTTAAGTCCTGTTAAGTTAGGAGGTTGTCTTCTCTTTTTGCTCTTTGGCTTGTGAAGCCTTTTGTGCCATCTTTCAAAGCTTTTTGAAACAACTTTTTGGGCTCTTTTAACCACTTAATTCTAGGGGAATTTCGGTGGTAAAAACTTGGTTTTGAGGTCCAAAATAGGAGGGGGTGGCCTCCTCTCCTTGTGTCTTGTTTGCAAGTGTAGATAGCCTACCATACGAGCATGTTTTTCTAGCCTTTTATGCTTCAATCTCACCATGTTTTAGCCACTGTTTTGGCATGTTTTACCTCTGTTTTGAGCTGGTTTGGTTAGCTGAGCTGGGTATTGCATGCCTCTAGTGTAGTGCTCTTCACTAGTTTAGTGTTTTTTGGCTTTTCAACATGTTGTGCATGAGTTGCTTGCATGTCGTAGTATCATTTTTCATGCAATTTCAGCACTGAAATATCTACAACCTCCCTCATTTCTTCACTTTTCCATTTGTTTTGAGGGTTGGTTAACCTTAAGGTTGTGTTTAAGCTTGAGATAGAGCTTGTGCTCAATGGTTTTAATCCTCTTTTGAGGGTTTCTACTAACCAAAGGCATGATCTCTCTCATGTCTTAAATCATCCTTTGGTTGACCCCTCTCTCATTAGAGGACAATCACCTTGGACTTAATTGGTTAAAGAATGATTTGGTAATGTAAAATGTGTAAACAAAACATGACAAGTAAAACTTGAGCAAGTTAAGCATGTTGTGTTGCATTGCATGTGTTTGGATCGGACGTTAATCCAAACACAAGAAATGTGGGACGTTTCATACTCAAAGTGATGAAACGTGTCATTTTTCTTGGTCACCGTCACCCTTGATCATGCAAGATAGGGTGGTGGTTATTTTGGTCTTGTTTGTGCATTCATTAACCTTGTACAAGCTTGACTCCCTAGCCATCATGCATTGAAAATGCTTGGTTGGTGGCTTGAGAGCCAAGAGCTACACTCCTTTGAGCTTGAGAGATGATAAGGAGGGTAACAGTACATACATTTCTTGAAAATGCATTGATTTGCCTCTGTTTGCTCTCTGTTGCAGCAAAAAGAGAAGTCCAGAAAAAGGGGTGGCCGACCGGCCACTTAATCTAGCCGATCGCCCAGTTGGGGTGGCCGATAGCCACTTTTTGTAGCCGACCGGCCACCAATGAATTTTTGCACAAATGTGTTCCTGTGTTGGAGCAAAGGCAACCTAGAAGTTGGTACAATTTTCGGTGATCAAATAAGTGCAAACAGAGGCATCCGATGGCAAGGCAAGGGCATTTTCGAGCGGAGTAATTGAGCATGCATCCGTCCCTTGCCTTCGAGGCCATTTACTTGCTTTGTTTAAATTGCTTTAGTTAGTTAGCATAACTAATTATTCAATTCAAGTGTTGTAATTAATAAGTTCATTTTGGTTTGTAATATCTTAGCTAGCTTAGAATAGTTAGTTAATTTATTTCAATTGTGTTATAATAATTAGCTAGAATAGTTAATTAAGTTTTGGTTTGTAATAATTAGCGTAGCTAGTTAGCTTATTCATTCAGACCCTCCTTCACAAGGGCACAATGTTGTAATAAGTGTGCGTGTGTGTGTGTGCATGTCTTCCAACCCCACGTCTTTCTCCCTTTTATTTATCCGCTTTTGATGGTTAGATTAGGGATCATGTTTCGATTAGCATACGTTATGCTCACATGTTTGCATCATTCATTTGTCTTGCATGCACCGAGGCTCGACGCATCATTCAAACTGCATTGTCAATTCAATACACTTCCTTGAATACGTGTTTCAAAGCATGTTATCAAATTGTTGCATTCATATGCTACCTTAGTAGCCGAGCCTATTAATTTGATGTTGCATGTGTTGCATTAGGCATCTTAACATAGCTAGGATCATGCATTGTTTCTAACTAGCTTTTGTTTTGGCTTAGAGTACTCGGTGAGTTTTATACTTTAGCATGCTTACATGAGTGTGAGTGTTGCCATGTTTAGCATGCTTGCCATGAGGCTATTTGCTTAAGTGATTAACTGCATGAATGCCTGTGGATGAAGGCTTCGTTGCTTGAATTGAAACAATTCAATGATTATGAGTTTTAAACCCACTTTGCGAAGTGGCAAATCATGTTTTAAGCCCACTTGAGGGTGGCAAATTCAAACCATTTTCGAAAGCAAACATGAGCTGAATTCGTTCCAAGTCTTGCGACTTAGTCTATACTTGCTTGTGTGTGCGTCACATAGTAAAGTTAGCTAATAACCGGATAAGAACACATGAGATTTATAAAACATCATATCATGATAGTAGAGGCCGATCTTTGATCGGGTGAGCGGGGGTGCTCATTTCAGGACCTTCCCCTCTCGTACCCAAGTTCCCGAGTTGAGGCAACTTTGGTGATGACGGACACGTGGCCTTTGGCACGAGTCAAGGTTTCCTAAATTTTCCCAAAACAAAATATTTAGGTAGCGACTCTGTAATCTGGCAAAGCAGTCCAATTTTGGCATTATTTGATTTAAAATCGATTTTCCAAAATGATTTGCCGGATTGGACTCTTTAGTGTTTATCAGTTTCACATTGCACTTTGTGAGATTAGATTCAGAACCGTGACAAGAGTCCGAACTGTAGGACCAATTCGAGCTCTCCGAAAGGGGGCGCGAAGAAAGTCGAGTCTACAGTTTCTGGCGACTGTGCTGGGGATTTAGAGAACTTGACTCAAACTCATGATGTGTTGTTTTATCTACATTTATGTGTTTCTTTGCATTGCATTTGGATCGGCTCACTTAAGTCACAGTGTTTGCCATCTACTATTCCTGAACGGTTTGTCGGAGGCTTGCTTGGAAAAGCTTGCCAAAAGGCTAACCGGTTGCGGGCTCTGCCACGATGGGAACACAAGCCTTCGATCTGGACTACCGTTATACCGTTTGATCCTCCTTTCACTTCTCGGTGTTAGGTGCGAGAGGTATATTAGGTAGTCTTGCTGAGGTACCCTTTTGACCAATCGGCCTAGTTGCATATCGGAAACCATAGAGACTATTCCAAACTAGGACAGGTTGCTCACTCGAATGCAGGATTGTATGAAACCGCTTGTTTGCGTAGTGAAACCCTAGCTCCTGACGAAACTAGGACAGGGTAACCTTACCCCATCGTAGGGATGTTTTGGCTCTTACTTGCTTGATACGTGCTTTTAGAGTGAAACTCTGCAGGAATGTATGTATCAGTTGCAAGTCTGGGTATCAGTTTGTGGGGCAGAATTCAGTAAAGAGTACAGTTATTCAACAATGCTCATATCTGTTCTAGTGAAATCAGGCTGAGGTGCTGTCTGTTTTCTCTTTTGCTAGGTAGTCCTAGAACCATAGCTTCAGGAAGCTCCAATATCCCCCGGGTACATTGGACTTGTGTTGATAAACTTTGTCAGGTTGGAGATTTAGTTCAAAGGCAACCAGTGTTTCCTTCGCTAGAGGCAAGGCAAAGAAAGGCTAGTCAAGGCTCACCGGTTCAACTGATCCAACAGTCACCAGTCACCAGTCACCAGTCACATCACCTTTGTTCAAACTCAGCAAACTATGACAACATAGAGTTCGGAAGAAGTTGTGGCCATGATAGCGACATTAAATCAGGGAACTGCCATGCAGGATGAGACCAATGCTGAAATGCAACGCCCATCTGGGGCACCTACCACACATCCAGTCTCGGGACCCCAGCCAAACTTTGACCCACTTCCGCCAGCTGAAGATTCGCATGGTCCAGATCCTCGAGAAAGGTTAGCTCGAGCTCGAGTTTTCAGACCCCTGGTGCAGCCTAATGAGAGGCTTTATTCCCTTGATATTAATGAGCTCAACCAGACCTCATTACAAATTACTAACCTTGAGAAGCAATTCAAAAAGGCACAGGGCCTTAACTTCATTCCCAACATTGAGGATGGGTACACCAAGGCTGCCGTACGACTCCCAAACATATTCAAAATGCCACACATTGACCGTTTCGACGAGTCTGGAGATTCTATGGTACACGTCCAACTTTTCTTAGATGTCTTGAAACTGATGGGTCTGACTAAGCCTCAGAAACTCTCTCTGTATGGAAGAACCCTGTCGGGCATAGCAGCCACTTGTTATGCCAAGTTAGAGGATAAAGTGAAGCAGAACTGGGAAGAGTTGGCTGAGGCCTTTGTCAATCAATACTCTTACAATACCCAAGTTGAAATGACCACGCAAGAGCTTGAAGCAACCCACCAGAATCCTGCAAAGCCTTTTGTGGAATTTGTTGCAAGGTGGAGAGCAAAGGCAGCACAGATGACAGATCGCCCTTCTAAGAGGGATCAAGTGTGAATAGTGGTGCAGAACCTTAAGCATGATATGTCGCAAAAGTTAATAGTCGCTTCACTATTCACTTTCAAAAGTTTGCATGAATTGGGGGTTCAGATCGAGAGTGCGTTCAACAGAGGGATTATTCCCAGAATAAGTGAACCAATAAGGAGGGTGAGTTCCGGGAGTACCCATGCTGGTAGTAGCACTATTCCCAAACCCATTGAAATCAATACAGTCGCCACAGCCGACCCTTTTGCCAAACCAAGCCTACAAACAGCTGACCTAACCTGAGCTCAGGGCAGAACTTTCACCCCCCTCTATATGAGCCTAACCAGCGCACTAAAAGTCTTGATGGAAAGAGGGTATCTCAAACCCCTCAATCCTCAACCTCTGCCTGACCCACTCCCTGTCAAACATAACCCCACTAAATATTGCGTGTATCATCAACAGCGTGGTCATGGCACCGATCGTTGCTACCGTCTTCGTCATGAGGTCCAGAATCTCATCGACAACTAGACAATAGCTCCACCTCAAGACCCCAATGACCCAGTACCTCATCCACACCTTAACCTCATCCATACACTACCATCCACCTACAACCCCAGCATATACATCACCCCAGGTCATTTACCCAAGCTTAAGGTGTTTATCCCAGAAAGCATGGACTTATGCATGATGGATGCACTTGAACCCCAATCATCTCAAACCCATGAACCCACTACTTCTGAGCTGATGAGAATGATTGAAAATCTTCAGAGAACTGTGGCAAATCTGACCTTTAAGATATTGGCTCCGTCATCAACCATATCACATTCTAGAAATTTCAGGCCAAAAGGCTCCCCAATCTTGGGGCGGGTTGCAATTGAAAATAGCTAACCTGAAGCCATCCCAAGTCTGGGCAATGACATGTCAACAACAACTGGGCTTCGCTCTGATATAGCGACCCAATCCCTTGGAAAAGTGGAGGCAATTGGCAAAAACAAGGTAGGGGCAGGCATTAGTCCCTATGAACACCTTCAGTGGGCTGTTGAGGCTTTGAAAGCCGAAGGGCTAAACAAATAGCCAGTGCTTGCAGTTGTTGCAAAGACTGTGGATGACGCTTTTGCCACTCAGGATGAGAGCATTCGGAATCAAGGGGCAAGCCGGGAAAAGGGATGTCGTACCAGAAACGCCCCTTTCAACTCCAATCCTACACTCAAAAGAGATCAGCAAACCCAGTCAGCACCTGCTAACCCTTTTGCCAGTATATCCAACACATCCAATCAACCTCCACAAACCTTGAGTCATCAACCCCGACGCCAGAGGGTCTTCGCCCCGCTTTATATGTCCTTATCCAAAGCCATGGGCGTGTTGATCAAAAAGGGCCATCTCAAACCCTTTGAGCCTCGGCCTCTCCTGGATCCCCTTCCAGGTAAGCATAATCCGGCCAAGTACTATGTCTTCCATCAACAAACGGGCCATGACACTGACAGTTGTTTCCGTCTTCGCCATGAAATACAAGATTTGGTTGATAAACTTGGGGGATAATATGATTATGTGATCGGGGGATGAACCACTTGCAGATGGCGCTCAGTTTACTCCAGATATGGGGATGGCACGTACTGTTTTGAGCAATTTGCGAATGCTGTTTACTTTACTTTCTGACTTGGGTATTGGGTCAGTGTTGTCATGTTGTTTTGAGTCTGTCTAGTTGTATCGAGTCAGTCCTATTGTGTTAGAGTCGGGTGATTTCGGGTGTGTTACCTCGGACATCACTATCTTGTTTTATGTTTGTCTTTTACACTCTTTCTTTTGAGTCTGTTTCTTCCACTGAAGCCAGTTGTGCCAGAAGATCTGAATGAAATGGCAGAGATTTTCACCCACTTTTCTGTGCCTTGAAATTATTGCATTGACCTAAGTCTTTCAAAACTTTTCTAACACTATGATGAAAATAAAGATGAAGGAATTCCTCGAGATTTGCAAAAATTTGATCAATTGAGAGAAAGAGAGGCATGCTAAGCCCTTAATGAATGAGATCATGTTTGTTAATGTGAGTACTGAGAAAGATCGTAGCTTGATCCAGATTGGTTCTACATTGTCTTCGACGCGAGCGACTAGTCACTTTCTTAAAAGATTTCAAAAAATATTTTGCGTGGTCCTGCGAAGACATGCATGGAATCGCTCTCGAGATTGTGCAGCATAGGATCACTCTTGGCCTCGAGAATCGACCTCTTTTGCTTTTAAACCTTGAACTTTGATTCAGAATGTTCAATGATCAACCAAAATATAAGGCTTGTATGGCCGGATCGGAAGCAACCCTTGAACTAGGGCAAGAAGGTCAGATCAAGAAGGTCAGATGTCGGCAAAGGAAGCTTGCAAAGCTAGATCAGAAGTAGCCCTTGAACTAGGGGCAGAAATGTCAGATGGGCTCAAAGATTCAAAAATGGGTCATTCCGCCAACCAATGAAGACCGGCAAAAAAAAAAAAGCCAAATCCGAGAAATGGAGAGAAGAAAAATTATTGTTGAAGGACAATCGAGTTTCTATCCATAACACTAGGGGCAAATTCAGACCCGATGGGATGGGCTCCTACATCATCAGCAAACAGCAGCCATTCTCCTGGATTCAGATGGCTTAGAGACCCTACGACCAATCAACATGGACAAAGTTAAACTTTTTTTATCCTTGAGAGGCTCACTGGGCCGAAAACCCGGAAGGGCGACCCAAGCAAAAGGTAGAGCAGAGAAAAAGAAGAAAAAGAACAAAAATGAAAAATGAAGAAAATGAAAAGAAGAAAAGAAAAGAAAAAGAAAAATGAAGAAAAGAAGTGAAGAAATGAAAAATGAAAAGAAAATAGAGCTCGCAAGGTTGAAAACCCGGAAAGACGGCCTTGGTAAAAGTTAGAGCACAAAAGAAGAGTGTCAACACCCGAGTGAACCTCAACCCGAAACTACGTTAGGCCTGATTCCCATGTTTGGGATACGTAGCCAACTTCATCCTGAAGTTTGGCCCCAATCATTTTCAGCCTGCTTGGCTCATCCATGTTGATTGGTTTATCCTTGTTCAAACTCGGCTATCTTATCCATGTACAAATTGGCTCGTCTTCATTCAAAATTAGTTGTTCTATTCTGTTCGAAGATTCAGCTGCATAATGATTCAAAATTCAGATCTGAGATTGTGCATCTCGAGAGTAGATTCCGCGTTGGTCAAGTAGTGGCCATTTGCAAAAACAGTTTTAAGGATTTTTAATAAGGTTGACTAGTTCTCTCGAAAATTATTCCATTTTTCCAAAACTGGACCATTTCTTGGACCCAAAAAATGAAAATTTTCAGTGCTCACAACCTAATTTACATGATTTCAAATCAGAAAATCGGACAAGTATGCTAATCTAACTCTCATGTTGGTCAAAATTTGTTTTAGTAGAAAGCCAAAACAAAAAATCGTCAAAATAATGAACTAGGGGCACAGTTGAGTCAGGTTTTTTGTCTGTTCCCCGTTGTTAATGTATTCACCAGAAAGGGCACAACTGAAGCTAACAGCAGAGGACTGAAAGCTCTCTCATCCTCCAAGCAGCGAGGTATCAAGCCAAGTGCGAAGCACGAAATGGAATGGATCAGGATATTCCACTCCCTCATCTGGACAAGTTTGACCACATTCAAGCTAAGCCAAGTGCATCGTCAACTGATGTCAAGAAGAAGGATCTAGTAGAATACTAGGGGCAAGAGCCCACAACTTCCTATTTATCTATCAACCACCCAAGGGAGGGATAAAAAAAATAAGAGAGATTAAAGAATAGAGAGATGTGCGTTGAGAGAAAAAGTGAGAAAAGGGCTTTTTCATAAAACTAGAGATTGAGTGCCAAAGTGATGTGAGAATCACAAATGAGAAAGGGTGGGAAACAATATCCGAAGAAACAGGCTCCTCGTGGATCAAGAGGTCTCCCACCGATGGATAGCAGAATGTCCAGTGTTGTGTTTGTTGTTTTGTTTGTTTCGATTCTTGTTTTGATTCGTTTTGAGTGTCAATAGATGTGTCTAGGTTGTTTTACCTTTGTTTTCCTTTGTTGAGTCATTTTGATTGTAGTCGGTCGTAGGCTCAACACCCAGTTGAGAACTCATTCTCAATTTCAATTTCAAAAATAAATCGTTTTGTGCTCAGAGTGCTGTGTCGTTCTCCACATATGTGAAAAACAGGATTTGTTCTTTCACAAAACTGCTGGGTTCAACCCAGGTCATGTAAGAACAGTAGAACCAGGACCTATTTGAAGCTACATAGGTTTCGGACTGCAAAGCAAAAGAAAAGAGGGAAAATTTGGGGCATCTTAGTGTGTTTCAACTTCGGCAAATTCCGAGACTGCATTCAAGGTGCATCTTCTCAGGCCTCGCCATTTCTCTGGAGTATGAGTGTATCTCGACCCCAAGTGTAAGCCTGCTTTAAGTTAGAATGGCAATTAAAGCAGCATGCAGATGTTACCTCTCGCCAATATGAACAGGGTGTGTCCTTTTTGAGTTAAGCATGTTGCAAAGTCCTCTGAGAGGTAAATTGGAGGCATCAAAGTACATATTTGATTCTCTTCTATTGCATAGAATGTGCACTTTCATATACACTTCTGTTGCATACGCGCCGCGCATCGTTTATGATTCTTGCATAGAATATGCTTTCAATATTGCATAGAATATGCATGTCTCTTGCATAGAATATGCTTTCAATATTACATAGAATATGCTCTTGTTTCTTGCATAGAATATGTTTTTGTCTCTTGCATAGGATATGTTTGTTTCATGCATAGAACATGCTTTCAATTAACATCATGCATCTATCGCACAATAATCTCACTCAGTGCATCTATTTCACAATTTCATATCACTCGTATTGTCTTATGCGCCTTGTGGTTGTGTATCACTCGCACTGACATGTGCACCTTGTGGTTGTGTATCACTCACACTGTTTTGTGCACTTTGTGGTTGTGTATCACTCACACTGTCTTGTGCACCTTATGGATGTGTCTCACTCGCACTGTATCATGCATTTACACTTTGTGTCTCACTCGCACCGTCTTGTGCATTCTTTGGTCTAGGAGACCTTAAAATCATGCATTTACACTTGCGCTTTCTTGCGCATCGCACTTTTTTGTGCAATTTACACTCACGCTTTCTTGCGCATCGCACATTTCTGTGCAGTTTACACTCGCGCTTTCTTGCGCATCGCACTTTTCTATGTAGTTTACACTCGCACTTTCTTGCGCATCACACTTTTTTATGCAGTTTACACTCGCGCTTTCTTGCGGATCGCACTTTTTTGTACAGTTTACACTCGCGCTTTCTTGCACATCGCACTTTCTTGTGCAATCTTACACTCGCGCTTTCTTACGCATCGCACTATCTTGTGCATTTCATTACATGCTCTCATCTTGTATAGAAAATGCTCATTTCTTTTGCATAGAACTTGCATCGCACTATTTTACGCACCTTACCTGCACTCATTAGTGCATTGCTCGTGCTATTTTATGCACCTTACCTGCACTTGTTTGCGCATTACATCGCGCTATTTTGTGCACCTTACCTGCACTCGTTAGTGCATTGCTCGCACTATTTTACGCACCTTACCTGCAGTCATTAGTGCATTGCTCGCGCTATTTTGTGCACCTTACCTGCACTTGTTTATGCATTGCATTGCGCTATTTTGCGCACCTTACTTGCGCTTGTTTGTGCTTTGTATAGCACTATTTTGTGCATTCCTTTTGTATCGCACTGTTTTGTACACCCTATATCGCACTGTCATGTGCACCCTGCATCACACTGTTTTGTGCACCCTGCATCGCACTATCTTGTGCACCTTTTTTTGTTACAGATTTTGTGCACCTTGTATTGCACTGTCTTGTGCATTCATATTTGTCTTGTGCACTTTCACTCGCACTGTCTTGTGCACCTGTAGAGCACTGTTTTGTGCATTCCTTTTGCATCGCACTGTCTGTGCATTCACATCTGTCTTGTGCACTTCACATTACATAGCACTGTCTTGTGCATTTCATAGCACTATCTTGTGCATTGCATTTTGTATAGCACTATTTTGTGCATTCATTCACCCTTACTTGCACTATCTTGTGCACCTTTTTAGCTTTGTATCACTCGCACTGTCTTGTGCACCTGGTTTGCATTGTCTTGTGCATTGATCTGGTCTAGGAGACCTTAAATTTTCTAAAGGTGCAATTCCTTTGGTGTTTGTCGTGCCCGAACGACTTCTGATGGTCTGGTATAGCCACCTGCCTGTGTTTGCAATGAGTTTCTAGGAGATCAACTGAGATGATGGAAACTAGAGTTCGAATGGCCGATGCCTAGAACGCAAAGGTTCGGAATTTCTGAGACTAAAGTTTGGTTTAAATACCCAGGGGTGTATCCTCAGCTTGAAATCTGTATGGAAGCCCCATAGGTTAAGGTAGCGTGTATGCGCCTCAATTCTAGATATTGAACCAACCTAGTCTGTCGCCCTGTTGGAGAATAGGGAAAGTTGCGTATATAGTCAGGGAGAAAAGTAGTACCTATGGTTCAGAAACGCAAGATACAAAAGTGGGAGATCCCCAACAACATAAGGTGAGTCATCACCAATTGCCCCTGTAAGGTACTTTCGAGAGCATCACTTCCTAGCTGCATCATCGTATCTATCATAAGTGTTGCATAACATCTATCGCATTGTATATAGCATTTATCGCATGCATCTACTGCATTATCCATTTTATCGCCTGCATCATTTCCATGTTAAGCTTAGTCTGGCATGTGCTCATACATTTCCTTCGTTGAAGCATGGTTCTGTGATAATGTGTACGCGCCTATTCCACTAAGAGAATTGTGGTCTGAGGGTGTCGGCACCTTTTCTGTGTTACACGTGGTCTAGTTTGTGTCCATGCCTTTTTTTAGGTAAAATGTGGCTTGGCATGCGCCTTATTCACTGCATCAATTGCATCGTACTTTGTTTTGTTGCATTCGACATTTAGGATCACGATCTTTTTTCAATAGATCATTCCTCACTTATATCATACCACCCCTCTAGTTAGAAGCATTTGGGACGTGTGTCCGACGCTTATACCACCCCTTTGGTTAGAAACACTTGGGACGTGTGCCCGATGTTTATACCACCCCCCGATTAGAAGCGTTTCGGACGTGTGTCTGACGCTTATACCACCCCTTTGGTTAGAAACACTTGGGACGTGTGCCCGATGTTTATACCACCTCCCGGTTAGAAGCGTTTGGGACGTGTGTCCGACGCTTATACCACCCCTTTGGTTAGAAGCATTGGGTTACATGCCCGATGTTTATACCACCCCTCCGATTAGAAGCGTTTGGAATGTATTCCGACGCTTATACCACTTTGCTTTGGTTAGAAACACTTGGGACGTGTGCCCGATGTTTATACCACCCCCGATTAGAAGCGTTTGGGACGTATGTCCGATGCTTATACCACCCCTTTGGTTAGAAGCATTGGACTACGTACCCGATGTTTATACCACCCTTCCGGTTAGCGCGTTTGGAATGTATTCCGACGCTTATACCACTTTGCTTTGGTTAGAAACATTGGAACGTGCTCTGATGTTTATACCACCTTCCGGTGTTTGCACCGCTCTCTTTTCCCTCTCGCGCGTGGTGAGTTAGGATGCTTTTGTTAAATGCATCTGGACGGATTCCAATGCTTCTACCGCTCTTTGCTTTGAAGGCATAATGGTTGGATGTGTTTCATTAGTTATCACTATTCTCTGTGGTTTGGAACCTTAGGATGTGTCCCTAGGTTCACACTATCTCACTCCTCGTGTGTGCCACGCGTTGGGATCTTGTTTGCCGCCTCGGGTGCGCCCGACAGTTGCAGTTCTTTACCTTTCCTGCGTGATGCGTAGTTAAGCTTGCATAATTTTCTTACATCCTTTCTGCATGAAATGTGGATTGGTTCATGTTAACTTGCTTATGTACGAGTTTGCCGCATCGTTTCTTCGCATGGCATTTGCATCTAGATGTTTCGTTACAGTCTCATTGCATGATCATAAGTTATGTTTTGCACCGTGCATATCGTTTGCATCTTGCTTCAGAACTATGCTGGTTGATTCTTTGCAAAGGGATACGTAGGCAGCCTGTGGGCGCAACCGCTCTTCGTTTTGATTGCTTGTTTGTCTAAGTCTTCGGCTTTGTCAAAAATGGGTCATCTCTGGGCTTTGACATTCACTCCCGTCATTTCATGACTTTCGAGTTCTATCAAAGAGGGGCAATTGTAGACACCCCATTTTTGACCATCCTCAAGACTTGGACGTCATCGTTTGAACACCGAATGATTGTGCTCGCTCGTGTTCGTTTTGAGTCCCTGAAGGTCTCGGCTGAGCGCCTTGCCTTAGAGCCTCTAATCTTGTCTGTTTTGTGCTTGGTTGTGGGCCAAGAGCTTGTTGCTTCACTTCTGGAGGAGAGGGTGACTTGTCGGCCATCCCTCTAGCCTGCCGACCATGACTTGTGCCTGCCGGCCACTAATGGTGGCCGGTCGGCTACATTGATGGCCGGTCGGCCACTAATGATGGCCGACGGCCATTTTTCTCCTTTTTCAGATATTTATTTGCCAGCTGTGCCAGCTGTAGTTCACTAATGCTCATCTCCATACACGTGTATTGAGGGATGAATACAAGCCTTTGGCTTGTTTTTCTATATAATGGGGGGTCTCTCTCCCATTTGAGAGGTTAGAAAATTTTGTGAGCAAATTTCCACTCTCTCTCTCTAGAATTCTCTCTTTCTCCCTATTTTGTACTTGAAAGTCAGAATTCTCTATACATTTGCACTAAGACCCTTGACCAAACATCTTCATCTTGGAGCTGAGGTTCTTTGAGGCTTAGTTTGAGTTCTTAAGGCTGGTTTTGGCTCAGAATTATGGCTGTTTGTTACTATGCTTCAAAAGTATAAGGCTTACCTCATTTAAGCTTTGTTTTAATCAATTGCTTCTCCATCTTTTTACACTGTTTTGACCTAGTTTTTCAACCATAAAAAACTCTGTTTTTAAGGTTTCAAAATGGTGGTTTAAGTCTTGTTAAGTTAGGGGGTTGTCTCCTATTTTTGCTCTTTGGCTTGTGAAGCCTTTTGTGCCATCTTTCAAAGCTTTTTGAAACAACTTTTTGGGCTCTTTTAACCACTTAATTCCAGGGAAATTTTAGTGGTAAAAACTTGGTTTTGAGGTCCAAAATAGGAGGGGGTGGCCTCCCATCCTTGTGCCTTGTTTGCAAGTGTAGATAGCCTACCATACGAGCATGTTTTTCTAGCCTTTTATGCTTCAATCTCACCATGTTTTTGCCACTGTTTTGGCATGTTTTACCTCTGTTTTGAGCTAGTTTGGTCAGCTGAGCTTGGTATTGCATGCCTCTAGTGTAGTGCTCTTCACTAGTTTAGTGTTTTTTGGCTTTTCAACATGTTGTGCATGAGTTGCTTGCATGTTGTAGTATCATTTTTCATGCCATTTCAGCACTGAAATATCTGCAACCTCCCTCATTTCTTCACTTTTCCATTTGTTTTGAGGGTTGGTTAACCTTAAGGTTGTGTTTAAGCTTGAGATAGAGCTTGTGCTCAATGGTTTTAATCCTCTTTTGAGGGTTTCTACTAACCAAAGGCATGATCTCTCTCATGTCTTAAATCATCCTTTGGTTGACCCCTCTCTCATTAGAGGACAATCACCTTGGACTTAACCGGTTAAAGAATGATTTGGTAATGTAAAATGTGTAAACAAAACATGACAAGTAAAACTTGAGCAAGTTAAGCATATTGTGTTGCATTGCATGTGTTTGTATCGAACGTTAATCCAAACACAAGAAATGTGGGACGTTTCATACTCAAAGTGATGAAACGTATCATTTTTCTTGGTCACCGTCACCCTTGATCATGCAAGATAGGGTGGTGGTTATTTTGGTCTTGTTCGTGCATTCATTAACCTTGTACAAGCTTGACTCCCTAGCCATCATGCATTGAAAATGCTTGGTTGATGGCTTGAAAGCCAAGAGCTACACTCCTTTGAGCTTGAGAGATGATAAGGAGGGTAACAGTACATACATTTCTTGAAAATGCATTGCTTTACCTCTGTTTGCTCTCTGTTGCAGCAAAAGGTGAAGTCCAGAAAAGGGGGTGGCCGACCGGCCACTTGATCTAGCCAACCGGCCAATTGGGGTGGCCGACAGCCACTTTTTGTAGCCGACCGGCCACCAATGAATTTTTGCACAAATGTGTTCCTGTGTTAGAGCAGAGGCAACCTGGAAGTTGGTACAATTTTCGGTGATCAAATGAGTGCAAACAGAGGCATTCAATGGCAAGGCAAGGGCATTTTTGGGCAGAGCAATTGAGCATGCATCTGTCCCTTTCCTTCGAGGCCATTTACTTGCTTTGTTTAAATTGCTTTAGTTAGTTAGCATAACTAATTATTCAATTCAAGTGTTGTAATTAATAAGTTCATTTTGGTTTGTAATATCTTAGCTAGCTTAGAATAGTTAGTTAATTTATTTCAATTGTGTTGTAATAATTAGCTAGAATAGTTAATTAAGTTTTGGTTTGTAATAATTAGCGTAGCTAGTTAGCTTATTCATTCGGACCCTCCTTCACGAGGGCACGACGTTGTAATAAGTGTGCGTGTGTGTGTGCATGTCTTCCAACCCCACGTCTTTCTCCTTTTTATTTATCCGCTTTTGATGGTTAGATTAGGGATCATGTTTCGATTAGCATACCTTATGCTCGCATGTTTGCATCATTCATTTGTCTTGCATGCACCGAGGCTCGGCACATCATTCAAACTGCATTGTCAATTCAATACACTTCCTTGAAAACGTGTTTCAAAGCATGTTATCAAATTGTTGCATTCATATGCTATCTTAGTAGTCAAGCCTATTAATTTCATGTTGCATGTGTTGCATTAGGCCTCTTAAAATAGCTAGGATCATGCATTGTTTCTAACTAGCTTTTGTTTTGGCTTGGAGTACTCGGTGAGTTTTATGCTTTAGCATGCTTGCATGAGTGCGAGTGTTGCCATGTTTAGCATGCTTGCCATGAGGCTATTTGCTTAAGTGATTAACTGCATGAATCCTTGTGGATGAAGGCTTCGTTGCTTGAATTGGAACAATTCGATGATTGTGAGTTTTAAACCCACTTTGCGAAGTGGCAAATCATGTTTTAAGCCCACTTGAGGGTGGCAAATTCAAACCATTTTCAAAAGCAAAAACATGAGTTGAATTCGTTCCAAGTCTTGCAACTTAGTCTATACTTGCTTGTGTGTGCGTCACATAGTAAAGTTAGCTAATAACCGGATAAGAACACATGGCGTTTATAAAATATCATATCATGATAGTAGAGGCCGATCTTTGATCGGGCGAGCGAGGGTGCTCATTTCAGGACCTTCCCCTCTCGTACCCAAGTTTCCGAGCCGAGGCAATTTTGGTGATGACGGACACGTGGCCTTTGGCACGAGTCAGGGTTTCCTAAATTTTCCCAAAACAAAATATTTAGGTGGCGACTATGTAATCTGGCAAAGCAGTCAAATTTTGGCATTATTTGATTTAAAATCGATTTTCCAAAATGATTTGCCGAATTGGACTCTTTGGTGTTTATCAGTTTCACATTGCACTTTGTGAGATTTGATTTAGAACCGTGACAAGAGTCCAAACTGCAGGACCAATTCGAGCTCTCTAAAAGGGGGCGCGAGGAAAGTCGAGTCTACACTAGGTCATATAGGGCTTGATATGCAATAGGAAGAGAAAAAGAAGAAGTTTGAAAAGTTATATGTAGAACTTGTTTGTTTTGTGCCTTGAGTTAGGGGATAGCTTAAAACTTGATTTAAGAACCATTGGGTATGCCTATGCCTTAAGTGAGGAGCTTAAAGACCTTAGTCTAATGAACTTGTCCATTTCATGCTATTTATTATTTTTCTAATTAGGATTAGTGATAATTTAGTGTGATTATTGAACCTTAATTAGGATTAATTAAGTTAAGTAGGATTAAGTATAAACCTTGATCAATTAGTCCTAACCTAGATTAGCTAAACTAAGTAAGCAAGATTAGTGAATTAATGAAGCTAGTAATCTTTTACAACCTTTGCTCCAACCATATCAAATAGAAGTTCAAGCCAAAACCAAATCAAAGAGAGAAGAATTTAGCAAACTGTAGAACTCATGAGAGGAAAGGAGAAGAAAAGAGAGAAAGGGAGGGGGGGAAAAAAGGAAAAATGGAAGAGCTCAAGGAAATTCCACCAAAATTCATCCCTAAGCAAAACAAAGTAAAATTTCTATCCTAAATCTCATAGTAGACCTTCCTAGCATCAAGAATCAAGAAAAAGTTAGGACCAATTTGGTTTAAGAACGAAGATTTGAGAAGAAAAATGGAGGAAGTTGGGTAAAAATGAAGAACATTCATATAGCTTAGGAATTTTAACTTTTTGATGTGGTTTTTTATGTTCTTGATGCTTATGGACGTTCATCTTCATTTGTTTCTTTGATTTTCATGAGTTTTGTGGCTTGAATTCATGTTTACAAAGAAAGAAAGGATAGGTTTCATGAAAAGATAGTTTTTCTCAAATTCTTAATAAATCTCAAAGTTTGATCCTTGATTCTTGGAAACAAACCAAGTTTTTGCTATTTTGATTTGAAAGACAATCATACTTATATGTTTGACATTAAATATACATGTTTTGGATTGATTTTGCTTAGACCTTAGGCTTGGAACCAAAAGGAAAACACTTAGAACACACAGATTTTTCAAATAGGTTTGATTTACCTAGAACTGTACGTCCGGTGGGAAGTCCCGCGCGTGCGGCCAGCTCCACTAGAAAACCAATTCCATTCTGAAAGAAAGGCACATGCAACCCACACGAGCCCTAACCATCCCGCACGTATGGAATTAGGTCCCTCACGTGCAGAAAACCACTATTTTGCACACATTTTTGTTTTGTAACCCTCTTTCACATGGGACACTTCTTGTATGTATTTGACACCTAGTTAAGGTTTGAATTAGACCTAAAATAATGCTAGAACACTTGAAAGAACTTAAGGAAACGTTTAATTAAGATTAGACAACGATTTGTTATGTTTATACATGTAAGTTAGTAATTTCATTGTATTGTTCTTGTTTCATGTAGGTCAAGCCTTGAAGAAGTTACACCCTTATTCACGGAGCCAATTGTGAGTAGTAGTGTTGTAAAGGTATGTTTCTTAAAATTATGATTTGAAATGCAAATGTATGATATATATATATATAAGAAAGTTATGATATTGTTTTACCATGAATGAACATTGTATATTTTTATATCATGTATTATGGCGACAAATTGGAACTTATTTGTTGTTGGGAATCATGCCAACAACCTCTGGCTAACTGAGTTCCTCTAGCCACCTGTTATGGATTCTTGACTCGAAATGCCTTGAAATGTACACCGCTATGTATATGTTGCAAGCGATCTTGTTTTTGTTGGCAAGTTATATAATGTTCAAAATGATCATGTACTTGGTTTTAATAAAGCTTATCAATGTTTATTCATTACCACTTTACTATATTGCTATTCACTAGGCTCTAGCTCACCCCTCTCCCCTATATGTACGTAGGTAATGAAGAAGAGCAGGTTCAAGAAGAGAGGACGAGTTAGAAGTCTTTTTATTTTGTTTTCTTTTGTACTTTTGAAAGCGCAGGTCTAGAGATGTTACTATTGTGTATAAGTTCTGGTTTTTGTTTAATGTGTATTTGAAAATGTTGTACTTTTCTTTTTGTTATTGGACTTGTAAATTTATAAGATAATGAATAAGAAGTGTGCTTGTTTTGTTTTCATATGACATATGCACATGCTCTTAATGGACTATTGGTAATTAATGGACAGATGTTTCCGCATAACCCTCAATATTTTAGTCTAGTCTTGTCTTGTCTTTCTAGGCTTTCGATAGTCAAGCACTACTGACTAGTCATAACTACTATCTCTTTTAGGGAAGGATGGGGTCGTGACACTATAACAAACCCTGCCAAAGCGAGGTACAAAATTAAAACACCCTAAAAACTATAAATCCCTTGCACATTTCACAAGCAATAATGCAAAAATAACACATTTGCTTATGTATTAGTATCCCCTAGTTGCACCGACTATCAAATAGATAATTGGGAGCTCACGGACCACCAAAGGCCTAACTTACAAAACAAGTTGAACTCGTATGATTATTGGGGCAATTTTTTCATTATCAATTGCGGAAGCCATTATTTTCTTATATTGAGTCCATTTGAAACATTCATTCAAAGCAGTGTATAGCTATATGAAATGAAAGCACACATTCCTTGTAGATTGTTATCATGTATTGTTATTCATTTAACAAAAGTACATTACTTATAACAAAACCTTGCAAATCAACAAAATATACAAGACCGCTTTGTAATCTAACTTCTCTTCATAATTGAGCTCGTCATTACCTACACATATATAAGGGAGAGAGGTGAGCCATTATTCGATGAATAGTAATATAGTAAAGTGGTAAATGAATGAACACCAATGAGCTTTATAAAACATAGCATAAAATCATAGCTTGAACATATAGCTTAACTTGAGCATGATAACACAAAACTTAACTTGTAAACAATTACATAGAGATGAACATTCCAAGGACTTCGTGAACATCAAGACCCACACGAAGGTGGCAAGAGGAGCTCAGTTAGTAGTGTAGATGGAAAGAGTAGCTCAGTTAGCAAGAGGTTATTGGCATGATTTCCCAATCACAAGGGCATATTCCAAGGGTGGCATCTTCATACATGATACAAGAGTATATGATGTTCATTCATAGTAAAACAATAGTATAGCTTTCATAAACATAGAATAGGTTTTGCATTCAAATCACAGTTTATCAAACATACTACACTACTACTCACAAATGGCTCTTGAATAAGGGTTTTTCCTTCAAAATGCTTGAGTTACACAAACAAACATACAAACATCGATATAGCAAAATGAGAAACGAATGTGTCAACTTAACTTTGATTTTTTTTTCTTAACTACTCTTACTTTAAGTTGGTTTCTAAGCCTTATTCAATCCTATTTTAGGCACAAGAGAGTATAATGAGGTGTGGAACATCAAAACGAGCGAAAAGGATAAAATCAAGTAAATGTGCAACCAAATCTGCTCGGGCGGATTAAGGCAATGACTACTATCAACAATGTAATTTCAATCCGCTCATGCAGAATGTCTAGCTGCGTGAGCGGTTTCAAGCAAGAAAAATGAGTTATTATGTGTTCTTAGTGTTGTGTTTTTCATCCATTTCTTTCACCCAAAGCTTCAAATCATGATAGTTCAAGTCTCAAAACATAAATTAATTGTGACGATCCCAACCTCCGTATTATTATATTATAGTATTTTAATGAGCTTAGTTGCATGGTTGTTTGATTGAATGTGTAATTACATGCTCAATTTCATGATTATTTGTTGATACATGGAATATTTGTTTACTTATCGATTTAGAATCAAAAATTGAAAGCCCAAACAGCTTCAAAAACCAAAATTGACTAGCCCAATAGACTAACTAGAATATTTAGAATTTTATGAAAACTTTAATTGAAATTTGATTCGGATCAAAATAATTAGAATAATTGATTAGAATTCATTAGAATTAAGTAAGATTAATTAGTCCTAAGCAAGCTTAATTAGCCTAAGCTAATTACACCTTATATAAGGCCTATTTTGAGCTCATATTTTACAACACATGGGCTGAGATTGTTGAGAGGGAGAGAAATACCTCAACTTAGAGAGAGAACAAGGAGAATTTGAAGGACATTAGAGAAAGACTTGGAGAATTAAGCAAGATAACACTTGAATTCAACTCTAGGTATGGAAACACTCAACCTGTGTAAATAATCCACATGGGAGATGAATTCAACCAGCTTTGAGACCATTTGCATGAATTTAGAAGGTATATGCTAGGATCATCTTGATTATGGAAGAATTGAGCATGATTGTATACATGCATGCATGAATCGCCAATTTGAATTTGAATTCCATGAAATTTTCTACATGCATGGAACCCTCACACATTTATTTGAAGAATTCTTCATGTTTTTACACTTTTCATATCATTTGGTCAAGTTTTACAAAGAGATTAAAGAGTTCATCTCTTGCATGGTTTCAACTTCATGGTTTAAGCTTGATTTTGGGAATTTGGTTCATGATTTTGAGTAATTGGTTTCAAATTGACTATGTTTTCATATTCTACAATGTTTTTCTATGTTTTTGTACCAAATTTGCAAGCTTTGGAACTTGGAATTCATGTTTTGAGCTTCAAACTCAATTCTAGAAATTCCAGAACTCAAGCAGATCGCTCAAGCGAAGAAAGTGTCGCTAAAGCGTAAAATTCAAGCTCCCAGTAGTTTTGCAGACAATTGCACGGTAGCTCAAGCGACAAAGTGTGCGCTCGAGCAAACCCACTTTTACTCAATCCTTGGCTTGAGCAACCATCGAGCATAAAAATCGAATAACCAATACTTTTGCAGAGTTTTGCAGACCGTTTGTGTGATACCCCTGTTCCGTAATTAGCTAATTGGTCCTTAATCTGAATATGACTATGGGTTTAGCATGATTTTGTGTGCCATTGTGTGATAATATGTGATTTTGAATTTCTATCTGTTCACCGTAGGAATATCTGTTTGAATAATCTGCTTTGGAAATTAAATTGGAGGCCTTATCGGCCACGGAACCCGGAATTGATTACGCCATTGTGATTGGCATAATTTTTAGAGCCTACGGTGAAATTTAATTGAAAACTGATTCGGATCAGATTAATCAGATTTAATTAATGAATTAGTGCTCAATTATTTTATAATAAAATAATGTAATTGAGAGGGAGCCTTTAAAGGGCCATTTTACACCCTCACTTTGCTCCTTTTGGGCTTATCATCCGAAATTATGCTCTAGAAAGAGAGAGGAGCCGAATTTAGTGAGAGAAGAGGCTCAAGGTAGAGATTTGGCTAGGAAGATTGGTGATCTTGTAGGCCAACTCAAGAAATTGCTATAGATTGGAAGATTTGAGCCTCTAGGTAAGTAATTGATCTTGAATTCATAAGTTTGAAATTGTAATTTTGTAATTTCAAGGGTTATTTGTGATCAAGACCATAATTTGAGTTGAATTTGTTGAATTGGGAGCTTATATGAACATGCATGTGCATGATTGCTATAGTTTTGGGTGTTCTAGCATGTAGCATGTTAAATATGAAGAATGGAGCATCAAATCTTACATGCATGAGTAGTTTTGGTGTAGCTTCATGATTTGGAGCATCATTTGCACCATTTGCAACAGAAATGAAGTCAAAGTTTACATGCATGCATGATTGAAGAGGTTATGAAATTAATATGAAGTTTGAATGCATGAATCTTGATCATACAAAAAGAATGTTGATTAAATTTGAAGAATTGGACCATGATTTTGGAAGACTGGCTTCATATTGTTACATCCATGTGTTATATGATGTAATTGCATGTTTTTGGTGCCTTAGTTCGAAGCTTAAAGCCTTTTGGATGTTGAATTTGAACTCAAGAACTTAGCTGGAAAACCCAGAAAATTTGGTTCCCGCTCGAGCGGGGAAACCGCCGCTCGAGCGTGGATTACGGGCTCCCAGCATATTTTGCAGACATGACTCCCGCTCGAGCGGGGAAGTTCACGCTCGAGCGGGGAGCCATGTAGAGAGGCCTTCCGCTCGAGCGCTAGAATGCACGCTCGAGCGTAAATTCGACATAACCAGCACTTTTGCAAGCCTTAAGGGTCCGCTCGAGCGGGGAAGTCCACGCTCGAGCGGGGACCCTATTTTCTGAAATTTTGAAAATGCATTCTGTGTTCTGTTTTCCGTTCCCTTTCACTTCTAAGCACTCTTAGGCATACGTTGAGCACTGTAATTGAGTTAAAGAGATAAGAATGAAGCCTAAAAAGGAATATGTGAATTAAGGAACGGATTGAATTATTTGTGACCCATATGTGTTATGTGATATGTAGGGTCAAGCTCCAGGGCAATCCAACCAACCGATCACTGTGAGTAATATCGATATTTGAATGCTTGTGAATGTCCAATTGTTTACTCCCTTTAAAGCTTTATGAATTGCTAATTGGGATTGTGGACGTAAGTCTGATATGAATGCATAAATGGACCCAAGGTCGTTTTGATAAGCATAAATGGACCCGAGGTCGTTTTGTTAAACATGAATGGACCAAAGGTCGTTTTGTTAAACATGAATGGACCAAAGGTCGTTTTGATAAACCTGAATGGACCCAAGGTCGTTTTGACATGAATGAGTGGGCCGAAGGCCGTTCTGACATAAATAAATGGGCCAAAGGCCGTTTTGATACGAATGAATGGGCCAAAGGCCGTTTTGATACGAATGAATGGGCCGAAGGCCGTTTTGATACGAATGTGTGGGCCAAAGGCCGTTTTGACATACATGATTGGGCCAAAGGCCGTTTTGACATAAATGATTGGGCCGAAGGCCGTTTTGACATAAATGATTGGGCCAAAGGCCGTTTTGACATGAATGATTAGGCCGAAGGCCGTTTTGACATGAATGAAAGTCTGAATAGGCCAAAGGCCAGTTTGTCACTTGAATGGGCGAAAGGCCAGTTCGATACGGATGATAGTTTGACACGAATAACAGTTTGACACGAACGATAGTTTGACACGAAAGTGTGAATGGGCCAGAGGCCAGTTTGACATGAAAATGTGAATGGGCCAGAGGCCAGTTTGACATGATAGAACGAATGAATGGGCCAGAGGCCGTTTTGACACAAATGAAAGATTAATGGGCCAGAGGCCAGTATGTTTAGAACCACAGTCACTTGACTTAAATTGTGTATATATATGTTAAATAGAAATATGAATTGGGCCCAAGGCCGTTCAGAGTATGTTATTCTACATATCGTTGTATCTTCTTATTTGATATTATTCACTGGGCTGTCGCTCACGCTCATTCATGTGTTTGTAGGTGAGCTAAGAGAGGTCCAGATCCAACCCCAGTGAAGCCAGTGTGGAACAACCAAGTTTTTGAGAGTCAGCCCTTGCGTCTCACGCACGAGACACGTCTTCGCCCTTTTGTTATCTCATTGTCATTTTGTCATGTTGGCGAGGACTTTAGTATTTGATGTTTATAGTTTTGATTGGCTGACCTAGATTCGAATAATCCTGTATGTACAGAGTTTTGGGTTAGTACATATTTTGATGTGAGTTATTTACGTATGTATGTATGGAATGTCTTGGTGTGCATATAAGCACAGCTCTATGGACAAAATTTTAAATTGCTTCCGTTTGGCCCCTTTTACTCTGATGAGTTTTGTCTGTTTTGATTTGAGGTCGTAGGTAATCTCGCGATTACTGGCCGGTTATGGCCTTAACCTATAGGGGCGGGTTCGGGTCGTGACAGTTTGAGCGACCAAAGTTGCTCCCGAGCGAAGACCCTGTTTTCAGCAAATTTTGACTAACTCTTTTAAGCGCATACTTGCATCCTCATATCATTTCAAGTATTCTTAGGTACCAATTGGACTCATATAACCATGAAATGAGTTAGAAACACATTAAGAGAGTTAAATTAAAGTGAAATGGATATTGAGTGGTGCTTCAATTGTGTGTTTGTTATTTGTTTTGTTTAGGTAAATGTTCAAGGCACTGACTTAACCCGCTATGAGTAGTAACTTTATAAAGATATGTTCAAGTTATATTTATTTTCGAAACTGTTATTGTTCTCAAAATCGATATATTATTAATGGAATGGTTTATTGAAACATTATTTTCTCATAATGAATGAAGTTTCGTTTTGAAATTGTAATCGTGGCATTCTTTAGTGAAGCCTTTGCCTAGGGGAAACAATACCATGGCCCATTGGCCCTTGCTTGGGGGGAAACAATACCATAGCCCATTGGCCCTCGAGTAGGGGAAATAATACAATGGCCCATTGGATTAATTGAAACACAGAGATCTCTGATGTTAGACCCACGTGGTCACATTGAATATGGAATATTGAATGATCCATCGTGGTCCCATTGAATGACCCTTGTGGTCCCATTGTCATTGATGCATTGTTACTCTATTGGATGTGCCACGTAAATTTATTGAAATGGCTATTGATATCTAGATTCGAATAGAATTGGAAATTGATATTTGAAATGTTATTGAACTTCATTCATATAACCTCTTTATTCTTTTATTACTCACTGGGCCCTAACTCACTATTTATATATATATATATATAGGTGAGCAAGTTGAACACCAAAGTTAGGGAAAGCCTCAAAGTCTACCCCGTGTCAACCTTTTGGAGAACTTCCAAAGTTAAGCAAGTTAGGCTCGTGTGGAGCCAAGCAAGTTAAACCCCTTTTTTCTTTTCTTTTTTCTTTTTTTTTTTTTGCAATCTCGTTATAGAACTTTAACGTTGTATAATGGGGTTTTTGCTTAATTATGAATTGTGGAGTTTGATGTATGAATTAGATGTTTAAAACCTTTGTGATGTATGTACATAAGAATGGTAGCACAGCTATAATATGAGGTCTTTTCATATAAGCACAGCTCAATGGATTATTTTCGAGTCTCATAGTACTTCCGCTAAGCCCCGCAAATTAAACTAAGGATGTTTTGTTCATAGAAGCCGTAGGTAATCTATGATTACTGGCCAGTCATGATGCTAAACCTATAGGGGTGGATTTGGGTCATGACATTAATGATAGGAAATCCATGGAAAAACATTTGTATGCAAGAATTCAAGATTCAAACCAAATCAAAACATGATTTTCACAACACATTTTCAAAATCTATTTTCTTTTCTAACCTTTTCTTGTTTGTTCCAAAATTTGAATTTAACCTTGCCAAAACTCTTGAAAATCATAAAAGAACATGAGGGTTTTGCTTTCTATGCAATAAGAACATCAAAATCAAGATCAAAATGGTGAAAACCTAGCCATCTAGCTTGTTCAACCTATTCTTTCACTTTCCTATTCCTTTCTTTATTTCTTCCTTATTAACTCAATTGAATCCTAATTTATTCTCAACCTTAGATGGTAGGTTTACTACAAGATTTTGGGTTGAAACCTTACCTTGGATTAATTAAAGGATGAGTTTTTGGTTAAATTCTTGAAACTCTTTCTCTTTTCTCTTTCTTTCTCCTTTCTTCTTGTTCTTTCTCTTATCTTCTCCTTTCTTCTAGCTCCTTTCCCCCCCCCCAGTAGATTTTTCTCCCTTCAATTCCTTGATTTGGTTTTATTACGAGGTAAGACAAGAGGCTAGGTAGGACAAAAGTTGGATTGAAACAAAAGAAAAGGTGCATGCTTGCTTCTTCACCAAATTCCTTAATCTTCATCATTAGTTTAATTAATCAATCGTAGTTATAATTAATTAAGGTTAGTCTCTAATTAATCAAGGTTTAACTTAATCTTGCTTAGTTTAATTAATCACAATTAAGGTCTACTAATCCTACTTAATTAACATTAATCCTGTTTAGCAAAATAACATTTAGTATTAAAATGACGAGCACATTAATTTAAGATCTTTAAGCTCTTTGATTTGTGAATAGGGCAACTCAAAACTAACTAAATTCACCCTAAAAGTCATTCCCTAACTCTTAATACAGACATAAGGGTTTCCATGTTCAAACCTCTATATTAACCTATTCACCCAAAAAAACTCTATATAAACCTACACTTGCAAACTCATTTTTAAATAATTATATTATTAGGTTTGTTTTATCAAGGCATGCTTCTCACTTCTAATTCTTAGCGAATCATGATTTAAGTAGGCATGTAACAAAGGCAAGGCTTAGGATAGATATTTAAAAATGAATAATAATATAGTTGTACCACGTGAAATTTTTTGGGATGTCACAATAATAATAATCATAAAATTTCAACAAAATAAGCTACTATGAATCAATTATCAAGTGATAACCCTAAAAGTCACTATCAAGTGATCATATCATTCCTTATACATTCAATTCATACTCATGCCATGGATTTTAATATTTATAAGCTATGAAGAAACTCTTGTAGTGATGGATGTAGAGAGTCAATTAGAAAATATACTTAGAAACTCCCTCATTCAATCTCTAACATTTATGTTTCGACATAACAAAAATTGCGCTGTCTTTTCGCACAACGTGCCGGTGATAATGATCCTATTTCGTTAGGATTAGGGAATTACTGTGATTCTTCTTGAATAGTCTGGATTATTCTTTCGGGGGTCGCTTTGCAAATATTACCAGTGTACTTTTGCAATATTTTAATCAATTTTTTTTTTTTTTACATTTTAGATTCACTTAATTTAAATACACTTAAAAAGTAAAATATTTATGAAAAAATCTTTAAAAAAAAAAATCAATAAATATAAAATATAAAAAAATTGCAAAAATGTACTAATTTTTATATTTTTTGTATTTAGTAAATTTTCATAGATTTTTTCACAAATTTTATACTTTTTAAGTGTATCTAGATTAAATGAATCTAAAAAAAAAATAAAAAAAAATAGAAACGTTCACTAAAAATAATATAAAAAAAATACGTATTGAAAATTCAAAAAAAAATATTTATAAAAACTCCAAACCAAACCGAGATTGTTTTTCAATTATAAAATTACCTTAAAATTATGATACATCCTTATCATAAAATTCACTATTCAGGAAAATTTTATAATACACAACCCCTCTTGAGATTTATCATATGCCCCAATTATGCTACTTGTAGTATTTGGTTATCACTTATAATAGTTGTTAGTTATGAGTTGGTTATGACTAATTGTGATATTTTTTATGATCTATTATGATTATTATTTTAGCTATGATTGAAAATGTCTTTAGTTATACCTTATGTGGTGCTTAGTTATAACTCATATTTTTTTTAGTTATGATTTAAAATGAATTAATTATGACATTTGAAGTCAACGCCACAAGTATCATAACTTACATATTGTACACACCCTCATGTATACTAGAATCACGCCACTATTTATTCACTTTATTATTTAGGGTAAAAGACAGCTTTAGACCCTAAAATATGCATTATTTTTTATTTTAGTCCCTTAAATCTCAATTTTGTCATTTTGGTCCTCAAAATTGTTAATTTGAGTCAATTCGATCCTAAGTCTAACATCCGTCCACATTGATAAAAACAATATATATAAAAGACAATTTTAATCCCTAAAGTATACATTTATTGTCATTTTAATCCCTCAAGCTTTAAATTTTTTCATTTTAATTTTCAAAGTTGACAACTTTGAGGGGCAAAATGACAAAATTGAAACTTAAAATACTAAAATAATAAATAATGAATACTTTAATGATTAAAATTGTAAACATCACATTAGACATAACCAAAGATCTCATGAGTCAAAATTTTAAAAAAAAAATGTTATAACTAATGAAGAAAATTAGTTATAACTAAAAAAATGACATAATTAGGGGTGCATATGATATACCTTTTCAAGAGGGTGTATTGCCGAATTTTCCATTTTAATAAGATCATATTTGTTTGGGTGGATATGACATTTGAATTAGATTAATAATTTAACAAAATGCATTTTAATATGATATTTGGCTAAAAAAAACATTGAGGTCCAAAATAAAAATCTATCAAGACATAATGTCACGACCCTAGCCCGCCTCTAGACGCTTAGGTCGTGACCGGCCAGTAATCCTGGATTACCTTTGGCCTCAAAGTCAAAGAAAGTGTAATATAATAATGGGGCTTCACAAAAGTAAAAGCATAATATAGTAACAAACCATTGAGCAGTGCATACATGCCCAAATCATAAGTAGTAAAGACCAACTTTAACTTCATACAACTTATATACAACAATCCAAAGTCAGACTTGTCACCCAACATCATACATACAAGTTGCAAAATTATCCAAATAAACAAAAACAAACAAGACAAAAGTTGGGTTGACAATGCTTGACTCCTCTGGAGTCCAAGTTCGCCTCTTCACGGAGGCACTTCCAAAAGGCTTCAAAAGGGTAGACACCAAGGCAGCCTTAAACTTGACGTTCCGCTTGCTCACCTACATATATATAAGGGAGAGGGGTGAGCTGGATCCCAGTGAGTAATATCAGTATAAAGATTCATATGAATGAAGTCCAACAATTACAATCATATCTCCCATTTTCAAACAAGATAACAATATCAATAAGTGATTCAATAGAATTCAATCATGTCAATCCCTTTCTTGCAATAGCAATTAACAATCAGTCAATTTATGCGGTACATCCAATAGAGTTCAATAACCAATGTACCGAAGCCAATAGGACTGCTAGGGTCAATCCATTGGAACCTCAACGAGCCAATCAATAATTCAATGTGGACCTTTAAGGTCTAACATTAAAGATCTCCGTGTTTCAATTAATCCAATGGGCCACGATATTGTTTTCCCCGAGCGAGGGCCAATGGGACATGGTATTGTTTCCCCCAAGCAAGGGTCTATCAATCAATAGGCCATGGTATTGTTTTTCCTGAGTGAGGGCCTCACTAAAGGATGTCACGAATACATTTCAAAAAGGACATTCATTCATAAATAGCAAAATAGAATTCAAAATACCAGTTTTGAAGAAATTCCAAATACATTTCGAACATAGCTTTATAATGACATTACTCACAGTGGGTTAGATCGATACAAGGCCCCAAACATCTACCTACAAAAATCACATAACACTAATACACATTGAAGCACATATTCAAAACGAGTAACGTATCTTAATTATTCTCTTACATGTGTTTCTAGCCTATTTCATGATTAAGGATGTTCAAATTACGCTTAAGAATGCCTAAATAGTCATGAGGATGTAAATATGAACTTAGATGAGTTAGTCAAGAATTGTTGAAAACAGGGCCTTCGCTCAAGCGCACACTAGGTTGCTCGAGCGGTCCAACAATATGCAAAGGGTTCGCTTGAGCGCACACTTGGTTGCTCGAGCCATCTGTAAAGACTACAAAAGTACTGGATGGTCAGTTTTTACGCTCGATGGTCGCTCGATAGTCGCTCGAGCCAAGTGCTGAACAAAAGTGGGTTCGCTTGAACACACACTTGGTTAGATCAATAGTCGCTCAAGCGCACACTTGGTTAGATCGATAGTCACTCGAGCCAAGCGCTGAAAACAGGGCCTACTCACAGTGGGTTAGATTGATACCAATCAAAAATTGCTGAAAATAGAGCCTCGCTCGAGCGCACACTAGGTTGCTCGAGCGGTCCAACAATATGCAAAAGGTTCGCTCGAGCGCACACTTGGTCGCTCAAGCCATCTATAAAGACTACAAAAGTACTGGATGCTCAGTTTTTAAGCTTGATAGTTGCTGGAGCCAAGCATTGAACAAAAGTGGGTTCACTCGAGCGCACACTTGGTCACTTAAGCCAACGGCCAAATGTCTGTTAAAAAAATGGATGCCTTCCATGTTCGCTCGAGCCACAGTTCCATCGCTTGAGCGAACTGTGCAAATTCTGGGTTTTCTAGATTTGTGTTTGGAGTTCAAAACCAATGCTCTCATGTTCAAAACTTGTATGGTTGGTCTCAAATGCTTAGAAACACTTTATTAAACATATACCTTTGGAAATTATGAAACCATGATCTCAAATCTTTTCCAATTCTTCAAAACAAAGCTTCTAGACATGCATGTAACAAACTCAACTCTTTTCTTTTCAAAACATGTTTATATGAAATATTGAGTGTAAAACCATGAAGAACTTGAAGATATAACCTAAGTAAGGCCCATGCATGTATGAATTTTGAAGAAACTAAGTTCAAAAGTAAAGAATTATGCATACATGTACACAATTCACTCAAACTCACTCACTCTTGATGATTCATGCTCATTTCTTCCAATTACATGCAAATGGTCCTACAATTTGATGAATTCATCATCCTATATGGATTAATTTTATGAATTATGGCCAAAAAGCATACCTAGAACTTGAATTAGACCTTAGCTATGCTAAACCTCTTCAATTCTTCTAGAACCCCCTTGAACTCTCCTTCTCTCTCTCTCTCTCTCTCTCTCTCTCTAAGATATTGAAATCTCACTCTAGCTCTCAAATTTTCAGCTCAAAAGTTGTTCAAAATGAGCTTCTAAGCTTGATTAAGCATATATATAGGGTGATTAGTGTTAGGCTAATTAAGTGTGGTTATGACTAATTAAGTGGGCTTGAGTCTAATCAATTATACTTAATTATTCTAATTATTTTGATCCAAATCAAATTTTAATCAAACTCACCATATGGTGCTAAATATTCCAACTAGTCTATTGAATTAACCAATTTTGGTTTCTAAAATCGTTAGGGCCCTCAATTTTGAATTCTAAGTCGACAATTAAACAAATATCTCACAAACAAACATATAAGTATGAAATAAACACATAAGTATGCAATTTATGCTTATAAAATATTATGGAAAAAAATAGTACGAAGGTCGAGGTCGTTACAGTCTCCCCCCCCCCCCCCCCCTCCCAAAGAAGTTTGGTCCTCCAAACTTAAGTTTCGTCCATTCGGAAACAAATATGGCCATCGTTGCTACATTTCTTCCTTTTTTTTCCCATGTAGCCTCTTTTTCGTAATGTTCTTTCCACTCCATTTTCACCATTGAAATAGATTTATTCCTCAGTTGCTTTACTTGTCGGTCAATAATCTATACTGGCCATTCCTCATATTTGACGTCTTCATCTAGGGCTATTCAATGGTAGTCAATTACATGAAACGGATCTCTAAGATACCCGTGAAGCATTGATACATGGAAAACGTTGTGCATTTGCTCCATTTCCGGCAGTAAAACAATACGGTAAGCAACAGGGCCAAGTATGTCAAGAATCTAGAACGGCCCAATGTAACGTGGAGTTAACTTCCCCTTTTTGCCAAACCTTGTTTGCCCTTTCATTGGTGTTACCCTGATGAACACATGTTCTCCACTTTATATTATAAATCCCGCCTTCTTCGATCAACATGGCTTTTCTGTCGGCTCTGGGCAGTCTTGAGCCTCTATTGGATGATCTTTATATTCTTAGTTGTTTCCGGCACAAGTTCAAACCCATATAATGCTCTATCACTAACCTCTGTCCAACAAATTGGAGACTTACATCTTCTTCCATGCAATGCCTCATACGGTGCCATACCGATATTAGCATGGAAATTGTTGTTATAAGCAAACTCTGTCAACGGCAAGTAAGTTTCCCAACTTCAAGAACACACATACGAAGCATATCTTCCAACGTTTGAATTGTTCTTTTGGTCTGCCCATCAGTTTGTGATGAAAGGTGGTGTTGAATCTCAATTCAGTGCCCATTGCCTGTTGCAAACTCTTCCAAGATCTAGAAACGAATTTACGATCTCTATTCGAAACTATAGACACTAGAACTCCATGTAATCGAATAATTTCATCGATATAAATTGTAGCAAGTCTATATGCATTGCAAGAAGTTTTCACAACAAGGAAGTGAGTAGACTTTGTCAATCTATCAACTATAACCCAAATAGCATTCATACCTTTTGACGTTCGAGGTAGACCGACAATGGAGTCTATGGTTACATGTTCCCACTTCCATTCCAGAATGGGGAAAGACTGAAGGAGGCCTGCTGGCTTTTGAGGTTCAGCTTTCACTTGTTGGCATTGAAGGCATTTAGAGTTGTAATCGGCAATCTTCTTTTTCATGTTTGGCCACCATGTGGACGTCCGGGGCCTAGTATCAATCTGACCCACTGCTAATGTCTTTATAAAGCTATGTTCGAAATGTATTTGTAATTTGTTCAAAATTGGTATTTTGAATTCTATTTTGCTACTTATGAATAAATGTCCTTTTTAAATGTATTTGTTGCATCCTTTAGTGAGGCCCTCGCCTGGGGGAAATAATACCGTGGCCCATTGATTGATAGGCCTTGCCTGGGGAAAACAATACCATGGCCCATTGGCCCTTGCCCAAAGGAAACAATACCATAGCCTATTGGATTAATTGAAACACAAATATCTCTAATGTTAGACCTTAAAGGTCCACATTGAATTATTGGTTAACCCATTGAGGTCCTAATGGATTAACCCTAGTGGTCCTATTAGCTTCGGCACATTGCTTATTGAACTCTAGGGTCCCATTGGAATGACCCTAGTCAATATAAAAGTTTATATGAATGAAGTCCAACAATTACAATCATATCTCCCATTTTCAAACAGTATAACAATATCAATAAGCGATTCGATAGAATTCAATCATTTCAATCCCTTTCTTGCAATAGCAATTAACAATCAATGAATGTATGTGGTACATCCAATAGAGTTCAATAAGCAATGTGCCGAAGCCAATAAGACCACTAGGGTCAATCCAATGGGACCTCAATGGGTCAATCAATAATTCAATGTGGACCTTTGAGGTCTAACATCAATGATCTCTATGTTTCAATTAATCTAATGGGCCACGATATTGTTTCCCCCAGGCGAGGGTCAATGGGCCATGGTATTGTTTCCCCCAGGCAAGGGCCTATCAATCAATATGCCACGATATTGTTTCCCCCGAGCGAGAGCCTCACTAAAGGATGCCACGAATACATTTCAAAAAGGACATTCATTCATAAATAGAAAAATAGAATTCAAAATACCAATTTTGAACAAATTCCAAATACATTTCGAACATAGCTTCATCAAGACATTACTCATAGTGGGTTAGATTGATACTAGGCCCTGGACGTCCACCTACACAAATCACATAACACCAATACACGTTGAAGCACATGTTCAAACTGAGTAACGTATCTTAATTATTCTCTTACGTATGTTTCTAGCTTATTGCATAATTAAGGATGTTCAAATAAGGCTTAAGAATGCCTAAATGATCATGAGGATGTAAATATGAACTTAGAAGAATTAGTCAAAAATTGCTGAAAATAGGGTCTTTGCTCGAGCGCACACTAGGTTGCTCTAGTAGTCCAACAATATGCAAAGGGTTCGCTCAAGTGTACACTTGGTTGCTCAAGCTGTCTGTAAAGATTGCAAAAGTACTGGATGCTCGATTTTTACGCTCGACGGTTGCTCAATAGTCACTCGAGCCAAGCGCTAAGCAAAAGTGGGTTCGCTCAAGCGCACACTTGGTCGCTCGAGCTAATGGCCAAATGTCTGTAAAAATACTGGATGTCTTTCATGTTCGCTCAAGCCATGGTTCATTCGCTTGAGTGAACTGTGCGAATTCTAGGTTTTCCATATTTTTGTTTGGAGTTCAAAACCAATGCTCTCATGTTCAAAACTTGTATGGTTGGTCTCAAAAGCTTAGAAACACTTTATAAAACATATACCTTTGGAAATTATGAAACCATGTTCTCAATTCTTTTCCAATTCTTCAAAACAAAGCTCGAAACATCATGTTCTTGACATGCATATAACAAACTCAACTCTTTTCTTTCCAAAACAAGTTTATATGAAATGTTAAGTGTAAAAGCATACAGAACTTCAAGATATAACCCAAGTAAGGCCCATGCATGTATGAATTTTGAAGAAACTAAGTTCAAAAGTAAAAAATTATGCATGCATGTACACAATTCACTCAAACTCACTACACTCTTGATGATTCATGCTCATTTCTTCCAATTACATGCAAATGGTCTTACAATTTGGTGAATTCATCATCCTATATGGATTAATTTCATGAATTATGCAACCATTGATCCTCTATGGACTGGCTATCTAAGTATTATGCAACCATTGATTGTGCATCTAAGCGAGTGGTATTTCGACCTCCGGGTCAAAATGAATTTTATTTTGAGGGTAAGGGTGTAATTCCCCCACCATACTTAATATCTGTTATGAAAGGCCGTAAACTGATTAGTAAGGGATGTCAGGGGTACTTGTGTAGTGTGATAAATGATCAAACCATGAACATCACCTTGGATAGCATTTCTGTAGTAAGAGATTTTCCTGATGTGTTTCCAGAAGAGTTACCAGGACAACTGATTGATAGAGAAATTGAATTTGCTATTGATGTAATACCGAGTACTCAACCTATATCCAAAACTCCATATCATGTGTCTACTACTGAAATGAAAGAATTGAACATTCAGTTGCAAGAATTACTTGACAAGGGGTTTATTTGGCTGAGTACATCATCATGGGGTGCACATGTATTGTTTGTGAAGAAAAAAGATGGCACACTCCAACTGTGTATGGATTACCGAGAACTCAACAAGGTAACTATCAAAAATAAATATCATTTGCCTAGGATTGACGATTTGTTTGACCAGTTACAGGAAGCTCAGGTATTTTCAAAGATTGATTTGAGATCAGGATATCACCAGCTGAAAGTCAAAGCTGAAGACATTGAGAAAACTGTCTTTCGAACCAAGTATGGACATTAGGAATTTTCAATCATGCCTTTTGGATTTACTAATGCACCGGCAACATTTATGGATTTGATGAATAGAGTCTTTAAACCATTCTTGGATGATTCTGTTGTTGTATTTATTGACGACATCTTGATCTATTCGAGAAGTAAAGATGACCATGAATAACATTTGAGAATAATTCTGCAGACACTTAGAGAGAAACAATTGTCCGGAAAACATAAAAAGTGTGAATTGTGGATAGATAAGATTACATTTCTGGGGCATACTATTAATAGTGATGGTATTTTAGTTGACCAACAGAAAATTGAAGCAATTATAGATTGGCCTACTCCTTTTTTATGAAGATTTGTCAAAAACTTTCCAAATATTGCTATGCCATTGACACAATTTACTCGAAAAGGAGAGGCATTTGTATGGACAAGCCAAAAAGAATCTGCATTCCAAGAGTTGAAAGCAAGGCTAACCACAGCTCCAATCCTAACTCTACCATCAAGTATTTAGGGCTTTGTAATTTTTCGTGATGATTCTTAGAGAGGGTTGGGTTGTGTTTTAATGCAGAATGGCAAAGTGATTGCTTATATTTTAATGCAGAATGGCAAAATGATTGCTTATACATCCCGACAGTTGAAACCATATGAAAAGAACTGCCCGACACATGATCTAGAACTCGCCGCTATTGTCTTTGCTTTGAAAATCTAGCGCCACTATTTATATGGGCAAAATGCGAAGTATACACAGATCACAAGAGCTTAAAATAACTCTTTACCCAAAAAGAGTTAAATATGCGGCAAAGGAGATGGCTTGAATTCATCAAAGACTATGTGACCTGCAAATCCATTATCACCCAGGGAGAGCTAATACTGTAGCCAATGCACTCAATAGAAACAATGTGGAGAATTTAGCTTGTTTGCTTACAGATCAAAAAAAGCTTCTACGTGAATTTGAAAAGCTTGAATTGGAAGTGGTACCTTATGAACACGATTGTTTATTGACTGCAATTTTTTGCACAGCCAACAATCATAGAAGAGATCAAACAAAAGCAGGGGAATGATGATTTCTTTAAAAAATGTTTGATGAGATCGAAACCAAGCCTAGACCGGGGTTTACGATTGAGAATTAAGTATTGCTGAAAACAGGGCCTACTCATAGTGGGTTAGATCGATACTAGTCAAAAATTATTGAAAATAGGGCCTACTCACAGCGGGTTAGATCGATACTAGTCAAAAATTGCTAAAAACAGGGCCTTCGCTCGAGTGCACACTAGGTTGCTCGAGCGCACACTTGGTCACTCAAGCCATCTGTAAAGACTGCAAAAGCACTAGATGCTCGGTTTTTACGCTCGATAGTTGCTTGAGCCAAGCATTGAACAAAAGTGGGTTGCCATCCATGTTTGTTCGAGCCACAGTTCCTTCGCTTGAGCGAACTGTGCGAATTCTGGGTTTTCCAGATTTGTGTTTGAAGTTCAAAACCAACGCTCTCATGTTCAAAACCAACACTCTCATGGTCTCAAATCTTTTCCAATTCTTCAAAACAAAGCTTCTAGACATGCATGTAACAAACTCAACTCTTTTCTTTCCAAAACATGTTTATATGAAATGTTGAGTGTAAAACCATGAAGAACTTCAAGATATAACCCAAGTAAGGCCCATTCATGTATGAATTTTGAAGAAACTAAGTTCAAAAGTACAGAATTATGCACACATGTACACAATTCACTCAAACTCACTCACTCACTCTTGATGATTCATGCTCATTTCTTCCAATTACATGCAAATGGTCCTACAATTTGATGAATTCATCATCCTATATGGATTAATTTCATGAATTATGGCGAAAGAGCATACCTAGAACTTGAATTAGGTGTTAGCTAAGCTAATCCTCTGCAATTCCTCTTGAACTCCCTTAAACTCTCCTTCTCTCTATCTCTCTCTCTCTCTCTCTCTCTCTAAGATATTGAAATCTCACTATAGCTCTCAAATATTCAGCTCAAAAGTGGTTCAAAATGAGCTTCTAAGCTTGATTAAGCATATATATAGGGTGATTAGTGTTAGGCTAATTAAGTGTGGTTATGACTAATTAAGTGGGCTTGAATCTAATCAATTATACTTAATTATTCTAATTATTTTTATCCGAATCAAATTTTAATCTAACTCACCATATGCTGCTAAATATTCCAACTAGTCCATTGAATCAACCAATTTTGGTTTTTGAAGTCGTTAGGGTCCTTAATTTCGAATTCTAAGTCGACAATTAAACAGATATTTCACAAACAAACATATAAGTATCAAATAAACACATAAGTAATTTATGCTCATAAAATATTATGGAAAAAAAATAGTGCAAAGGTCAAGATCGTTACACATAATATCCTGCATATGGCGGACTATGGAGAAGTTCGAACTAATTAATTAGATTACCGTATTAAAAAAGTTTATCAATTCCTCCTCATAATCCCAACACAATCCAAAAAGATAAATAATCTCAAGTCTAATAGTCCTAAACATGCTAATCTCATCCGGCCAAGTCTATCCAAACAAACATGGCCTAAATTATTTCATTACTATGATGAGATTCATTCCAACATGTCTGTACTAGGCTCAAATTGTTTCATGCAAATGCTATTCCTTTACTCGTTGGTAATCCATTGCCAAGCTGTTGCCTTTTTGAATAAAGTTGGGTTTCGAGTCCACTTTGAGTTGTTCTCTATATATGTATTTATTATTTCAAAAGTAGTGAATTACCCAAAAAAATATTCAAAACTAGTGTGACCTTGCCATGACTTCCACCACATTAGTTGATGAAGCCAAGCAGATTTACCACTTTTCTTTTTTCTTTTTTTTGGGTACGACGGAAACAATCAGATTTACCAATCTGATGCCCACTTCCTAATTATTAATCTAGTTTCCCAACAATTTAAAAAACACAAGCATGTTTAGAAAATAGTGTTACTAATGAAGAAGTTAGCACTATAAGACAAAAACCGCTACAAGGGGATATTTATGAGAGCATAAGTAAATTAAGAACTTTGTTATAAAATTCAGCTGTGTACACATATCAAATTGAACCAACCACATCCAACAAAAACAGGGACCAATTTTAACCTACTGCAGTCTCATCTTCTTCACGAGATTCTTGTGAACTCCATTCAGCGACTTCTTTTCTGACATCAATAATTGCTTGTCCTGAGCTTTTCTGCTGTTAACAAACTCTGAAAAAGACGGGATTGGTGGTAGACTAATATCGTGGGAATTGCTTTGCAATGCAATTGAAGAAGTTTCTGATCTAACACTGCCATGGATTTCTTCGTTACTAGTTTCTATTGGAGACTGATCCAACAAAGCCAATGATGTTGACGAGGAATTTTCATCAACACTAGTGTTTTCAGCAATAGAACTGGTACTAGAGCGGAGCCTATTTATTAATTCTGTGGAATTTGTGGTTGAAAGCCACCTCACCGTACTTGCTACTTGCGAACAATAGAATGATTTCCCAGTCTTACCATATTTCTTGTAGCACTCGTTTTCAAGGAAGGAGACTGATGTTTCCAAGTCAATCCTGCAAAAAACAAATGGTTAATTACAAGAAACCAAATCAAATCCAAGAAGGATGCAATTCCAAAAAATTTACTACGAGTTTAATGGGGATAGAGAAAGTTCACATACGGTAAGTTGCTGAGCTGCTGCTGGGTTTGCTTAAGAGCATTTGATAATCTTTGCTTGCTTGTCTCTCTCAGCGTTTCAGATATGGCATTCTTGTCGAGTTTGTTATTCTATTTGGAAGAACCTGAAGTTAGATGCTGTGCAGGCAAAAGAAGTTCCAAGTGGCTAAAACTACTCGCAGCAATGAAGATTCACTAAATCAAGGGGGCAAACCTAAAAAGTGCACAAAAGATAGACAATAACACTTCAAACAGAGTGAACATCCAAGCTCTTTGAGCTAGGCATTGCAAACTAGTTGGGACTACATTTGAGTGGAAAATATCTAACATGCAAAAGTTCTAACCATAATAATTTGTGTATCAAGGATAATGGAGTAGCGATACAACCCATCATTACTCATTGAAAGGGAAGTATCTTAACAAATGATAACAAGATAAAATGGATATTATTTTATCGGGAAATAAGAGCACCAAAAACTGTTATAAGATGTTAAGTTTCTCTTTAGTTACAAAATTTAAGGCAGGTTCTTTAGATACTGATGCTCTATTTGATTCATTGGAATGAGATGGAATGGAATGGTGAGTCCTTCAGCTTTTTCATGGAATGACCATTCCCTTAAAATGGTGAAAAATGATTCCATTTGTAATACATTTATCATTATTTTTCTATTCTAACCAAACATGAGAATGAATATTTTGATGAACTGATCATTCCATTCCACTTCATTCCAGTAAACCAAACACTACCTGAGAGTTTATAGGAGATATATAGTAAATAATCTCTAGATATTTAAAAAGTTTGAGTGAATAGTTGTGTTAATCCCTACATATTCATGTTCACATCTCTTGTTATGTTATAAATGACCCTTGACCAGTCACATATCCGGTCTAATGGAAATTTCACTATGAGCCAGAATTTTCTTTATCACATTAAATTATGTGACTGGTGCTTCAGTCATGTAGCTTCTTGTCAGTTCTCCAGGAAGATACTAGATAAAAATAATTTCTTAATCAACCTGTTTCTCGGGAATTTTATTCCGATAATAGTTCTCTTCTTCACGCTGCAACAACTCAATCCTCTCATTTAGTCTCGGCTTTGATGGTAAGCTTGACCGAACTAGGCTCTTCATGACATCAAGGGCATCTGGCAGTTTAAAGACTCAATTAGCAAGAACAGTCAGATGTTGAAGGGGAAACACAGAACAATTATAGTTCTAAGCTACACAGATCACAACCAAACTAGCAGGCTCAGACACACAGAGAGACATGCTCTTTGTTACAAAATCCAGACTGATTTACCATCAGAATCAGATATATCTTCCTCAGAGCCACTTGCTTCATCACGGTTCCAAAATTCTGATAGTTGTTCTTCATTATTCATATTTGAGGAGCTGAAACAAAAACCAAAAAATAAAAAGCATTTCCAGCAATATCAATATCAATATCTGATATGCCTACTAAAAGCTCACTGTAGAGGTACTAGTGTTTTTTTTCAGATTTGTTACATCGCTATTCTGGCAGCCCCCAGTGAATATGGTGCAACGTGTCAACCTCATGAGGTGATGTGGAATAATAACAACTTTCCGCATGCTTCCCTCCAGTGTCAAGCTATGCTGGCAATGTGTAGACAAACATAGCACCCTCACCTCAGCCCCAGCACTAAAAGCATGCTTCCGACTGCTGATGGCACCACTTTGGCTGGGGCCCTCCAAAGGCCAACACCTTGATGCCATACATATTTGTGCCCTCCAAAGAGTTCACAGTTTGCCTAAGGAGCTACTCTTGCAAATGCATCACAGGGCCAAGCAACCACCAACCAACCCCAAGGCTGTGCAGGAGCCCAATGTGCGCACACGCACACATGTACACCAGCCGCCCAGCACCCTGCGCGCATCAGCCTGAGCCCGTCAGCATGCACACGCCGGCCAGCGTGTCATGAGCTGACAATTCGACTTCAGGTCATTGGCATGGCACCCCAACATGGCAAGTTGGCCCCAAGTAGTACAACGCACGCCCAACACCTTTGCGTACCCGCCTGCCAATGCTTGCATGTTGGTGGGCGTCAAGCAAGCCTTTGGTAGCATTTCTGTAAATTCCTATTATTAGAATTATTGGATTATTCTATTATGATTCCTCAAACATGTGGGATGTTTCCTTGTGCTAATCTGCAAAGGGCTTAAGATGCTATTATAAGGGGGCATGGTATGCTACAGCCTGCCTCTCCAACCTATGACGGGTTTCAAATGGGCATTCTTTGAGCAACCAAAGGGCAGGCTCTAACATACTATTGAGAGTTGTGATTGGTCTTTATGTGGGTTTGGGAACCCCATGGACAGTGTCATTGAGAGGCATTAGTACCGACACTGCGTGCTATTTCCTAACGGGAGGTTCAAGCACACACTCGCTATGCCGCTGCTTGTTGCATCGTCTTGGATCGAATGGATTGGGCTATTGAGGCAACCATCATCAAGGCCTCGTGTGCCAACTTGTGAACATTGGCTTGGGTTCAACTGTGAACATAAGGGTCATGTAGCCTAGCTAGCGGTTTGGTGACAACGCCATAATGCATGTGATCATTTGAATGACATGAAGCATTGCCATCATGCGAGGCACATTGTGCGGAGCTTGTGGAAGGCGGAATGCTAATTGAGGGCTATGGACATATGTTGTCATGCTCATGTAACATGCTAGTGCAACTCCCCAAGCGCACAATGACCCTTGGTGGATGGTTTAGTATGAGGATTTGAATTGTGGTCCCATATGCGACCTCAGTCATCTGTGGCTATTCGAGACGAGGGCAACAAGAGACCTGATTCAAAAGTGGGAAAGCTTCTCAACTAGGTTGAGGGTTCTAGATCAGTGCACAGTTCAGCAACAATGTGTTGGGTTAGGTGTGAGTCATGCTGACTGTAACACCCAGGCCATGCATTGCATTCATGCACCCATTCATCTTCGAATTCTCTAGTTTTGCATTGTATTGTATAGGTGATATGCTAGCTTAGAGAACAAGTTAGAATTATTGAGTATGAATAGGAATGCCTTTGATGGAAAACTTGGAAAAGCTTGTGTTTGGAAGAAAACCTAAGGAAGCTAAAGTGACTTGGATAAAGAATCTTAGTGTAGCATTTTGATGAACACCAAGAGTTAGGGGAGTGATTTTGAATGAATATTGAACACTTAGATGTTTTAAGAGGGGCTTGGCTTAATGATCTTAATCTAATAAGTATAATCTTTTGAGTACTTAATTAAATATTAAGCGGGATTAACAAAAGTTAAGCAGGATTAATTAAGCTTAAGTGAGATTAATTAGACTAATGATGATTAAGAACTAACCTTGGTTAATTAGAGCTAAGCTTAGTTAATTAAGCTAATGGAGTAATTAGTGAAACACTTAAGCTAATTAATATCTTTGTATAAAACAAAGAGAAGTTAGGAGAAAGCATGAGGAAGCTCTTGAGAGATCTTGTTGTTGAACTAGAGAAGGAAGAGAAGAAGAGAAAATGAGGAGAAAAGAAAGAAAGATTCTAAGGAACCTCAATTTTATCTTGTAGAAATCTAGGAAATTCACCAAAAGGTAGGAAATCCTATTCTCTATCTTGTGTTGTTGTTTTGATCTAGCTAGAAAATCATTTAAGATAGGACTTGACAGATTGAAAATAGAGTTTTGGAAGAGGGTTTGAGGAAAGAAAATAGAATTGAGAATTTGTTGTGAAAATCATGTTCTGATTTGTTAAACTTTGGAATTTCTTGCATACAAATGTTTTTCTAGGCATTCTACATCATTTGTACACATTTTAGAAACCCTAGAATCATGTTTTGAGACTTTGAAAATGAAGAAATGGAAAGAGTTTGAAAAGAGAACAGATTTGAAGAATTCTTGTGAGAAAATTGTGTTTTGATTGTTTAAACTTTGAATTCTTTTGCATACTAGTGTTTTCCATGAATCCCATAACAATTATTCATGTTTTAGAACTTAAGATATCATGTTTTGAATGTTTGAATGAAGAAAAATGGTTGAAAAACACCAAGAACACCTTCAGCACCGTTTTGCTTGTGCACCACCGCACGTGCAGCCAGCTCTTCCGAACATGCAACCAACCCTCACCAGCCCCAAAAACATTCTGCACCAAACTGCACCTGCAGCTATTGGCCACCGCACCTGCGGCCAGCCTTTCCGCACCTTCCTGCACATGCGGCCAACAGGGCATTTGCTCAGTTTCGTCCCTTTCGCTTGTTTTGACTCACTGGACCTCATTACACTCACCAAACCTGATTACACTCTTTTGAGACCTAAAATGGAATTGAATAAGGTTTAGAAACAGACTTAAAGTGTGAATAGTTAGAAAAGAAAATCGAAGTTAAGATAGTCTACTCGATTCGCATTTCATTTCATCAATGTTTGTGTTCTTGTTTTTGTGCGTCAAGGTCGTGTGGAGTACCCTTGTACAAGAGCCATTGTGAGTAATATTATTTGTAAAGTTATGTTCAAAAAGATTGTTTGGTAACTCAAAGATATATCATGTTTTGTGAAATCTCTATTTTGCTTCAGAATGAATGAATGTCCTGTATTTTTTGTATGAATCTATTAAATGGCATCCTTAGATAGTCCTAGCCATTGGAGGACGACGTCATGCACCATTAGTTGTTGTTGAGATCTCGTGTGCCACCCGAGGATGGGTTGTTTAATTAGTATCCGGGCCGGATATTCCTATGTTATTATATTTTGAATATGAATTGTTCTTGTGAGAGATGTTCAAATGTTCTTCAGAAATGTGATATGATATTATACTTTGCAAATGGTATTGGAATTCATTCATTTACCCCTTTACTATGATATTATTCACTGGGCCATGGCTTGCCTTTTTTTTCCCTATATATATGTAGGTGATGGCAGTAAAGAACAGAGTTAGACAGAAGTTTTGTTTTGAAGAGTTTTCACTTTGTTATGTTTTTTTGAGACTTTCGTACCTTTGTAAGGAGAATATGTTGAGTTGTAATGGTTAGTATGAGTTTTGTATATCATGGTTGTAATGTTTGTACTTTTGTAACCTATGTACATGATGTAAATTATTTGGAATATAAAAGAGGCTTGCATGTTCATTTCATATCTACTTATGCACTGCTCTAATGAACTCAATGAATTAATAATGGGATGTTTCCCCTGTTAAGCCCCGATATATTCTTAGTCCATTCTTTGATTTACCGAGTTAGGCCTTTGGTAGTCAAGGACTATTGGCCAATCACCTCACTATCCTATAGGGGGGGATGGGGTCGTGACATTGACACAGGACGCCTTGAATGACATGGACCTTAGTTGGGCGAGCGCCTTGCTCAAGGGCAAGTTTGGTGCCATGAAGTGACATGAGCCGTGTGTGATGCACTTGCGGGCATTTAGTTGACTTGTAGCATGGAAGTTGGAGCTTCCTTGTGGGAGTTGTTCTTGCTAGACATAGCATCGGGCATGCATTTGGCAAGATGGGTTAGGTTTCAATACTCAATGGGGATACTTGGAAAGTAATCAAAATCTAAATTTTCTTGCGTTTTAACTCCTCTGTGCAGGTGGCACCGTGTGTGGAGTACATGCTGACTGCAGGGGGTTGGGGTGAATATGCATCACTGTTGTGAAAAGGACAACCATGTGACGGGGTAGTAAAGTCAAGACGACTTCTGCGCCAAGCGGAGTGCGCCTTGTGGGTTAAGCATGTGGACTTTATTTGTGCTTTGAGGGCACTCGCCAGGAGGGCTTGCCAAGAGTGGCATTCAGGGGCATCATCTTACCAGTGAGCCTGGAAGATGGATGTCAGGCTGGGTGATGCCATTAGGTGCAGATGGTTGGCTTTTGTCCCACACCTTTTCTAGAGGTGAATCACACTTCGGTTGGTTGGCATGGTGGATAGGGGCATCGTCGTCCTTGGAGATAAGAAGAGATGTGATGCCACGACATGTTTTCTTTGGGGAGGGATATCAAAGTTGGTGTATGCATGGTCAATAGGGACATTGCTTCCTTAACGATAGGAGAATGTCATGCTATGACATGCATTGCATGGTTGCAGTCGATGGGAGTGTCAACACCTTCGAGTGAGGGGAGGTGTTGCGCTGCGACTTCCTCGTGCAAGGTATGTGCAGTTTCCTTTCACTCATAAGGTTTGCTCGGATGGAGCATTACACAGTTGGTGGGGCATTGTCAATGGAGACATCGACTCTGTTGGAGAGAATGTGAGATGTCGCGCCTCGACATGCTTTGCTCAGGAGGAGCATTGCTTAGAGTGAGCATAAAGTTTGCTCGGGAGGAGCTTTGTTGGGTTGGATCTGCGCTTAGGGATGAGCATCATTTTGAATCACTTGCATGATTTGAAGGAAACAGTTTGGGAGTCATCTACTCAGGAGTGGAGCTTCGGAATGGGGGTTGTTCATCAAACTAGGAGTAGTCTTGGTTGGATGGGGTGCAACTGAGATTGTAATGTTTGCCTGGCCAAAAGGAGTTTTGGATGTTAGTGTTAGGCTGCCAACAGGAAGGTCGGATGAGCCGGTGGGAATGCAATGCAAAGATAGCTGATGGGCTACATCAACGAGGAAGTTGATGGTTGGAGTGGAGGAGAATATCACGAGCTGACAATTCGACTTCAGCTCGCAACTCCTGCATAGGCGTGGTGCCCCAACATGGCAGGTTGGCCCCAAGTAGTCCAACACATGCCCGACACCTTTGTGCGCACGCACGCCCATGCTTGCACGCTGGTGGACGTCAAGCAAGCCTTTGGTGGCATTTCTGTAAATTCCCATTATTGGAATTTGTTGAAATTATTGGATTATTCTATTATGACTCTTCAAACATATGGGATGTTTCCTTGTGCCAATCTACAAAAGCCTTAAGATGATATTATAAGGGGGCATGGTGTGCTATATATCTAGTCTCCTCAAACTGTGATGGGTTTCAAATGGGCATCCTTTGGGCAACCAAAGGGCAGGCCTCTAACATACTATTGAGAGTTGTCATTGGTCTCCACATGGGATTGGGAACCCCATGGACAGTGTCATCGAGGGGCAATAGTGCCAACACTGCACACTATTTCCTAGAGGGAAGTTCAGGCACGCACTCGCTATGCCGCTCGTTAATATTGTGGTGTCGTCTCGGATAGAACGGATTGGGCTATCGAGGCAACCATCATTAAGGCCTCGTGTGCCAACTTCTGAACATTGGCTTGAGTTCAGCCGTGAACGCAATGGTCATGTAGCCTAACTAGCGGTTTGGTGACAACGCCGCTATGCTTGTGATCATTTGAAGGGCATGAAGCATTGCCATCACATAAGGCATATTGTGCAGAGCTTGTCAATCACATGGGATTGTTAATCCCTTCAAAGGGTGGGATTCACAATCCAATCCCATGGGATTGGAAGGGAAAAGACTTTTACTACCCCTACACAAAGTTTTTAAAGGGGAATGCGTACCTCGAGGCGTTTTACCCCTCATGAGGTGCTGGAAATTTGATTATTATTGCCTTAATATTATGTTAGTGGATGTATATAATATGTTAGTGATGTATATAATATGTTAGTGGCTGTTAGTGGTCATATAGTGGCAATATATAATGCAGCACCATCTTCTCCACTACCCCAATGGCCAACCCACTAGAGAGTGGAATGGGTTTGGTGACAACCAATCACCTCCTCCCTCAATTGTGTATAAATTGAGGTGAGGAGGAGGGGTAGATATATCAAGAAACAACAACAACACATCTGTGAGAGATTGTGAGAGTTTGAGAGTTCTATAGAGAGTGAAGGTGAGGTGTGAGTGTAATCTCCCTCCGGGAAAAATTCTATAGTGATAGCTCTCCGTGGACGTAGGCAATTGCCGAACCACGTAAATATTGTTGTGTTCTTGTGTGTGATTGATTTTTGAGTTGGTATCAGAGCAACAAAAACACAGCAGCCCTAAAACCGTCATAGCCATGTCGGAAGTCACGTCCGAAACCACTTCAACCCCTGCCGCTGCCATTCCGGTGAAAACGGCCAACAATGCTGCAAATTACCAGCGCAGATTTGATGATAAGCCCCGGGTCTGGTGTGATTTTTGCAACAAGCCTCGCCATACACGCAAAACATGTTGGAAGATCCATGGCAAACCTGTCAACTGGAAAAGCAGCAAACAAGGAGAGAAGAATCGTGGCTTTCCTACTGCTAATGAAGCCGATTCGGGTCCCTTCAACAAAGAGCAGATTGATCAACTCTTAAAGCTGATAAAATCCAACTCCTCATCCGGTACTCCTAGTGATTTTTTGGCACAAACAGGTAGAAATCCTAAAGCCTTCTCTTGTCTAAACTTCTCTCCGTGGATCATAGATTCCGGTGCCTCCGATCACATGACTAGTTTTTCCCATTTATTTAGTACCTATTTCCCTTGTTCTGGTCATGACAAAATCAGAATAGCCGATGGTAGTTTTTCACCTATTGCAGGAAAAGGATTTATTAAACTAACTGAGAAAATTAATCTCAATGCTGTTCTTCACGTCCCCAACTTAGCCTGTAACCTTTTGTCTGTCAGTAAACTATCTAAGGATTCTAATTGTCGTGTTACATTTTTTGAATCCCATTGTGAATTTCAAGACCAGAACTCGGGGATGATGATTGGGCGTGCTAGGATGCTTGAAGGTCTTTACTACTTTGATGAAGTACCTGTTAGTAATAAAAAAGCTCAGAGCTTTAATAGTACTAGTTCAATCTCTGTTCGAGAAAAAATAATGCTATGGCACTATAGGCTAGGACATCCTAGTTTTCTTTATCTGAAACATTTATTTCCAGAATTATTTAAAGGGATTGATTGTTCTTCTTTTCATTGTGAAAGTTGCATTTTTGCAAAATCTCATCGCTCTACTTATTTGCCAAAACCTTACCAGGCTTCCAAACCTTTTTATTTGATTCATAGTGATGTTTGGGGCCCTTCTAAAATCACTACTCTTTCTGGTAAAAGATGGTTTGTTACATTTATTGATGACCATACCCGCTTATGTTGGATTTATTTGATGAATAAAAAATCTGACGTGAACAATTTATTCACAAATTTTTACAATATGATTGAAAACCAATTTCAAACCAAAATTGGTATTTTACATTCTGATAATGGAACAGAATATTTCAATGAGCAGTTGGGTGAGTTTTTGGCAAAAAAAGGGATTTTTCATCAATCTACATGTCGGGATACCCCTCAACAAAATGGCATTGCAGAACGAAAAAATAAACATTTACTTGAAGTAGCACGTGCTATAATGTTTTACATGCATGTTCCTAAATATTTATGGGGTGAAGCAATTTTAACAGCCTCTTATTTGATAAACAGGATGCCTACAAAGGTGTTAACATACAAAACACCTTTTGATTGTCTCAAACATTTTTTTCCTGACACGAGGTTGTTTTCTGATTTACCCGCCAAAGTTTTTGGATGTACTGCCTATGTTCATGTTCCCAGTCAATTTCGTTCAAAACTTGACCCCCGTGCTATAAAATGTGTTTTTTTGGGTTATTCCTCAAACAAAAAAGGGTATAAGTGTTTCGATCCTCAAACCAAGAAATTTCATGTGAGTATGGATGTGTCATTTGTGGAAACAAAATCCTATTTCCCCAACACTTCTCTTCAGGGGAGACAAGTGGAGTAGAAGACAATTTTTGGGATATTTCTATCCCGCTCCCCAATGTCATTTATCCTACACAAAAACCACATCTGTCTGATAATGATCACTTAGGAGAACCAAGTTCTATGGTGCCTAGTCAAGAAGATTCTTGTTTAGGGGGAGAAGTACTACAAAATGATCTAAATTCTGAGCTTCAGGTTTATACTAGGAAGCGATTTCATCTGAGGAATAATGACCCGAATGTCCATCCTAATGACCCGAATGTCCACCCGAGTTCTGGCATCGAAATTTTAGGTAATCCTATTCCTTCTATTTCCGACCTTGATGTTCCTATAGCAATTAGGAAAGGTGTCCGAAATTGCATTAAACATCCTATTGCAAATTACCTCTCCTATCAAAGACTGTCTAAAAACCATAGAGCTTTCACATCTAGGATTTCACACTTGTTTGTTCCAAGGAATATACAGGAAGCATTGGATGATCCGAATTGGAAATTAGCAGTCATGGAGGAGATGAATGCTTTAAGGAGAAGTGGTACTTGGGAGATAGTTGATCTACCCAAAGACAAGAAAACAGTTGGGTGTAAATGGGTGTTTACGATAAAATGTAACGCAGATGGAAGCGTTGAGAGATACAAGGCGAGACTGGTGGCTAAAGGCTTCACTCAAACTTATGGGATTGACTATCAGGAGACGTTTGCTCCTGTTGCTAAAATAAATTCCATTAGAGTACTGTTATCTCTTGCAGTAAATTCAGATTGGCCTCTACATCAACTTGACATTAAAAATGCATTTCTCAATGGTGATCTTGAAGAGGAGGTGTTCATGAGCCTACCGCCGGGATTTGAGCAGAGACTTGGTAGCGACAAAGTATGCAGATTGAACAAGTCATTATACGGACTCAAACAATCACCAAGAGCGTGGTTTGAACGCTTTGGGAAGGCAGTTATCAGTTGTGGCTTCTCGCAGAGTCAAGCAGATCACACAATATTTTATAAACATTCAAAAGACAGTAAAATTGCAATTTTGATTGTTTATGTTGATGACATCATTTTAACTGGTAATGATGAAGCAGAGTTAGCAGCCCTCAAAGAGAAACTCGCAAAAGAATTTCACATTAAGGATCTGGGAGCCCTCAAGTATTTCCTCGGAATGGAATTTGCAAGATCCAAGGAAGGTATATTCGTTAATCAGAGAAAATATGTTCTTGATCTCCTTGGAGAAACAGGTATGCTTGGTTGTAAGATGGTGGAGACTCCGATCGAGCCTAACTTGAAGTTACAAGCTGCTAAGGCTGAAGAAGTCAAAGAGAGGGAACAATATCAGCGACTTGTAGGGAAATTGATTTACTTGTCTCATACGCGGCCTGATATTGCCTTTGCAGTCAGCATGGTAAGTCAGTTCATGCACTCACCAGGGGCAGAGCACTTTGAGGCCGTTTATAAGATCTTAAGATATTTGAAAGGAACTCCAGGGAGAGGCTTACTGTTCAAGAAACATGGACATCTTCAAGTTGAAGTATACACAGATGCAGACTGGGCAGGAAGTGTTACAGACAGGAGATCAACATCCGGATACTGCTCCTTTGTAGGTGGGAACCTAGTTACATGGCGGAGTAAAAAACAGAATGTGGTAGCTAGAAGTAGTGCAGAAGCAGAGTTCAGAGCTGTTGCCCATGGAATCTGTGAAGTAATGTGGATTAAAAGAATTCTTGAAGAATTAAAGCTTTCTCACCCGACACCTATGAAGGTCTATTGTGACAACAAAGCAGCTATATCTATAGCTCATAATCCAGTTCTACATGATCGCACAAAACATATAGAAGTGGATAAACATTTCATCAAGGAGAAAATCAATGCTGGCATAATCTGTATGACCTACCTTCCAACAGGTGAACAATTAGCTGATGTGCTAACGAAGGGACTACACAAGAAGCAATTTGATAAGCTGACTAGCAAGCTGGCTATGGAAGATATCTTCAAACCAGCTTGAGGGGGAGTGCTGGAAATTTGATTATTATTGCCTTAATATTATGTTAGTGGATGTATATAATATGTTAGTGATGTATATAATATGTTAGTGGCTGTTAGTGGACATATAGTGGCAATATATAATGCAGCACCATCTTCTCCACTACCCCAATGGCCAACCCACTAGAGAGTGGAATGGGTTTGGTGACAACCAATCACCTCCTCCCTCAATTGTGTATAAATTGAGGTGAGGAGGAGGGGTAGAATATCAAGAAACAACAACAACACATCTGTGAGAGATTGTGAGAGTTTGAGAGTTCTATAGAGAGTGAAGGTGAGGTGTGAGTGTAATCTCCCTCCGGGAAAAATTCTATAGTGATAGCTCTCCGTGGACGTAGGCAATTGCCGAACCACGTAAATATTGTTGTGTTCTTGTGTGTGATTGATTTTTGAGTTGGTATCAGAGCAACAAAAAACACAGCAGCCCTAAAACCGTCATAGCCATGTCGGAAGTCACGTCCGAAACCACTTCAACCCCTGCCGCTGCCATTCCGGTGAAAACGGCCAACAATGCTGCAAATTACCAGCGCAGATTTGATGATAAGCCCCGGGTCTGGTGTGATTTTTGCAACAAGACGTAAGCCTCAGGGCATTAAGGCGTAAGCATTTCAAATTTCAAATTTTAATATTTAGTGAATAAATTAAATATTTTAAAATAGTAAAAAAATAAAAACAAAATTAAATATAAAAGTGTAAATACTTTTCGCTTTAATGCGTTGAACATTTTACTGCATAGAAGGAAGTTTTCCTTCACTGAAAGTGAAATTAATATTCTTAACTTCGGTGGTTGAGCTTCTCACTTGACCATTAACTGTATTTTTTCTTGATTGATCATTTACTTAATTTTTTCTATAAAACATAGTTGCAAAAAAGGATTCTTTTTATTTTTTTATATTTAAACAATCCAATAAACTAAGTTTAACAAAAGCCCAAGGCAACCTCTGCATGTGCATACTCCTCACATGTTTATACGCAAAAAGCGTACAAAGCGCACCTAAGGCGCATATCTCAAACTATGATGCGCAAGCCTTTGGGGGGTAATGCTTAACAATCAAAGCCTCGATGCATTTTACCTTAGCCTCAAGGCGAAGCAAGCATCGAGGCGAGCCTCAGGAAAGCCTTTTAAAACTCTGCCCCTACATTACAAAACAATAAAGCCACATTTTATACAAGGGAAATTCCATCTACACACTATACAAACTTTCAATACACACTACAATCAGTGTTCAAATAGAGATTAGAGGCGATCGTTCGTTGACCTCTGGGAAGATGGTGAGCACTTCAATGGCCTGAGATCACCGGAGGTGGAAGAGGAGGACACCAAGGCAGGCTTAGAGAGGAAAGGGGTGGCAGTGAGAGACCTTGAACACTTAGTGTATGTTATGTGATTCTTATTGCTCTTGTTGTGTGATTGTGGCTGCACTTATGATGCCGTTATATAGACTCCAGGAGTATTGGAGCCCAAGCAACCTCAAGACAAGTGGCAAGTTCTGCTCGACTCGACAAGAGGGTGATATCAGCCCTACTTGCTGTGTCCTATGATTCAGGTCCTTGGGAAGGTTACATCATAGGAGCTGCAGGTGTAGGTATGATATCTTGAGAAGCATATCATATGTGCATTGGATGTAAGTGTAAGGTCAACGTCCCTTTCTCTAAGCCAGGTCAAAGGGGGAGCTGTCACTGCAGGGAGACAGCTACACGACGTTGAAGGTCTTAGCCTCCAATCCACAATCCTCCAATGATCCCAAGCGGGAGTGCCTAGGTCTTGCTCCCAACCTAGGCAGCCAAAGGAGTGAGTGCATGGGTGAGCCAAGGGCTCATCCTGAGCAGCTAAGTAAACACAAGTGAGACAAGAGTCCAACTATGTTGCTATGGAGCTGGGGTGAGTGGGTGAAGAATGGCGCTGTTTGGGAAGTTAGTTTTTAGGTTTTTTTTTTGTTTTTTTTTCATTAAAAGACAAATTGGTTACAAAACCAAAAAAACCAAATCCAAACAAAGTATCACATCAAACCCCATAATCATTTCACTTTTTCTCTTACAAACATCACATCCAACTACAAAAAAATCCAACTATCTTCCCAAACACAAAAAAAAATTTCTCCAATAATATCCTACAATTAAAAAAACCTACAAAAAAACCCACTTCCCAAACACCCACAATATGTCTTAATTTATGAAGGGCCATGGAGAGCTCTAGGTGAGCCAGCTCTATCAAAGTGAGTTGTGGCCCTGTTTTCAAACTTGGAGGTGTGCATGCCCCCGCTTAGGCTAGGCATACAACCCCAACTCATCATGGTGCCTTAGGGGTCTGCCACGTAGATGCGTAATGGTCATGACGTGACGCCCGTAGGGCTCGCCACGTGCCAAGCATAATATAGATACCCACAATGTTCATATTTAAAGTTATGAACAAAAATAAATTGTCCAAATATACATTCCGTTCAATTATTTATATCTGAACAACTGTTTCATGTTCATAAATTTTTGTGAATTTTATTTTTAGGATCTCTGGCATTAAGATTTTATAGCATAAAGGACATCTAATATTTTCATTATGTCTAAGGTCCCTCAACATCAATCCAAAGAAATCCATCCCAGAGAAATTCTGATTTTCTCAGAAGCCAAACAGTCCATTGAAAGAAAATTAAAGACATAACTGGGTAATAGCAAGAGGGCAAGTGGGAGTCAGTAGGATAATCACAATACCTTGAGAGCTCTTCTTTCATGGAAATCCTTTAAAACTAATCCTTTAGAAGTTGAGAGCAGAGCCCTTGTTGCAGTGAAAGAAAATTCCAGCACTCAAACCCAGAGAAAATCCCCCTCAAACTCAGAGAAAATCCCATTCTAACCTAGAGAAAATCCCCTTCCAACCCAGAGAAATTCCCCCTCACAATCTTTTCTCGTTGAAAATTATAAACTGAGGCAAAACGCGTTCCAAGGTTCACATATTGGCTGGGGTGTTACAAGATCTGTCAACAGTACCTTGGGAAATTTGAAGAAAAATGAACCTTGATTCAATAATCTTCAGAAATCGAAAGAACTATACAAGATCTCGAACCAGTTGATAGAGGAAGATGGAGATTGAGGATGAAGATATATATATATATATAGAGAGAGAGAGAGAGAGAAATGATGATGATGATGATGGTAAAAAATAAAGATATAAGAATGTTCTCTCTCTCGTCTATTTAGAATTTCGACAGTGTGGAGAAAGCACAAGCACAAAGCTTCGAATTCATCATCTGATTCGCCGTTAGGGTTCATTCTCTGTGCTTCAGAACGATTTGTTATTCCCCGAAGCTCAACCTGGTTCGATCAAATTCACATATGAGAGAGTGAGACTAGTATGGAAAGTTTCAGCTTAGTTCTGGTCTTGGGCTTTGCAATCAAATTTGAAGTTTGAACTCTGATCAAACTCTATTTTATCTCCTTACACATCCATCTCAATGTGTTTCTCTAGTAAGCACATCATCTCTATTCATTCTGAGAGAGTTTAGAGAGAGAGAGAGAGAGAGAGAGAGAGAAAAAAATGAGGTTTGATTTTAGATAGTCAAATTTCTCTGTGATATATGGGTGTGGGAGTTGAGGGACTTTAGACATCATAAAAAAATGGAAAAGGGACCTTAGACTAATTTTTCCTAAATTTGTATCCGAACATTTGATTTTTTTTTGAAAATTTATATCTGAAAACCATTTGTGGTGTATACTTAGAGTTTGTATTGTGTGGGTGTTTGGGAAGTTACTATTTTAGTAGGCTATTTTAGTTTTTGGCTATTTTAGTAGGCTAAAATTTGTGTGTTTGGAAAGATAGTTGGATTTTTTTACAGTTGGATGTGATATTTGTGAGATAAAAAGTGAAATGATTATGGGTTTGATATGATATTTTGTCTTATTGGCTATTTTAACCTATTTTGTCTTTTTGTGGATTTTAGCCCAAAAAGCCAAAAAATAGCCTTTGCCAAACACCCCCCGAATTACCTTTTATATAATGAGGACTTTTATATAATTTTATAGATTTAATCATAACCAACTAATACCACCATATCAATACACAAACAAACACTATTGATCTTACATCTCCAACCTAATACCACTATACTAGTAATGTGCCTATAAGGAGAAATGATTTGATCCACAGGCAGAAATAGAGGAAGACCAAGAAGATTATGGTTTAAAGCGATAAGAAAGGCCAGACAAAGATTTGTTGTAATGCCCTAATCCCAGGAAATAAAAATATTGTTTGCTTCGGGCTAGACCATCATGGCTTTAAAACACATCATCACTAGCTATGAAACACGGATACTTCAAAAGGGGAGACATATCTGTATCAGATACTTATTGGATATCGATACTCCTTGGATACTTGCGGATACGTATCGGATACTTCTTAATTTTTTATTAATTTTGAAGTATCAGATACTCGAAGTCACATATTACTTCTAATACTTTGTTAAGTTTTTTGATAAGAGGAATATAGTGAGAGTTAAAGTAATAGAATTTGTCAAATTAATGTATCATTATTGTCTCTCTCACTTCTCTCTCGCTCTCTCACGTTTCTTCTCTCTGCTCTCGTTCTTTTTTTGGTGTTAGCATGTAAGAATGATGTTTAATTTGCATTTGCATTTGCGTTTGCTTTTAGTTTTGGATGTTTTATGAATGTTTGAAGCTCTTAGCTTAATATGAATCCCTCTCTTTATTTATTAATTTGCTTTAGGTTTTATTTTCATGCATATTACATTATTAAAATTATAAAAAAAATTTAAAAACATATCCCCGCCGTACCCATATCTTACTTTTTCAGATTTTGGCGTATCACCGTATCCATATCCCCGTATCCCGTATCCGTGCTTCCTAGGTCACTAGGAAGGGATGTGAACTCACTTGTATAGTCTAGGAACTTTTCCTACCTAACCGATGTGGGACGGGATATTACACTTGTTGAGTTGAGTTGGGTAGTAGTATCCTCTATTTCCTAGATCATATCAACTAACTAGTCTAAATTACCATTAATTTCTGAAACCAAAGTTTCTTTTCTAAGTCTCCCCGACCTTACCATCACTAAACTATGTAAGAAAACATATTCCATATCCCAATTTCCTTAGCATAAAGCTGTACTGATTTTCTGATTCTTTTGTTCTGATGTGTTATCTTTGTTCATTCACTCCTTCAACTAGAACGACAAGTTTCATGCACCATAGCGGGAAAGCTGTGCAACAACTACCAACACAGAACCAACATAACAGCATATTGACATAACTAAAAAAATCAAGTACCTGCTTATATATATTCGAGAGGATTGATTTTTGTGGCGAAAGGCACAAGTAGTTCTGAGCTCCTCCAAATACTTGGCAACTAAATTTGGATGTTTGCATGCATCACATGATTTTTTACACAGTGATGCAGGTACCTACATTAAAAGATAACATATAATACAAGCAGTTACATCTGACAGTTAAATAACAACATTAATCATCCTAATGTACATGAGAACTGTACATAACCACCGATTCAAGTACCTGTTCCCCAAAACTCCCAAGAATTTTTTTCCTACGGCAACCAGACTCTTGACAGTATTCAACCATCTGCATGGATAGTGAACCAAGGTCCATCAAACATCATAGGAAAAGAGAGTTCAAGCTAGCTTTGTAGAAGGGTTGAAAAGTTACCTGATTGAAGTCAGCAAGGGATTTCTTTGAGGACCCATCCTGTGAGCTTGACGACTGCTCCTTCTTGCTCTTAGAAGCACCCAGAATAAATTGCTGCAATAGATATTCTAAATGTTTACATAAAATTCTAGCATAACCATGCAAAAAAGAGAAAATTCAGACGCAGTGCCAAAATTGTGATCCAACCATTTTTTTGCAGTCATCCATTCCACAGTACAACAGACTTCTAGAAGGCAATTGATCACGACCAGCTCTACCTGACTCTTGATAGAAGGCTTCCATTGACTTAGGAATATTAAAATGACAAACAATCCTGACATCCTTTCGATCTATACCCTGGAAATTTTATGCATAAAGAATTAATTCAAAATTTTCTGCTTGATAATATTTTCTGATGATGAGACTAGAAAGAATTCATATTCAGAGCTTCATAAAATTAATATTAAATATTTCTTACCATCCTGAAGAAACACCAATAATTCAACAGCTGTCAATGCACCAGAATTGCTCCCAGCGAGAATCCAGCAAAAATATATCCATATATTACAATCTCAGGTTAATCATGAGTTTAAAAGTAAAATATAAACTGAAAGATCCAGCACAGTCAAAGAAAGAGAACATCCCCTTCAACTTTAAGACAATAATTTAAAGATTTTTGCAATTAATGAAGGAGGATGTTGCCAGGCCAGAGGAACAAACTAGTAATTCCTCACTTGACACATTGTATAAAACCTAAATTGAAATGTGCAATGGCTCATATGCTTGGGGGGATACCTCATGGGAATAGAGCCAAAAGTTGAGTCTGTCCCTCATCTACCCTGGGTGAAGCTGTGAATTGTTGTGACAACCACTGTGCAATGACCTTTTAAGGTCCTTTTTTGTGTGTGTATGCATGTTTGTTTCGCACCCACTGAGGTGTGTGCTTAAATTTGGACAACTGGAACCCAACACAATGCCTGACTTCTATTCTAACTTCATCCATAATTTTCACAATCACATCCAGTGATTATATATGCTAAATTTGGCATTCTCTGTTTTTTTAACACTGCATATACACAGTTTGTGCTTAGCTTCAAAGTTGGACTGTTATGATAGGTAGACAACTACCACTATAGTCTATGAAGCATAGACACGGACATGGGACACAGATACAACACAACATGGACACATCGACATGGAAAATTTCAAACAAATAGGACATGAATACGGCTCGGACATGCCACATATAATTATAGATTCATATAATATCATCTAAGAATATATTATATTATATAGTTATATATGTGCATGGTTAAATTACAAATACACCCTCTGAGGTTTATTTAAAATACGAATTGCCCCCTATGGTTTGAAAAATTACAAATACCCTTGTTAAAACATTTTATTTTATAGAATTAACTAAAAAAATATAATTTATAGCTGCTCTCTTATACAATAATAAAATTACTTGAATTATTAATTGAAATAAATTTCTGAAATCATTAAAAATTGATAATTGACTTGATAATTTGTTAATAAAGGTGAAATTAGAAACTTCAAGAGGTGAAATGTAATTTTCAAAACCACAGGGCAATTCATATTTTAAGCAAACCTGCATTTGTAATTTACCCTATGTGCATAATACAAAATTAAATAATTACTTTATACTAAGTAAATCTTATATCTAATTCTCTTACATTAATTTTTAGACTATTAGATTGGACCATAGTAGTTAAAATGTAGACGACTATAAGAAACATATAAAATTGCAACATTTCTCTCATCCTCCTAAGCCATCTATTTATTATAAAAAAAAATTAAAGAATTATGCATCAGGTTATTCTTAAGAATTATACATTGTTTTTAAGAATACAAGATATTTATGTCAAATTCTCAAATTTTGAAAATCATCTATGAAGCACCGACATTTCAAAACAAGTATCATATCCGTGTCGGACACACAGACACTTCGGGGACACATATGGGACACATGTGATGTTTGGGGTACTTAACTTTAATATTTTCCTATTTAAAACAGTTTAAACACCTTGTTTTCAAAAAAAAATTATTTAATCTCGAGACCTCATAATCCGTGTTGCATCTCAACACTTTGTAAACTTCCTTGCTTCAGTCTTAAAAATCTTTCAGAGATAAATTTTGAATTTCGGGCGTGAGAGCAGAACCAGGGAAGTGAGAAGTGCCTTAGAAAGATTTTTCAGCCCAGGTTCCATTCCCACATGTGCGGCTAGGAGGGTTTGCATGTGCGGACTTCTACAGCCTTGGTTTGGTTTTCTGGACAGAGGGCGTTGCCGCACATGCGTAAGGGGGCCCGCACATGCGGGTGTGAGGGCCGCACATGCAGAAATCTGGAGCTAGGTTGAGTTTTCTCCTACGTGAAACAGCACATGCGGTTTTGGGCCACCGCACATGTGGGGTTCTGCGTTTTTGCCTCAATTTTTGGACCCTTTTACTCAAAATCTGATTTCCAAAACCCTTTCCCCCATTTTCAATTATATCTGTGTCTATATCTATTCTCACTTCTCTCTCTACATTCACTCTCACCAACCCTCATAAATCTCTTGATATAAACCAATCCATAGATCTTTAGATAGGTGTTCTTAAGGCAATTTTGGAGAGCATTTCGAGGGCTTCATTTTGTGCGATGGAGATCGAATTCCAACTCTGCCAATTTTTGGGTTTCTTCTCCCATCTCCTCTTCCTAGTTTGAGTTAGGAATTTCTTTGAGTATATATATATATATATTTGCAAGTCTATGGTAGTTGTGGCGTTGATTTCATGAGTTTTGAGTGAAGGTTTGGATTTTATGAGATTTTGTATAGTTCAAAAAGGGTATTCTCAACACTTTCATTAAAATTTTAAATTTATGAACTATGTTGGTGGTTGAGAGTTCATTTGAGGAAAAACCTTTTTAAAATTGAGAAACCCTAAATTTTCATGAAAACCCTAGACCTTGGAAATTTGGAGAGATGTTTTTGAGAATTGATGAACAAATTAGTGTATTATTCCTATTGTTGAAATTTCATGGAAAAAGAGTAATTGATATTTAGAAATTGTGAATAGTACATTGTTATAATTGTCTTGAGAAGATGAGAATTTTAGAAATGATGATTAGCATGTTGAGAAACTTTTGATTAAATAAGAAAAGAGGATGCAAGTGATGAATTGTTGCTATTTGTCTCTTGGAATATATATATTGTGTATACATCAAGTAAAGATGTGGAACTTGATCACAATGGAAGATTGTGTGGTTGAAATGAGAAATTTTGAGAAGATTGGGAAATTCATAACGTATTTGATATATTGCATTATCATTCCATTTCATTTTCATCACATTGCTTTAGAATTGGTATTTGAGATTTATTCTTTGAAAATAAAGAAGTGTGAAACAAAGATTATTTGATTTGTTTTGGGAATACGTTAGTAAGTCCGGATAGGGGGTATAGTTGGTCATGAATTAAGTTGGCTTGAGATCCATGGTGAAAGACCAAAAACACGCGCAGAGCAGGTATCTATGCCTTCCAGTTAGGAGCCGGTAAAGTAGGTTTTGGTAGTGCTTGATATGCCTATTTATAGACACCAACCTAAGGATTACCTTAATCATATTTATCATCCCTGATTTATTTTCTAAAATCATTGAATTGATGATGTTTCCAAATAAGCACTGTGCATGAGATTTTCAAACGAGAAAAATATGTATTTTGAGGATGGCATGGCATGTGCATCTATCTCATGAGATTGTATAAGATATATATACTTTGTTAAGAATCCTCTATTGGGCTTAATGCTCACCCCTAGTGGATTTGTTGCAAGAAAAGATGTGATCCCGCCGAAGTAGAGGCGTTGAAGGATCGTTTTGGGAGCACAAGGCTCTTCATTTTGTTATTTCGCTTTGACAAGCCAAGGGCTTTATGTTTGTGGGTTTGATAACCATTTGCTTGTAACCGGGCTAAGCCTTGGAACTTGTAGCCATAGGGTACTAAATTGTATTTTAAATTTTTCTATATTAACCATCTCACATGCTATAGATTCATGCCTTAGGGAATATTGAATTTGTAATCGCATGTGGACTACTTTGTAAATCTCTAGCATATTATGAATACAAGTATAGAGATTTAACTAGTATATGAATGATGGGAATTTATGATTATCAAATGTTAATTATTTGGGACGTTACACACACCACATGGCGTCCCCTTATTTAATTAATTTATTTTCAAGGGACATTTTGAGGACACACTAGAGACATATCAAGTTGTCTTTTCCTACATTTTATTTAGTACTTTTGATGAATGTTGAACGTCTATTATTTTTTTCTTTGATTTAATTACTTAATAGATCATCCATAAAAATATATATATATATACATATAAACTGTAAGTGTTAATTTAAAAGTTTTTAAAAAAATAGAATTAAAGTTAATTTTTGTTAATATTGATTGTTTGTGGATGTAATATTAATCTAGATAGCAAATAAGAATATATGAAAACATATTTTATTGTCGTGCTCCCATTTTTTTGAAATCGCCGTGTCCGCATCCGTATCAATGTCCATGCTTCTTAGGCTATATATGTCAAATTTGAAATACAATCATACCCGAAAGCAACTGTGGCAACAACTACTTGTTTCTTAGAAGAAATCCAATCATCCAAAACAGAACTCCGCAGTTTATTGTTCAACCCTGCATGATATGCTGAAATGTACCAAAAAGAAGGAAAATTACTTGAAATATTTTTTGTAATACTTGAATTGTATTAGATAGGCATCAAAAATGGGGACCATGAAAAGCACTTAAAAATGTTTACCAGCACAGGAAATGCCATTCTTCGATAGATGTCCAGCCACGTCATCACAAGTTGTACGTTCAAGGCAATAAACAATCGCACAGACATCTCCACAAGATTTAAGTAGATTAGCTAAATCGGCATATGGGTCATCCAAAAGATCCTTATATCGCACTAAATTATACAGAAATCTAGTCAGATACATAATATGGTCACTGTATCGTCAAGGAGGCTTTCATATAATCAATAACACAAAACTTGTGCCCCAAAAAAATTATAATGGGGTGATGAACTGATAGGGAAGAAGAAGAGGGCCACAACCTTAACACAATGACCAGTCTTATTCTCAATAGAATTAATTCAAAACCAAATAATAGAATGCAAAACCTAATATTTATAGGCAACCATTAGCCCTAATAAAATAAAATAAAATAACTAAACCTAATAGAAAAAGGAAACTAGAATCCCTAAAAATTTGAAACCAAATATTATTAAGATCATCCTAATCAAAATATAATTAAAAATACTATAAATAAAAATATAAATAATAAAGACATAAAATCATAAATAAAATTCACTTGCTTACTACATTCATGTCCTGCATCATTCTCCCCGACTAAGAAAAAGAACCCATCCTCGAGTTCCCGTTTAAATACTGAACTGGTCCATGCCAACAAATCAAGTATTTTGAATATGCTAGTCAATTGATCTTTTTTCTCATTGCAACAAATCTCTATAATCAGGCTGTTGACAAGGTCCACCAAATATGGATTGAACGCACAAAGAAAATCTTCAACGCCAATAAAAATCAATCCCTTCAAACTTGATTAAGTAATATCTTGGTAGTTCATCAATAGGATCCGACAAGTTGAGTGCATCTTCATGTTAAAGGTCTTTTTTCCGGTAGGATTGTTGTCTACAAGAAGCAGCTTCTTGAACTTCCAAACTTTCTTCCAAAATAATTTTACTTTCACAATTTCCACATGATCCTCACAAGCACTTAGAGAAATTTCATAAGTATCTCCTAAAAGCATGGGCCAACAACTTGTCCAAAGTAACTTTGATATGAATCATCTGTTCCATTGTTTCTAATTGTGCTTCAGAAAATATTCTAACTTTGAATACAACTCTGAATCGGTCACCACAGTTAATGGGAAAGAGGTTTTCTTATTCTTTTTTATTTTCTTTTCCGATGGGTTGTTTTAAAAGATTAAAGGGTTGGGTTCTGGGCTTGGGCTTAAAAGTGGGTTACTAAGTCGGGCATAGTGGGTCATTTAGGAAGTTGGGCTAACTTAGCACTAGAACGGATTTTTGGGGCTAGATTTATTTTTGTTAGTTGTTGGGCTGATTATTGGTTTCGGGTTGGGCTCATTTTAAAAGTTAAGGACTAGATATGAATAATGTGGGCTTGGTTACTGGATGGGCTAAAGGTTTGGATGAAGGGCTAAAGAGTCGATTTTTGGTGGGGTTATGGATAATTGGACTGGTTTTTAGGTAATTTTCAGTTGGTGTTCCCACTTCAAGGAAATAGGATCGAGTGAAGGGTTAAGGATTTAAGATCGGATAAAGGTATTCCAAGCCCTCTTCTCTCTAAATTGTTTCATCAAGCAACCTCTCCTCTTTAAGTCTTTCTCAACGACATCAGTGAGGCATCTAGTCAATGCAATGATGATTGACTATGGCAGCGCCAACACAGTTGGCAACAATCATTCCGATAACAACAAGAGCATCCTTGATGAAGTTGCAACCGATGATGATGGGAAAGATCACAGCAAGGAAGACAACGTGAGGGAGGTGTTGCAGAACTCCAATGGTCCCCAATTAACTCAATAGACGATAAAGAAGTCACAACGATGAAGATGACGACAACAATGATGATGACGATGACGACGACGAGGAGGAGGAGAGCAATCTTTGATGAAGTTGCAACTGACGATGACGCGGAAGATCACGACGAGGAAGACGAAGTGAGGGAGGTGTTAAAGAACTCTGAACTCTAGTGGTCCCCAGTTCAGTCAATGGATGATAACGAAATCAACCAGATTGCGATTGACAATCGACCAGAGCATAGACAGCTTTGTATCACGTTCAAGTAGGCAATGGATGTAGGTCGATGATGAGTGGTCGCCAAAGACTGCTCATTGGTGGATGGTTATGTCAACAACGTTGACTGGTGTATCATTTAAGTTTGTTCTGGGATGAAAGGTTGTTTAGGATGTAACGAAATGATAGAGAAGATCACGGGTCTTCGACAGTGGCATAGAAACAAGGACTCTTGTTAATGCTCATTGGCTTCAATAGACAGAAATTAGGAACCACGGTCTCACCATGAAAAGAAAAGGGAGCAAAGAACAAAGAGGGATCAAGGTATGCTCTGATATCAAACTGAGTAGCACATAGAGAAAGCAAGAAGAGAGAGAGGAGGGAAGAAGAAAAGGGCCACACCCCATCACAACAGCCACGGCCTTATTCTCAATACTAGTAATCCAGAGCTAAATAATTCAATACAAAGCCTAATCTTTATAGGCCATCAACTTTAGTCAAAGTAAGAAACTAAATATTAATAAGATCCACCTAATTATACTATGATTAAACTAATAAAAAAAACTAATAAAGACAAAATTATACAATTGTAAATAAAATTAAATTACTGTGTGCATGTTCCACATCATATATACTCAAACCATATCTTAATCCATTGACATCAAGATGTATACTCTACAGTCCACCAGGCAGAGAAAAAGCTAAGAGAACTTAAACCAGACAACTAGAGAACAAGAAATTAAAATAAACTCGTCTTTTTTAGAACTTTCACTTGAAAGGGAGCTCCAAATCTCTCTAGCTTCAGACAGATGTAACATGACCATCACAATCATAGGAGTTGCAACAATCACAACTGACATGATGCAAGTTTACGAAAATTTTAAATACTCACATGCCCAAACTATAAACAGTTTCATATGGTTGGTAGGAATTTGACATGTTTGAAAAAAAAAAAAAAAAATTGAGAATATTCTAAGTCAGCGACAAATGTCTGTCTCTAGGAAATTATTTCACATAAAAAATATTTGTTTGCTGAATGGAAAATCAGTAGAAGTCTACTAACAATCCTTCTGGAACAATTTAGCAGGTATCAAACTTAGGAAACAATTTAGACAGTGGAGTTGTGTAGTTCCCTCGGCAAGTTAGCTTTCTTGTGAAATTTACAACAAACAATTGGCAGAAAAAGTAGAAACATTGTCCCCGTAGTGTTCCTTCCCTTCTGAAGGGAAGCGTAATTTCCATCCTAGTTAGATATATTCGAAAATGTTTCATCACCAAAAATTACAACTTTCTTTCACACTCCATTGTTATCATCCTTGTGGAAGTGGCGCTTCTATATTTCAAAACAGTCCACAATGTCGACATGGTATTTGTTCAAAATAGAAAACCTCCATCAAGCAGGTAAAAACACACACACACAAGCAGGTTACATGCTTAAAGAGAGGGAAAACACACCAAACACGCACACGCACACGCACACACACACGCACACGCAAACCAAAACCAAAAAAACTTGCTTCATTTTATAAAACTGGAATATTCCCAGATGTTTAAGGGGAAACTATCAAGCACATCCAAAAACCCATCATTTAGAATGTATAAAGGAATAATTCAGATGAACTCCAAGTTTATGAACTCTGTTACATATCTAGATTCAAAAAACAAAATAAATGCATCAAATCAAGCTAGCAAGACCTAACCTTCATAATATATATTCGGACGATTAAATGATGATTTCAGGACTAAGGGGTCATGCAAGCACAAGGATTCTATCACATCCATCTGTACTCTGTAAAATGATAGGAAAATCAGGCAAAAAGTACCGCTCAAAACTTTTTCATAAAGAAAAGAAGCATTCAGGAATTGAGAAACTCAAGTAACTTTTTTATTCTTCATGATAAACAAGACACCTACTTTACAGGTAAGCTTGTGAGTGAGTAAAGGAAATTTTACAGATTCATCAGAAGAAGAAATCAAAAAACAAAAAATAAAAATCAACTTGTAGAATACTACTTTCTCAAAGGACATGGATGTGTCAGATGTCCGTTGAATAAACAAAAAGTGAGTACCACACACTTTTTAAATTATAAAGAGGGAAAATTTTCAGGGGAAGAAAGGGGGAAGCACTTAATAAAAGGATGTGGTTGATCATGGAAGAATCTAGAGCCAATTTTGCAAGCATATAAAAATAAAAATTTCACATTTTTTCCACATGAAATGCATTAGACAACTCACTTAGGGACAGCAGTAGCAGTCAAAGCCAATATTGGTATGTTTGGTAGACGGTTCCTCAAGGAAGAAAGCTTCCGGTAACTAGGCCTGGAACGCAAGGACAATTGAAAATTAGGAAAACAATATAACAAGCAAACCAAAGCTTCAATAGTAACTCAATAAACATGCTAGCCTTCAATTTACAAAAATTCTATCATCTTAGGTGACTTCAAATACATTGGTGAGCCACAACCGTACCTCTCAATCATTTTTCTAACAATTATATGATCATACTTAAAGTGTTTACATATATATCTAAAAGCTTTCAGCAGTGGAGTGTGAGAAGACTATGGACACAGGAGCAATGGAGGTCGGGAGAACTATAGCCTCTAGGGCTGGACAAATGACTTCTTCTTCCACATGTACAAAGGAGTAACTATGTAGCATCCCGGGTCTTGTAACTGACTTGAACCCACTTATATGGATGTCCCGATACTGTAACACCCAGATCATGCATTACTAGACATTGCATTTATTTGTTCATCCATCCTAGGATTTCATATTTTGCATTGCATTATGTATGTGATATGTTTATTTTTGTAGAATTTAGAAGTGTTAGATGTGAATAAGGAGCCTTGTAGGAGAATGTTAATGATAGAAGAATTTCAGAATAATTGAGCTTAGAAGGAAAACTTAGGAAAATTGGATCAATTTTAAGAAAAGCCTTGGTATAAAAGTTTTAGTGAACATTATAGAGTTAGGGGATAACTTCGAACTTAAAATTGGAATGTTTAGACATCTTAGAAACCTTAATTGAGGAGCTTAATAGCTTTAGTCTAATGAATAGAAACTTTTAGACACTTCATCGAAAAATTAAGCGAGATTAATTTAATTTAATTGAGATTAATTAACTAATGAAGATTAAGGACTAAATCTAATTAATTAGAGCTAATCATGATTAACTAAACTTAGTGGAGTAATATTTAAATAAACAAATAGAGGATGGAAGAAAGTGTTGGATAATTCTTGAAGCTTCAATTGTTCATTTATTCAATTTAATAATAACAAGAGAGAGAGGAGAGAGAGAGAGAGAGAGAGAGGTGCTGGAAATTCTGAGTTCAAGGAAGAGAGAGATGAGATAGAATAGAGCAAGAAGAAGAAGAAGAAGAAGAAGAAGAAGAAGAAGAAAGAGATGAAGAACTACCAATTCTAGCCTAAAAATCAAGGAAAAATCATCAATAGGTAAGGAATTTCACCCTCATTCTTGTATTGTTTAAATAATCTGAGTATAAAATCATTTTAAGATAGGTTTTGAGAGAGTTAGAGATGAAGAATTGAAAGAAGTTTGAAATAAAGATAGGTTTTAAGAAATTGTTATGAAAATCATGTTTTGATTGAGTAAATCTTTGAATCCTTTGCAAACAAATTTTTTTCTATGAGTTTTGTATCATATATGCATGTTATAGAGTTTATAAAATCAATTTTTGGGGTTTGGAATGAAGGAAATTGGAAGAAAAATGAGTTTGTACATTGTAGAACACCGGCCCAGATTTTCTGCACGACGGCTGCACGTGCGGCCAAGCTCAATTTGGACATTGCGTAACCACCGCACTAGCGGCCAATTTTGGGTGCACGAGAGGCCGTCCCCACTGCACGTGCGGCCAACAAGGGAATGGCCACTGCACCTCCACCACATGTGCTACTAAATTCACCACACGTGCGACCAAACAGAGGGCACTTGCCCAATTTGACTTCTTTTCGATGTTTTTGACTCACCAGACCTCACCGCACTTGTTTGAGACCTAAAGTAAAATTAATTAACGTTTAGAAACCTATCTAAAGAGAAAATAGTTGAAGAAATAAAGTTTGAAATTAAGATAGTACACTTGAATTAGAACCGAATAATACGGTATTTTGACCGTTTCGCATTTCATTTCATTTGTACTTGTATTCTTATTTGTGTAGGTCAAGACCTTGTGCTATATACCTCGAACGGAAGCCATTGTGAGTAATATTATTGTAAAGCTATGTTCCGAAGTTTATTTTGAAAATGAGAAGTATTAGGTTGGAAATGCTTGTTTTGTTTCCGAATGAATGAATATCATATTACTTTTTTTTTTCATATCAATGTATGTCAATGCCATCCTCAAATTAGTCTCAGTCTTAGGGGACCGTAAGCATGCCAATGACAGTCAATGAGATCTCCTCTGCCACCTGCGGGTGGGTTTGTTTAATCGGTATCCGGGGCGGTTATTCATCTATTCTATTCTGTTCTGCTGGATGTATGAATTTATTTGTTAAGAAAATGTTATATTTGAAATGAGATACTATGATGAAATGTTTTGAAAGTTATTAAATTTGATGATTCGAATTATGTTTTGTAAAATCTGTCGATATTCATTCATTAACCTTTTACTGTAATATTATTCACTGGATTTTGGCTCACCCCTCTCCCCTATATATATGTAGGTGACAATGAGAAAGATCAAGAATAGGACAGGAAGAGTTGCTTTTTATGCTTTTGCTTTTGTTAAATAGAAGTCTTGTAAATATTTTTGTAATTTTTAAGTTGGTGAAGTTTGTAAGCAATGAGAAGACTTGTATTATCAATTGTGATGTTTTTACCTTCTGTATCTTTTGTAATCCATGTTTAAAGTTGTAAATTATTAGCTATGTTAATATAAGACATGTGTTTTTCATATCATTTTACTTATGCACAGCTCTAAATGGACTTAATTAACCATGTATGTACAAGTTCGGCTTATGAATACCCAAATATACTATAGCCCATTATTTCTTTTTTATTGTAAGGCCTTTGGTAGTCAGAGGCTACTAGCCGATCACAATACTATTTTGTTTGGAGCAGGATGGAGTAGTGACAGGTACAATTTCGAACCCTTGGTACAGCAGGTTGTGTTTTGGTGATTGTGATCGAGTCAGTGTTAATTCCTATCTAATGCCTAACGCATTTAATATTCGAGTTTCGGGCATAAGGATCAAAAATAGAAGTGTAGAAACAACTCATAAGGAGTTGGACTTCATCAAGTGTGACCGCACATACAGTTGGGGTGTCCCACATGTGCAGATTAGTGCAACAGGGGAGGGAATTTTGGGCAGAGGTTCCACACATGTGGTGGAGGGGAGATTTCTAGGTTTGGGACTGCGTGAAACCGCACGTGGAGGAGGCTCCACAAGTGCGACTAAAGGGCCCGCACGTGTGGCTGAGGCTGAGAAACTGCATGTCGCCTCCCAGCCAAGCCTTTTTGGACCTTTTTTATGACTAGAAACCTCTCTTTCTATAATGTTTCAGATCTTAAACCCGATTTGTATACATTAATTGGTACTCGTTACTTTATCCTTGTATTGTTTTTGGACTCTTAGAAATGATAGGTTTGCATTTGAGATTTTTATTATTATGATTGGGACTCTTAGAAATGATAGGTTTGCATTTGAGATTTTTATTATTATGATTGGGACCTCCTTCTAGATATTTAGAGCCTTGATTGAGGTATTTATTAATATGATGGTTGGACAAGATTGGACCAAAAACCCCAAATTCGGATATTTGTTTTTTAGTAGTCTTCACTCTTTTGCTATTTTCTCATTCCACATTTTGAATCTTCATGTGAGGCTAGAACCATTGAAAAGCTTGCTTCCGGGGCTTCGATTTAGACAGAAAAACAATCCAAAACAAAGTTCAGATGAGGGAGTTATGTCTATTTGAAATTCGAGCATCAAAGCTGTCAGCATAGTTTGCTCAAGCGCGTACTTTTGACCGCTCAAGCGGTCCGTAGACCTCAACAGCTCTGTTTTTCAAAAAATGAGATCCTACAAGCACCCATTCACGGCTCGAGCGAACCTTTGACCTTTCGAGCAATCTATTCAACTTTAGTGTGTGAAAAAACTACATTTTTTGTCAGATTTGCGGGCCAAAACTATTTTTATGCTTGTACTATATATAGGGACTCAGATATTTTTGTTAAAATATTATTATTATTAGTTGGGTTATTATCAATTGTAATTATTCTATGCCTTAGAGCCCCCTTTGTAATTATTAATCTTTATTAATATAAAAAGGGGATGATATCACAATCATTCTCTAATCTTGGTATTCCCTAAAAATCATCATGGTATCAGAGCCTAATCCTAAAATCTAAACCCATCTACATCTATCCATACAGTGTTGTTACCCACCGGAGCAACCCGCCGGAGACAACCCACTTCAGCAGCCGAGAAGGACCCAGGTTGTTTCGGCTAGGTTGATGTCAATCTAGGGCTCGAAAACCACCCTAGTTGGTCGCCCTCAGTGCCGAAGGCCATCCTGGCCTTGCCGACCACTGCCGCAGGCTCTTCTTGCCTAGCCGACTGCCACCGACAACACCTATGCCTCTTTGGCTTCATACGATAACCTCTCTGCCTCTCCTGCTGCTCACCTCTCCGTTCTGCCATCGTATGTCTGTCATATGTCTCTTGTTTCTGTCACCTCTCTCTCTCTCTCTCTCTCTCTCTCTTTTAGTTTCTTTGTTTGAGTCTCTTGTCATTGTCGTTGACTAGGTCTTTGACTCTTTGCTCAACTCTATCCCTAGTTTGAGTCTTTGTTTCTTTAAAAAAACAAAAACAAAAACAAAAACAAAAACAAAAACAAAAAAAAGAGGGAAAAAAAAAATATGAGTTCTTAATTCTTTCTGTTGTTTTTACCTTCCTCCACTATCTTCCGGGTTTGTAATTGGCACTAGTTTTGTTAAGGGTTTGGTAATACAGGATCCATGGGAGATTCCACCAGTGTGTCCACTACTTCTCAGACACCTAGGAGTGAGAATTCCATTATACCTATTACTATGACTGATAACCCCAACCCTAGTCTTAAAATCACCACCTCTCTATTTAATGGTCAAAATTATCTAGCGTGGTCGCAGAATTTGACTATGTTTTTGAAGAGCAGAGAGAAGATGGGGTATGTTGATTGCAGAATACAGGCACCTAGCACCACTGACCCGGGTTATGACCAATGGGAGATTACCAACTCTTTGATTATGAGTTGGCTTATTCATTCGATGGTACCAGAAATTAGCGAGGGCTACTTGTCTATGGAGACTGCCCAGGATGTTTGAGATGCTGTGGCTGCCACCTATTCCCGCAAAGGGAATTTCTCACAAACATTTGAGTTGCGCCGCTCTATTGAGAGCTCTGTTCAGGGGGAGCAGACGGTTCTTCAGTACTTCACCTTCCTCACCAACGGCTGGAAACGCCTTGATCACCTGCAGGACTATAAACCTGTTTACACTGCTAATTCCGTCGGGTACCGGAAGTTCATTGCACAGGAACGGGTCTTCAAGTTTCTACCCGGTCTCAATGTGGAGTATGATTCGGTTCGCAATCAGGTTTTAAGTATGGACACTCTTCCTTCACTTCAGGAGGCATTTGTCTATGTACAGAATAAGGAGAGTCGCCGGTCTGCTATGATGTCTCCTGTCTCTACTGACCACTCAGCATTATTATCTACCCTTAGAGATGGCCTCAGCCTGACTCCCATCCCTCCGTCTGCCGCCAAGGAATCTATATTCTGTGATTACTATTAAAAGTCGCGGTATACTCGTGAGACGTATTAGAAGCTTCATGGAACTCCATCCGAGGGTCGAGGTGATCGGTCTGGTTCTAAAGGAGGTTGGTTAGGCCAGTCTAGAGGGCGTGGCTCTCATCCACGGGCTCACTAGTCTAGTGCCGTTAATACACTTGATTCTACTTCCGCTTCCGTTGGCCAGGCCTCTGATGGTCTATGTGGCATGACTACTCATGAGCTTGAGGATGTTCTACATAACTTGCTGGACCGCCGGTCTTCTACTGCTCTTAGTACATCTTCCTCGTTGTTTGCCCGCTCAGGTAACTTAGCCTTTTCTCCTTGTGTTTTCCTTTCTCATAAGTCTTTGCCCTGGATTATTGATTTTGGTGCCTCCGATCATATATCTGGCTCCTCGGACCTTTTCTCTGCCTATAAACCCTCTTCAGGTCAAGACAAAGTTAGAATTGCAAATGGTACTGTTTTTTCTATTTCTGGGAAAGGTTTAGGCCATGTCACTCCTACCATCCCTCTATCTTTTGTTCTCCATGTTCCCAAATTTTTTGTTAACCTATTATCCTTGAGTCGTATTACAAAGGAGTTGAATTGTAGTGTGACATTTTTCCCTGATCATTGTCTTTTTCAGAACCTTGTGATGAGGAGGACGATTGGCAGTGGTAGTGCAGGAAATGGTCTCTACTTCCTGGATCAACCGGACAAACTTGCTCATTCTTCCACCACAAGTCCTACTACCAAAGATGATTTATGGTTGTGGCATCGGCGTCTTGGGCATCCTTCTTTTTATTTACTTAAGCATTTATTTCCATCTGTTTTTGCAAACAATAATGTGTCTGAGTTTCTTTGCGAGTCTTGTCAACTAAGAAAACAACACAGAGCTTCTTTTGCTCCCAATTTTAATAAAAGTTTAGTTCCTTTTTCATTAATACATTCTGATGTCTGGCGTCCATCTCGTGTTATGTCTGTGAAAGGTCATCGATGGTTTGTTACATTTATTGATAATTTTTCTCGTACTACTTAGGTGTATCTCATAAAAGACGAGAGTGAGGTTTTCTCTGCGTTTTGCAATTTTCATAAGAGGATTTGTACTCAATTTGGGGCCAATGTCAAAATCTTCCGCTCTGATAATGGGGGAGGGATACATAGATTCTAGGTTAAGGCAATATTTTTCTATCCATAGCATTATCCATCAGACCTCTTACACCAATACCCCTCAACAAAATAGGGTGGCGGAACGCAAGAATCGTCATCTTCTTGACATGGCTCGATGCATGTGTTCTTCTATGAGTGTGTCTCGGTCCTACTTGGGCCACGTCGTTTTCACCACTGCCTATCTTATTAATCATCTTCCTACCCAGGTCTTACAAAAACAAGCTTCCCTTCAAGTCCTCCTAGGTTCCAAGTCCTTGTTTTCTATTCTTTCCAAAATATTTGACTATGTCTGTTTTGTCCACAATACTCTCCTACTCGTAGTAAATTGGACTCTCGCTCCCTCAAATGTGTGTTCCTTAGGTACTCTCCTACTCAAAAGGGATATAAGTGTTATTACCCTCATTCTCGTAAATGGTTTGTATCCTTGGATGTCACCTTTTTTGAGTCTCAGTCCTATTTCTTGTCCTCTCCAGTGTCACAGTCCTCCCTTCAGGGGGAACCTTGGTGTGAAGTGATTCCTGTGATTCCTATAGTGGAACCGGTTGTTCTTGCCCCACCAACTCTTACTGGGACTCCAGAACCCAATGTCACCAAGGATAGGGAAGGGCAAAGGCAAGTTTATGTCAGGGATAAAGACAGACAAAAAGTTGACTGAATACAAGAGACCACTTATGCTTACCCACTGCCATCTCCTGAACCCAATGTCACCAAGGATAGGGAAGGGCAAAGGCAAGTTTATGTCAGGGATAAAGACAGACAAAAAGTTGACTGAATACAAGAGACCACTTATGCTTACCCACTGCCATCTCCTGCTTCTGATGAGAGTCCAGGTAACTTTGAATCTCTTGAATTCACTGATCTTGATACTCATATTGATCTTGATGTTCCTATTGCCAAGAGAAAAGGTGTGAGATCTTGTACTCAACATCCTATCTCAAATTATGTGTCCTACTGTCACTTGTTATCCTCATATAAAGCTTTTGTGTCAAATATTTCCTCTGTTAGCATTCCTAACCTTTTCAGGATACTCTTGCTACCTCTGAGTGGAAACTTGCCATGATTAAGGAAATGAAAGCACTTAGGAAGAATAGCACTTGGGAATTGACTGAGTTACCTACGTGCAAACGACCTGTGGGATGTAAATGGGTATATACTGTGAAACACAAAGCAGATGGTTCTATTAAGTGTTACAAGGCTAGACTTGTGGCAAAAGGGTTCACTTAGATATATGGCGTTAACTATCAGGAGACCTTTGCACCCGTTGCTAAGATGAATTCAATTAGAGTACTTCTCTCTCTAGCAGCAAGGTTGTTAAAATCGGGATCCTAAGTAGGATCGGTGAGAGGGTCTGGTGGATCAGATCGAGGATCGTAAGATCCTACTTTCTATTAAAAAAAAAGATAAAAATTAAAATTAAAATGATTCATATTAAAAATAAGGTGAAAAATCACAAAATCTACGATCCTACTTGCGATCCTACCTACGATCCTACATGATCCCATACGATCCTACACGATCCCATGCGATCCTACACGATCCTACAACGATCTAGATCGTTTTGGCAAAGTAGGATCGTAGGATCGTACGATCCTAGGATCCGGATCGCGATTTTAAGAACCATGTCTAGCAGCTAATCTAGATTGGCTACTTTATCAGTTTGATGTAAAGAATGCCTTTCTCCATGGTGACCTTGAAGAAGAAGTATTTATGGACATTCCTCCTGGCTTTGAGAATTATTAGACAGAGGGTAAAGTATATCGGCTTAGAAAGTCATTATATGGTCTCAAACAGTCTCCAAGGGCTTGGTTTGAGATATTCACTCAGGCTATGCTTAAATATGGCTTCAAACAGAGTCAGGCAGATCACACCTTATTTGTGAAACATTACTCACGTGGTAAGATTACAGTGCTCATTGTTTATGTGGATGACATAGTTCTTACAGGTGATGATAGTGAGGAAATACCTTTGTTGAAGAAATATTTAGCAAGTGAATTTGAAATCAAAGACTTGGGGAGCTTAAAGTATTTTCTAAGAATTGAAGTTGCTCGCTCCAAGGATGGGATATTTATCTCACAGAGGAAGTATGTGCGTGACCTGTTGAAGGAAACTGGGATGCTTGGCTGCAAGGCCTGTGACACTCCACTGGAACCCAATCAGAAACTGGGGAATGGTGAAGGGGGAGCAGCTGTTTATAGGGGGAGCTATCAGCGATTAGTAGGATAAGCTCATCTATCTATCTCACTCACGTCCTGATATTGTTGTTGTTGTCAGTGTGTTAGCCAGTTTATACATGCCCCTCATCAGATTTACCTCGAGACTGTCATGAGAATTTTGAGGTACTTGAAATCTGCTCCTGGTAAGGGTCTTTATTTTTCAAAGCATGATCATCTTCGTGTAGAAGCCTATACAGATACTGACTAGGATGGATTAGTAACTAATAGGAGATCGACTTCAGGGTATTGCACTTTTGTTGAAGGCAACCTAGTTACTTGGAGTAAGAAACAGAATGCGGTTGCCAGGTCAAGTACAGAAACTGAGTTTTGAGCTATGGCACAAGGGTTGTGTGAGCGCTTATGGATCAAGTTATTGTTGAGTGATCTAGGTATTGATCAGACAGACGCCATGCGATTATACTGTGATAATAAGGTCGCCATCAATATCGCTCACAATCCGGTTCAACATGACCGAACAAAGCATGTTGAAATTGAACACCATTTCATTAAGAAGAAACTCACTAGTGGCACAATCTGTACTCTATTTGTGCAGACTGGTGAACAACTCGCTAACATCCTCACCAAGGGAGTTGGGAGTAAACCATTGCATGACATCCTAGGCAAGCTGGGCATGAGAGATATCTTCGCACCAGCTTGGGGGAGAGTGTTAAAATATTATTATTATTAGTTGGATTATTATCAATTGTAATTATTCTATGCCTTAGGGCCCCTTTGTAATTATTAATCTTTATTAATATAAAAAGGTGATGATATCACAATCATTCTCTAATCTTGGTATTCCCTAAAAATCATCAATTTTTACACACTATTCTCTCTCTACTCCTCTCTCACCTTGAGAACTCTATCTATATATTTCTTACATTAATCACACAAATCACCCAATCTCTCATACCTAGAGTAAGAGTTTGTTCAAAACTCGTTTATTAAATTGTAGAGCGCGTCAAGGGCTTCGATCTTACCAGGCCCGATCGTCGTTTGGAGCATTTTGGATTTTCGGGTTTCTTCCTTCTCGTGTTTAATTTGAGGTAGAAATTTCTTCAATATTTTTTAATATGATTTTATAGATGGATATGTGGTATTTTATTGCATAAATTTTAAGAATTTTGTAGAGATTTCAAAGCAAGTATTGTGAGAAGTTAGGGTTTGGTATGTGTTGTGCATTTCTCAAAGTTTTCTCTATCTCTTCGATACAACAGAAATAATTAAAGTTTTCTCTATCAAATGTGAGTTTTAAAAGCTTTAGAGTATGTGGATCTTTAAAATTAAAAAGGCCCAACTGTGTAAAGAAAACCCTAAATTTCTTGAAATTGTATAACTCGGAGAAATTAAAAATTAATAATCATTTTGAGAAATTGGCATTGAGTATTGCTAATCGAAAAATGATGAGAATTGAGAATTCATGTTTTGAGCAATTGATTTAGATTGAGTAAAAATTCAGAAATTATTCCTCCTTATACATTTATTAAATTCGTTGAAAAATGGTATTACATGGTGTTGTTAGTTATGCTCTAATATTGCTTAAAAGGAATATCTTGATAGAGACAACTGTTATTGGCAATCGGTAGAGGATTGCATTGTTGTAGAGCTATTTCAACCTATGGAGAATTGAAACCCAATTGTAAATGATTAGTGATGTAGAAATTAGCGTGGTGATAACAATGTAAGGATTTATGAGTTATGAGATTATGTAACTTGAAAGGTGATAAATGGGAATAAATTGAGATACACTCAAAATGTGTAATGGGGTGTGTTATATAGAGGTACCACGTTCCTTTTGGCTAGCAACTGGTAATGTATGCTATATAGAGGTATCACGTTCCTCTTGGCTAGCAACCGGTAAAGTGGGAGTGTGTTATATAGAGGTACCTCGTTCCTTCCGGCTAGCAACCAGTAAAGTGGAAGTGTTTAGATGGGATTTGGCAAGACGATGGATATGTGCACGTGTTTGTGATTCATTATTGATATATATATATATATAATATATATGCATGTTGAGATCTATTATGAGTTATGTACATGTAGTGAGAATGGAAAAAAAACATATTACATGTGTATAGTGTGGAGCATCATGATCATATACATGTATAGAGTTATATTAATTGGAATTAAAGATTTTGCCTACTGGAATAGACCTTCATCCCACGTTAAAATCTTTTCAGGTACCGACGATGAACCGCGACCATGAGTTGGCATAGAAGATGAGTACGAGCTAGAAGAGCTCTTTTGATTGTGGTCACTTTATTTGTAGGTAGAATGCCATATGTATATATTAGGATTACACCCTTTTTCATTTGTTGATGTAAGCCGAATGACATTTTAATTTCAATTGATAGTTAGTACTTTGAATTTCATGTTGTACTTGAAAACCCCTAAGTATCGAATGATTACCACGTATATATGAGAGAGACTCCATTTTATCATGTTTATAGTTTATTATTGCCTTCTTATTATTATTTGAGTTTATTTATCATGGGTTGGACCATGTAACTTCGGGGCATGACACTAGTCCCTCTCTCTTCATTTATGTTATATCTCTATATGTATCTCTTTTCTCTCTGCATTCTCTCTCTCCTCCACTATGTTACACAGACTCATGGACTCAGGTTTAGGTGTAGGTGCATATCTAGAGGTCGGACACCTCAAAACTATAAATGGAGGATATGTGGATATAGATCTAAATTTGGATACGGATACGGATACGGATACGGGGATCTATTAAATAGTTATGTCTTAAATATATTTCTCATATCAACCTGAATAAAAATAAATAAAAAAAAATAAAAATTTTTGGTAAGTCATCTGTTAAATGAAGATAACACAATCTCTAAGAACAAAATAAACTATAAAATGCTCAATTCAATTACACCAAGCCACATGTCTATCTGCACTCATGATCCCCTCATATCATAATTGCACACACCTTCCAATTATCTCGGGTCACGTGAAGAGTAAAGAGTATTTTAGAAATAGGAAAATCTTTTACTCAGATTTGTTCTTCACTTTGGGAATTTCAAGAGTCAAATACAATTCTTCTCTCTAAATTATCCCCATATCTTTCATTTATTTTTTTATTTCTCATTCTCTCTAAAGTCAAAGAAGAGGCAAAGAATAGCAATATCAACACTCCGGCGACGAGGATCTACTCTGAGGCTTGCAACCCTCGATGGTGCCGAAATGGAGCAAGATCGTACTCCGGCGAGAACAATGTGCTCTAAGACTTGCAACCTCCAGAGACGTCGCTACTACCACTGTAAGTAAACTCAATAACCCTTCTTCACTCTTCTCTCATCTCAACCGTGTCCCCAAAAAAAAAATTGAGTCTGACACAGATCTCACACTTGAACCAGTGTCGTGTCGACACAGGTACTCTGCCCTAAACTGGCGAGTCCATGTAACACAGCTCCTCCATAACTCCCAACTTCAACCTTACATTTGGAGCCCTTAGATTCGGAACTGATCTCCGACCGAGTACTAATGTTGTAGAGCTCAACGAAGGCTATCTTCTCATCTAAGCCAAAACTCAATTTGGACATTTTCAGGAATTTGTGTTTCTCCTCTTCTTTTCTTTCATTTGTTTAATATATTGATTTATGGGTGTATATGTGGATATTTTTATAGATAAAAAAGTTGAGACAATATTTGAGAAATTGCATGTTTGGGAGTTAAGGTTTGGCAACAATTGGGTAATTCTCTATAATTTTCCTATTAAACCTATTTTCATTATATAAAATAGCATGAGGGTGCTTTAATTTGAGAAAGTCCCAATTTTGTGAAAACCTAGTTTGTAAAATTGCATGAAATGAGGAATTTATGCTATTATCTTGAAATTGGAGATGAATGTGTATAATTTGTGAAATTATATCATTGTTAGAGATTGTTGTTGATCATTGATGGAGAATGGCATTGTTGTAGAGATTGATACAATAATATGACAAAAACCCATTTTTTTGCATTGTGAATTGTTGAATTCATGTAATGACAACCCGTTGTTGGACGAAGGTGTGTTGAGCTGATTTTATCGAAATTGAATAATAGCATGTGTTGCATTTATTACATTTAAACATCATCGTTTTGAGTGAGAGAATGGTGAATCTGGATCAGAGTGATGTTTCTGATAGCTCACTAGTTTAGGTGGTGCTTAGTGATAACCACTGGCAAATACATATACTTGAAAGGATTCACCGAGTTGAAATTAACAAAATTGAGAAACGTTATCTTAAAGAAAATGTCTTAGTCATTGGAATTGATATAAACCCTTTTATGAACTGAGAAACCATGTTGAGCATATTATACATATGTAGCATCATGATCATGTGCATGTGTAGAGAGATATTATCACGTGAAAGATTATCCTACTAGACTATATCTTCACTTTATGTGGCTGAAATCTTTTTCGGTTGTTAGTGGCATGCCCCAACCTTAAGACGAGGCATAGGATATGTACATGAGCTAGGAAAGAACTCTTTTGATTTGTTGGCCTTGGGCCCTTTTTGTGTAGGCCGAGTGCCATCTTTTGTAAGGGTTACACCCTTTTTATTTGATGTAAGCCTAAAGGCATTTTAGTAACATTTGCTGTTATTGCTTTTGAATTACGTACTGTATATTCACTCCACGTAGATGTTGAATATAGAATGTATGTAATTGGAGAACCTCACGTAGTGAATGACACTAATATATATATATATATACGAAAGAGACCTTTTGGATATATTTAATATTGCCTGTCTTTATTATTTATGATTATTTCTCGTGGGTCAGATTCTGTAAATTCAAGGTGTGACATTTTATTTATTGGAAGGTCAAGCTATGGAGGTTAACTCACTTGGTCACATGCCCGAGTGCGGACAAAGGAACAGGTGGCTATTGCCTCAAGAAACTGGAGGCAACAACTAATGCAGCAAACGACCCCGCCCCACTATGATTTAGGATTGAGACAGGGTCAGAGTGAGACTACTTTCTCATAAATGGGACACAAGAGGGTTGGCATGTAGCAAACCCACCCATTGCCATCCCTAACACCATGGAGGATTATTATGGTGGAGTGACCGCCATAATTGGTGTTACAATGGGGAAACCGCCACCAAAGTTTAACCTCATGGAGGGTATCATAGTGCAGGGTACCTTAATGGATGGCACCATGATGTGACATAATTGTGGCAAATTCCTATTGGTTGAGATGTCACCTCATGAGGCTAACACATAGAACCAAAGCCCCAAGAGGAGATGATGTAGTGCAAATGGTGGCTTTCCATGAGGCACATGCACCCATGTACCCTCAGAATTCATGCCAAACATTTTCATAAGTGATGAATAGAGAGTATGATAAGACACAAACAAATTTAGAAGTAAATTGTCTTCATGGTCGATTTCTCAAAGTAAAACAAATCTAAAAATAGGGATGTCTGCATGATGAAGCACACCGAACACCTAGATGGATTTGTGCAAGAGTACTGTCAGTGCATGGTCTTGAATTTCAATAAATTCCCAGAAACGACATCATAAAGACCTTAAAATTTCATTAACTGCACAATTTAGACCCACTTCCTTCTATTTTGGCATTATGTTTTATGCCACCCTAAATGAATTATAGTGTTTTAAAACAGTGAAATGGCAATACAGGATTCATATTGGGATTGGGACCATCAAAAAAGAAAGAAGGAATCATGTTGAAGACCCAAATAGTTGAAGCAAACTTGGGATACAAAGAATAAACTTCTAATTTCTATGAGACAAAAATCTCTAATAAGTTACCTGAAGTCATGGCCCCATGTTGAGATGCAATGTGCCTGAAATTTTTTACATAAGACGAAGAATGATTAGCCAAATTCTAAAGCTTCCTGCTACACCCAATGAGCAATGAGGTATCAAACATATATGTACCGGCCATGTAAGTTCAAACCTCATCTATCGCAATCAGAATCAACAACCCTCTAGCATGAATCTTTGTTAGCTTCGACATAAATCCTGGTGTCGCAATCAATTCCGGTGTCACATAAAGCAACCTTAAGGATGGCTTTCCGGATTCAAGGTCTTCATGGATCTAAAATTGAGAACAAAGATATCAACTTGTGCAAAACTGACATGTCCAAAACATTGCTTTGCACAGTTCATGCAAAACAAGAAGTCAACAATGACAATACTAATCACAAAGCTAACAGCAAGAAACCAGAGTAACGAAGAAGTTTCAAAATTGGACCACAACTAGTGGATTAATGATTGTAGTTGCAGCATGAAACTAAAATGAAATTAAGACCAAAAGAAAAAAATTAAATCTTGCATAAGTTTAGGACATTGACGAACAAAGTCAATATTAACAAAGAGCCATAATTTAGCCCAAAGAAGTGCACTAGATGATCAATAAGCCATTGTCAAATTAACAAGACTAAAATTAGACAACAAATATAATATCACAAACTAGATCAAAAACTAATTTCATGTGGCATAAACTATCATCCATTTATTGGAAAAATATTAGCCTGCAGAACAGCTCTTGATTAATTCATTATTCACCTCGCCTATGTGACTCTAACACAACATAAAAAAATAAATTTTAGGGAGCCTTCATGCAAAGATAGATTTGGTAAGGGCGAGTCTATCTTCCAACTAACATTCCTAGTTGTTTTTACAAGGACTTATTGCCGAGAGAGCATTAAAATCTACGTTACATGGACTCGGGTGTGGGTATTGGGTGCGGGTGCTTATCTGAGGGTCAGACACTTCAAAATTAAAAATTGAAGATACGTGGATATGGATCCAAATGTGGATATGGGTACGGGGATACGTTATATATTATAAATAAAAAATAATTATAATAAATAAGGAATAATAAATTATGCTTAAATAAAAAACAAAAATTAAATGTTTTATTTTATAAATTTTTTAAGATTTTTTTTTTTTATTATATATGATTTAAATAAATTTTTTTTAAACAATTAAATGATTTATTTTATTTATTATATCTTAAAAAGTTAAGAAATAACAATTAAATGATTTATTATATTATATTTTATTATATCACAGTATTTTCCCTCAAACCACTCTCTCTCTCTCTTCTATATCTTCTTTCGTCTTTACCTTTACGTCGATTTGAACCTCTACGATGACGGCAACAAACCTGAAGCAAAACTCTCTCTCTCTCTCTCTCTCTCTCTCTCTCTCTCTCTCTCTCTACCAGATCTGGAACCAGACCACATCGCGCGATCACAGATCTGAAGGGTGGATGACGGCGTGGGCTTTGCAATCCAGATCGGGGTTTCGGCTGTCTTTCATAGCGGCACAAAAGACTGACGAAGACGATCGAAGCCCTACAATTTTAGCCCTAATCGCAGGTATGCCACCGTATCCACTTTCTATATGCCGTATCCCGTCCGTATTCCGCACCCGTACCCGTGTCGTGTCGTGTCAACACGGGTACTTCGCCAAAACTGGAGAGTCCGTGTAACGTAGATTAAAATTACCTCTTTTTTTTTTTTTTGGTTAAACATTACCCTAAGAAAATGAGCACTACACCCAGTCAAGTCAGATGATTTTGTGTAAGCATCATGGAAATGAAAACTATCCGTAAAGTGTTTTTCCCTTTTTGTGTGTAAGAGAGAGAAGAGAACCTTAACTCAAGCAAGTGGTGGTGGATAAATAAGTCAAATCCTTTTAGTGATGTGTAAAATTAAGGAAGTGCACATTTTGCAATCACATTAGGATGCCCTTTTTGCAGCCTTCTCCATAGAATAATAAGTTATATCATTGGCATTGTTATGTGGTGATGAAGGTCATGAAAAGAAAAAAAAAATAGCAAATTTGGAATTCACATGGAGCACATTTAAGACATCATGGATTGAAGTTTGAAATAATTTGAGTCTCTATTTGTATTCATCCTAATTATAGTAGTTTGTAGGGAGTCCAAAATGAACGGTGCAAGTACTATCACTTAGAGAAGCAAAGCAATGCAAACGGTAGATGATCTGAGGGTGGGAGAAAGAGTAGCCGGGTGAGAGTAGCACAAGCAGTTTAGGAAGAAAGGAATATGGTAGTAGAAATGAGTAGCATCTCCCTAAATCCCCAAAATCCTCTCCTCAAACCTTGGGAAATGGGCCTATTTATAGGCTTTTCCTTAATACTGAATATACAAGCGGCCAAATAGAGTGATGACATGTGTCTCTAGGATCACATGGAATATTTCTTGTCCTAACCGCAAGGCCTTGGTGGACACGTGTCTCCTTCAATATGTGTCGTTTTGGTATGTACCTCAGTGGTACCTCCTGTGTAGGCTTGTAAATGGATCATATTCGGATCGGATCTATCAAAATTCGAATCCGATCCGATTAAGGCAAACCCGAATCCGATCCGAATCCATTTAGCCCATATCCGATTATAGTCACTCAGATCCGAATCCGATAATTTTGGATATCCGATCCAATAATCCAATCCGATCCATTTATTTATTTATTGAACTACAATTTTATGTAATTTGATTTTTTTTTTTTTTCATTTTGTGTTTTTTTCATTCAAATTGAGAATAATCAAATCAGATTATCGGATCGGATCGAATTTTTGCATATTCGATCTGTTTAATAAACGGATTCAAATTATCAGATTACCAGATCGGACCTTTTGTAAATGGATTCGGGTCAGATTCGGATTACATCCGATCCATTGATAGCCCTACTCCTATGGTATCACCTCTCGAGGTGGTACTTACCTCAATGATACATTGCACAGTACTACCGTACTCTAAACAATTTCCCAACATACCTTACTCAAGAGTTATAGCCTACGTTAAGCCATACTTGAAAGTTGAATCCACCTCAACGACTCCCTTACTCTTAGCCACCAAACCACAAACTACCCAGCTTTTCAGTTTCAAGTCACAACAAAGCCTTCACACAGGCGGGTTATGCCTCATACCAAGCCTTTGGGGCTCCCTTGGTCCTGCTATTATGACCGAGGCAGGTCCATAGCCTAGGCAAATGGAAAGGATGTCCCTTGCTTTCAGGCTTCCTTTCATCCATCTTCGCGGGAGTCATGATTCAGACTTGCCACGGTATACTGGTATATTTGGGGCCTACTGTCAGCTCCAACCAATAAGCTTTGGGGCCTACTATCAGCTCCAAACAATGATCCCTATTTGCACAGAGAGAAGGCCTCCCTCTAAGGTTACACTCACCTCAAGGAGTCTTGCCTCAGATAGTAGTGCCTGAGGCTGCAATCACCTCAGATAGTCTTCCCTTAGAGGGAACGCCTCTGATACTTGTGCCCTGGAGGCAGCGCCGCAATGGTCTTCTTGGGAGGGCAATGCCTTAGTGAGTCACCTAGGGTAGTGGGGCCTCAGTACGGTCTACCTCAGGTACTTATACAACGGGTAGTCCTTTCGGACCCAGTAATTCGGACTCCATTCGGTTCCTTGTTGTGTGCCCAAACTCCTTTCATCATAATTATCCCTCTAATTAAGGCGACTTTAGTGGTTAAGTCAACATTAATATTTCTGACCCTCTACAGATATTAAGGTAATTTCAATAATTATTGGACATGGACAAGGGTTTATTTTGGGTCAAGTTATTAAATAGGTCATTATTATGTTACCTAGAACGTGGATCGGTCCAGTACAGGGAACGGGTTTGGGAAGGTGGTATGCCACATGCTCCAAAATGTGGTACAATTAGGGTAGACTTGTACATATTTACACTTGAAAATTTATGATATTTCATTTTCATTTTATTATTAACCATCCAATAAAATGTAATTTTTTTTTCATGCAGCAAAACATTTCTATGAGCATTATGAAGCATTTTTTATGTTTTGTATTGTGAAAACTTAATTCACCTTAGATTTTAGTTCATTATATTTGATTTCTTTTCTCCTAAAGAAACATATAAGGAAATATATTGGGAAAAAACTTTTGGGATCGTTTCAGATCACTAAATTTACTATTTTGGAACGGAAGTGTATCATTTTTTGGAACGTATACCACTACATAATTCGCTAGGGTATTAGCGTTTCATGGTATCATAGGTTCATTATATATAGGTTTTATTATGTCTAGAATAATCTCGGTCCAAGTTTTCTATTTTGATGTTGGAATAGAATTAGAAGTCATCGAAGTTTCCTATTATGATTGAAGTGAAACTGTAAGTCATAATTGATCTAGAATATTATTAGTTGCCAAATATTATGAGTTTCCAAATTTGAGTCACAGTCCTTATATAAGTAGGAAAGTCTGCCTATAAGGGTTGGTTTGGGAATAGGCTATTTTATTAATTTTTTGGCTTTTTTGCTAAACTATAAGGTGAAAAAAATTAGTATGTTTGAGATATTTTTTGACTTTTTACGAAAAAAAGGTGAAAAAATTAGAGAGGAAAACGAATCTTTGACTTTTTGTACAGTTGTTTTTAACTTTTGGGCTTTTTTAGTGACTTTTTAGTAATTTTAAGTGCTTGCCAAACTTGCCCTAAATATATGTGTAATCTTAATGTTTCAATAGAAGAGTTGATATTATGAGAATTTGATGTTGTGTTTGTGTGATTGGCCTAACCCTTGCAAGGGTAAAGCACCTCTTTCTCTTCTTCTCCTTCTCTCCAACAAAGTTACTATTCACGTCAATGTTCACAGTGCTTAGTGCACCACCTAACAGCCCCTAAACACTTGTGTTTTCGTTCCTGAACACTATCCTTTTACAAACCCTTAAACTCCTATATTTTTAATACTTTTTGAAACCACTAAATCCAACCCTATAAGCCTATTGTTGTTGCTGCTGCCAATATATTTATCCGGGGCTCACTACTTGTAGGAAAGTAATCCCTACTCATCCTACATCATTTGGGCTCTTCAATTCACCCCAGTGTACTCGTTTCCAATGAATATTAAAAGTGTACAGAGATGACAAGTGTGTCCAAACCATGGTTGTTAGAATCGTACGATTCACGATTCGATTCATAAAATTCACTACAAATTTCAACAAAAACGATTTGAATCGTGCTATTGAATCGGAAATTGAGTGAATCGTATGATTCAATTTACCACTCATTTGCGATTCATTACGATTTACACGATTCACTATGATTCAATACTATTTCTATTTTTGTTTACAAAATGCATGAAACGACATCATTTTTCGCCAAACTATGAAGATATATAGAAGATATTAATTAAATATTTTGATATACATGATTTTATATGTATATACATATATACAATTTAGTGATATTGATAATTTACTTCATTTTAAATACTATATGTATTTTTATATGTATATAAATATATAGAATTATATATTATATTAAATAAAATGAATCTTATGATTCACTATTCACTATTTTAGCAAAATGATTTACGATTGACAACAATGGTCCAAACCCCATACCCAAATTAGACATTTGGATTCTCTAATCTTTTATGATGTTTGAAGAAGAAGAAGAAGCTCACATTTGAAAATTTTTCTAGCATTTCACTTAGGTGGGAGATAAAAATCCCACATAGATGGGAAATAGAAATCCCATGATTTCAAGTACATTTTTAAATAATTTGTTATGCATAAATATTGTACAATATACGATATGTCTAAATGTTCAAGATGTGTCCATGTACCATACCCAACTTTTGGATTCATATCCCTATATCCTAGGAAGTCGAGACAAACCCATGTCTGATACTCATCCCGAGTCCATGGATCATTGTAATGAAAACTTTCAAGGCCATTGCTTCATCCTTGAGATTAACACTCATATAGTATGCTATGATTAACTATTACTCTATCCTTCTGACTTGTGATTAATAACTGACTTCATATGCCCGCTCTTTTCCATTTCGGTGATTGAGATGAAATTAATAATGTTGAGAGGATGGTGATGACTTGTTGTAATTATTCATAATCTTACATGTTACATCTACCACTAGTGTTAGGACCAAAAAATAATATTATAATTCCAATAATCACCTTATTTCTAACTTGTGAAGTCTGGGTTGAGGACAAATATTCAGCAGCAATCCCTTTTGCCTTCAATGCCATCACTTGATTTTCCTTATTTAAAAATAAAAAAATAATAAATAAATAAAAGAAAAAAAACGCAACACTAACCATATATAAACACCCCACCCCCAGATTAAATAGATATTTGAACATGAAAAGGAAGTTAGAATATGCTTACCATCAAGGCTGCAAGAAGAATGGAAAACCAAAGGAGCAATCAGAGTTGTGTCCTAGCATTCGCAAAACCAACCACAATCTTTTGTGTAGCTTAAGTTTTCTCTATAATGTAAAAAAAATACTAAAGACTAGTGGCATTCACCTATTAAAGGACAAACAACAAGCACAATCCCTGTTTTTGCCAGTGCAGGGATCTGATAACACATTGACTTCCCTCCACCAGTTGGCATGAGACAAAAACAATCTCTTCCTGCAAGAGAAACCACTATTTTCAACAGAATTCAAACACCAATTTACAAACAACTTCCCACAAAGGCACAGACCAAGAACACAAAAATAAAGATGAATAAATTCCAAAAGGACTACTAAAGCAAAGTTTTGTATCAGTGGCATCAGTCATCATATGGTATTATTGATGAGGGAAAAATTAACAGGACCTGATAGAACTGCTTCAATAGCTTCCAACTGTTTCCCCTGGAATTCAGAATGCCCAAAATGCCATCTTAAAAGCTTCACCAAAGCTTCCTTCCCACATTTCTGCTTTTCAATTCCACATATATTTTGCACTGGCAATGCTGACTTCTTCATGCCCACTGCTTAATCTATGGAAGCCCTCAAACAAACAAACACCAGATAGTTTTTTAAAAAAAAAATAATTAATCAATATTTAGAAGAACAGAAGCCTTTAATTCTAGCTGATTATCACAGTTAGTTCATATGCATTGGTCTGGCAAAACACAAGTCATTCCTTAAAGTGGCAGTCAATCCATATACTATTAAACTTATCAGACATTGTAAAAGCATTAAACAAGTTTAAATGGCACTGCAATGCTAATAATTAAATCAATGCAACATCTAAAATTGGTGATCAAAGGAAAAGGTCACAATATTTGGAAAGATTGGATTCAAAAAAAAATGAAAAAGAAAAAATTAGATAAAAAAAATCAGACAAGAGATCAAAAAATGGGACAACTTTTTCTTGATTACATGAATGAAAGACCCCGAACATATATACCGATGACCGTGTGAGAGTGTGTGGAGGGAGAGAGAGAGAGAGAGAGAGAGAGAACCTGAAATCGTTCCAGAGATGAATCATGAATGGAGGGGAAGAGATGCTTTTGCCGTGATGGAGCAGCAGCAGGGGCTATTTCATTTGGGAAGTGACGCATTCTTCAATAGGCGGGGCGGGGCGAAGGTCCACGAACATGTTTTTATTGATCAAATCTATTTACTACAAATTCTCAATTGATCAAATCTATTTACTTACAAATTCTCATTAATATATTTATCATTATAAATTTATTAATTAGATTAATAAATTTATCACTAAAGGATTATTTGGGGTGTCCTAAATAAGTATATTTTTAACTTGTAGGACTAAAATGTTGAGGAAAAAAAGATGGTTGTTTGGGTTAATTTTTTGATTTTTTATAAAAAAAAATATGTATTAAAATATTGCATAAATTAGCAAAATTACAATTTTACCCATATAAATCTACATGTATGTTAGTACGAATCTGTGTGTACAGGAAAAAGTTGGAATTTTTTTTTTCCCGTTTTTTATTTTGTTTGGACGTATGTGGCAGTGATGCATGTCTCCATCAATCATATAAAAAAAAAAAATTTAATTTTTTTTTTTTGCTTTGGACCCTTGATGTGTACTGTTCTGATATAATATTTTTATTTTTGTTTTGTACCATTAAAATATTGTGAATAGTGTTAATTTTTTTTACTTTTTTAGTAACTTTTTGATTTTTTATCTTTTTCTCAGGATGCCAAACTAGGCCTAAGACTTTGTGGTTGAGTGACATGTAGTTGCATTTTAAGGTACAGTATGCAGAATATCTAGAGTTCAAATTGATGGATCAGCAGTGACATTTTTAAGTTGTAATTTAATTTTACTAACCTAATAACATTCTATCTTTGATCCAAAAAAAAAAAAGTTCTCACTGTAAATTTAGTTATTAATATACACTATACTTATTCATATTCATTCATTCACTCACAAGAATCTTCCATCCTCTTTCACTTACATTAAGAACAAAAGATATCATCATCTTCCATACACACAAAGAACAAAAGAGACTGATAAATTTATTATTGTAAAATAAATCTAAGGTCAAGTTTGGCATCTACTAAATAATATAAAAAGTCAAAAAGTCACTATCCTATTTAAGTCACATCATCTTATTTAAATCACATCACCTCTCTAACACATCACATCAAACCCAACCCAAACTCAACCCATATAAGCCAATAAGTCAAAAAGTGCACTTTTTTAGAACATCCCAAACCAACCCTAAATATAGTTTGTAATAGATCTGGTTTAAAAGACAGAAAAGAAGAGATTTAGACAATCACCATTGTTTATAATCATTTAATGTCAATTTCATAAATTTGGACAATCACCATTCTTTATAATCATTTAGTGTCGATTACACCATCTAAAACAGAGAAAGCGGTGGTGATATAGTGGTTGTGTAGATATGCGATGGTGGTGACACTATATAGTGTATAGATCAATGATAATGGAAGTAGTTGGTGAACGGTAGTGGCATTTGAATAACGATGGTGGTGGTGGTGAATAGACGATGATGACGGTGGGGGTGGTGGTGAATGAACGACGATGGTAGCAGTGGCGGTGGCAAGTGAATGAAATAACTTGCGGGGCCTATTGGTGCATTCAAAAACTAAACTTCATGGAACTAATTGGTAACTAACAGGTTGGCTCGGGCTAGCCCATTTTTTATTGACATAAAAATATGTGTGTATAGGCTTTGGGCCAGACTTAGGGTGGGTTCAGAGTTGTCCTTTTAAGTGATTTTTTGATTTTTTAATTTTTTTTATGAATTTAAAAAAATTAATATATTTGAGAAGTTATTAAAAAAATATTTTGTAAATAAAAAAATTAATATGACATTTAACTTTTTTAACTTTTGATAAACATCTTAATAGATTTTTATCTTTTTTTAGTTTTTTAAATAAAAATTGACCTTTTTATGTGAACCTCAAAAGCCCACTGTCTATATGAGCCTAATTTAACCCTCTTATTAGCTTTAATTTAGATTTTTTTTATTAAATTCAAAATTCCTTAGAATAAAATAAAAACTTATAATTTACATCGTAAAAAAAATAAAAAATAAAAACTTATAATACAAAATTTTGTAACAATTCAAAGTAGGATAAATTAAACTTTACCCTTTTATATTTGGCCATTTTCTCATTTTGACGTTTGAAATTTATTTATTTTTATTTTAGCTTTGCATATTTTAAGTTTGTACCAATTTACTCCAAAAGTTAATTTATGACCAAAATTAAAAAGAAAATGACACATTAACAGTTACGTGATAAAAAAATATTTTATCATATATAACCCACACCTTTGACACAAATCCAAATCCTAATTTAATAAAATATATATATATATATATATATATTATGTGGTGTTTTATATTTAATTTTGAACACAAGTTAACTTTATCAGTAAACTAAAAACTTAAAATATGCTTCTCTTTCTAGAATCTAGAGAAAGCTTCCCCCAGGTTGTTTTCATGGTTTTCACTCGATTGAGTGAGAGAGAGTGTGTAGGTTATGAGGAGGATTCCATTAATTTTGTTGGATTCTCAGGCCTCATTTGGAAACATGCAATTTTAATAATTTTTTAATTTTTTAGTTAAAATATGAGGTAAAAAAAGCTAGTACGTTTGAAATGAATTTTTAATTTTTTACGAAAAAAATGTGCAAAAAGTGGAGAGAAAATTTTTTTTTTTATTTTTTTGCATAAGTTATAGGTTTGTTAATTTTTTTAATAATTTTTTGATCTTAAGACTAAAATTGTTACATGCCAAACGAGGCGCTTTATGTATCTGTACAAAATTAGGGGTATTTGGTTTGTAAATCTGGTGTGTTTATGCTCTGGTGCACCTCCGACAAGATTGTAGTACCTTTACCCAAGACCTTGAAGATGAGTGAGTAAACTGTAGTTTGGACGGAAAACTACAAAAATAATTTTAAAATTTTAAATAAAAATTGTAGTGAGTAAACTGTAGTGAGTAAACTACAAAAATTTTAAAAATTTACTAACAAAAATTTTTTTCAATTAATTTTATTTGAAAAAAAAACTAATTAAAAAAAAAGTTATTTTTTCAATAAAAGTTATTTTTTTCAAAATTATATATAAATTATATAGTTGATTATTATTTACTATTATAAATTATTATATATATATATATATATATATATTTAATATTGGTCCCAATTTTATAAAATAAAATATATATATTAAAAATTATATATGGATGTGAGTGTGTCAGCGTGTCACAGAGAGAGAGAGAGTGAGAAAGAAGAGTGAGTGTTGGGTTTTATTTTTTTTTGAAAACACGTTTTCACATTTTGCTTAAAAGCGTGGTTATTATCCACGTTTTCTTTGATCAACAGTAAAAGCATGATTTGTAACCACGCTTTCTTAATTAAAAGCGTGGTTTGTAACCACGTTTTTACGATTTTACAAATTTGCAGCAGGAGGGTGAGGTAAACGGTGAAAGCGTGGTTCACAACCATGTTTTAGCCTAATTTAGAAATCTCATCCAAACTGGACCTAGTTTGAAAAATAAGTTTCTATTTTGTCTTAATTTGGGAAAAGGCCCGCATGTTTGTTTGCTAGACAGATTTGTGCTGAGGAATATGGAAACCGTAGCTTCTCTCTCTACTAGAGAGAGAAAGCTTACTTCACAAACGGTGAATACATAGCTGTTGTTGTTCTCGTCGTTGGTGGATCAGATGGTTGGTGTTCCGGTTATGAGATTAGCTCGAACCATGGCGTTGTGTGACTAAGCTTTGGCGCCGTTGTTACAGTGTGGGTGAGGACGGTGTGGTTCAAGCTCCACTGGTGTGTTTCTGTGGTCTTTCTTGTTGCTGGAGCTGGTTTGTTAAGTGCATGTGAGTTGCTGAAGCTAAAGTGGACGGTTGATGTAGCTTGCAAGTTATAATCTTTTGGTTGGTGTATTATTGGGCTCCTATAGGGTTGTTGTTCGTCACTCCGGTATGCTCTATTATGGGGACGTCTGGCCGAACGTCAGGCCGTTGAACCAGCTGGTCGACCGGTGCTGTGTTGATGGCCAATAAAGATAGAGGTCTGTGTTTTCGTCATTGTGGCTCGCCGGAGTTTGAGATTTTCCAGAGATGGTTCTTCTTGTCCACCACTGTGAGTATAGTTCGTGGGGTGTAGTTGCTTGCCGGCACTGATTGTTTGCCGGAGATGGATTGTCGATGTTGGTGTTAGTGCTTCGGAGGTGTATGAAGGCTTGGCCATGGCGTCGCTTTCCAAATGCGACACGATGATACAGTGAGGTTGAGATGTATGTCAGACTCATGTGGCGTATGTATCTTGGGTGTGCTGCTGCATGAACTCACACACCTTTTCTTGCCTAGGCGTATTGATGATGATGATGCTTCAAGTGTACAGTGTTTTGTCCACCCTATGTCCTCAAAAGAGGAGGTAAACCTATGAATTAGGGTAATTATTCAGTAATTTCAAAAGAGAAATGCTAGTTGGAAGGAAAATTTGTAAGGAAAATGATAAGGAAAACTGTCTGTACCGTTAGATCAGATATGATCTCATGATCCAACGGTGCAGATGAGTTTTCATGACAGTTTTCATGAAAGTTTTCATGACACGTATCATGACCCATTTCAAAATATAGACACGTGATATTTCATAATATTATAATTGGTAGAGAATATGGATATGTGAGGTATTATGTTGAGTGATTTAGAGATATGAAAGGACATAATGAATAATAATTGATTAGGAATACGAACACGGGGTTGTTTGGGGTGTTCTAAATAAGTGCACTTTTTGTCTTTTTGAACTAAAAAATGGAGGTTGAAAATATGGATGTTTGGGTTAACTTTTTGATTTTTTATGAAAAAATGTGTAATAAAAAATTGTAAAAATTGATTTGTAGGGAAAAATTCGACTTGGGAGTTGTGCAGCCGTAATTGTTGACTTTTGGTGAATAGTGTCAACTTTTTAACTTTTTGAGTAACTTTTTGACTTTTTTACTATATGCCAAACTTAGCCTAGTACTCTGGGAATATTCTATTATTTTCTGTGAACTTGGTGAAGTGTAAGTTTACTATGTCTTGCATAGAGTAGTTTTGATACGTGGAGGTATTCCACTTATATGTAGTATGGGTTGTTGAAGCAGCCAGTTGGTTTTACATCCAAATAATGAGCCACACATGGATCAAGCCTTATATGAGAGATTTCATCATGTAAAGGCTTGGAGGGGAATTCAATTTTGGAAAAGATCAGTGGGTTTTGACCTACGTGATTTTGGTGACGGCCAGTGCGGGCCATCTGTGGGCCACAATTTTTTTGGGATTATTTTTTAGTAAAGATAGGGGACTATTTTAATTGGTGGGCTCTGCAGCCAGTTTAATCATGTTAATTGAACACGTGATTCTCATGTGACTCTATATGAGGTTGAGCTTAAGCCATTTCCACCAAGAGTGATTAAGGGGCCATTGTTATGGGAAATTGTGGTTCGATGACCAGCCGAATTAGGGATTGTGAGATGTGAAGTCTACTGAATTTCTGGTTGTCTCGTCTTTATGTGACCCATCATGTCTTGGTCTCTAAGCCACTCCCGACATGGAGTGAGGAAGACACTACTGTTGGGATTGAGGCTTTGCAATCAGTTAAGGAAATGGATTGGAGGATGTGGTGTTTAATTTCATGATGGGATAAGCTTTGACTATCATTGTTGCTGAGGTGGTTATTGTTTTTGCTATATTCCCTGAGACTGTTAATTATGGTATTTGACCGTGCGAGCTTCATATGACCCTATTAGGATCTTTTATGAGGTATACATTTTCCTTCATCGTGGCTTTGTAAGTGGCTATAGATGTCACGGCTATGAGATGCGAGATGTTTATTCGACTCCAAGTTTTATCCGTGATAGAGATTGGGAGCTTGTGGAGGAGGTTAGTAGAGTTGATTGGTCTTAATGGTTGTTTTAGCTTGTTTTTACTATGTTTGTTCGTGTATCAATTTAGTGTTATGTATTTTATGTGGTTTTGTTTTGTATACTCAAAAATGATATATGGGCAATGTTGGGGCTATAGTTGTGATTTTCGTTGGTTCCCCCGTAATTGCAAGATTTGTTGCTAGTTAGTTTGTTTTGTTTTACTCTCCTCCCATTTGGGGAGTAGTGTTAGATTTATTGTATTACTTGGGGTATGCCTCTTGTAAATACGTATGTTCTTTGTCTTTAATTTATAACTTACCCCCAAAAAAAAAAAAAAAAAAAATACGAAGGTCAAAGTAGAAAAAAATAAATTTGAAGTGTCAAAGTAAGAAAATAACTAAACATAAAGGGGACAAAATGTAATTTACCCTTACAATGATATCTTGAATCATGAAAAATAAAAATAAAAAATAAACTTCATATTAGTTTCATAGTCTACTCTTATTGTTTAATAAGAATAAATACATACACAAAATGTTTTTTAAAAAAAAAAAGAAATTTTCTGATAAATTCATATTTCCGCCCCAATAAGTCTTTAAGGACAAGGGTGAAACTATTGGAGTCATAAGGACATTTGTTGGTCAAAAAGATATTTTCACTTATCTATTGAAATTTTTATTTTAACCTATTTGTTTGTCACGACCCAAACTCGCCCCTACATGTTTAGCATCGTAACCGGCTAGTAATCTTAGAATTACCGAAGGCCTCTGAACAGATTAACAGAATAAGGAGCTTGCAGAAGCAATTATACGAACATATAATGTCCATAGAGTTATGCAGACATATATGGAACAAAAAATTTAAAACTTAACTTACATAAATATGATGTTATCCATGTACAGATATAACAAAAAGGAACTTAGCCCTATAAACAAAGAGAGACAAAATATTGTCCAGATAAACAAAAGTAACCAAAACGTAGGACTTCATTGCAAAAACTTGACCACGCTAATTTCTAGGAACCTCCAAGTGAGGTACAACAGTTGGTTTGACAGAACAGATCAAACTTGAAGTCCTAAGCCTGGTCATGTACGTGGTCACGCACCTAATCACCTACATACATAAATAATACGGTAAGCTGGAGCCTAGTGAATAATAACAAAGTAAAGGTTTTATGAATGATGTCCATAACATATTCATATTCATATCAGATTCTCATAGATAATCATACGTAGTACATCCATTAGCGATAATAAAATCGATGGCTCATGAATGCATGAGATGTTCTGATGACCTGTAAAGGGTTCCGATGATCCATAAAGGGACGCACACAAATCAGTTAAATAGTTATGCATAACCAACCCTGGTACCAGGTAACATATAACATATCACATGATGCTAAGGATGCCACGATATATTTCAAAAATAGGACAATTATTCATCTATATAGAAAATATCATTTCAGAAAATAGAGCTTATCATATCATTTCATTCAAAAAATACTTATAGTCAAACATAGCTTTACAGAGTTGTTACTTACAAATAGCTCCAAACGCAAACAGACAGATCAGACAGTTCAAATGGACTATGGCGCGTGACCTACACAAACATGAAAGAGATACACAATGAAACACACGCTCTGTTGGTGCTTTACTTATTACTTTTCTTCATTGGTGTGTTTCTAATCCTTATCATCATTATTATAACTTAATCATGGCTTAGGAATGCCTAGAATGCAATGAGGATGCCAAAATGTACTTGAAAACACTTTGTAAAATTTTCAGAAACAGGGCAGTTCGCTCGAGTGCAACTTTCACTACTAAAAAAAGGGCATATTGCAACGTTTGTTTTGTGGCGTTTATGGAAACGCCATTATAGATTCATTAAACACAGCGTTTTGAAAACGTTGTCTTTGATTTCTGTTAAATGACGTCGTATTGAGTCGATTTATTAACACTGTCTTAGACTTCGTCTCTCATTTTCTCTGCCTCTTCTACAACCCCGAGTTAAAGCTCAAATGCACAGACACACACACTCTCTCTCTCGCTCGCTCGATTGCAGATTTTGCGTTGTATGTTCTTCATCAATGTTGATCGAAGCTCAAACAACCCTCGATTTGAAGCTCAAGCACACAGAACTCAACTGCAGCAGTTTGCTCTAACTGTTCTTCATCAATCGCAACGGTCTCTATTCTTCAACGATCTCGAGGCTAATCGAGTGAGGACGTGGCACAAGATGGTCCATAATCCGATCTCTTCGTATATTACTGCAAGCACTGTGAATCTCATGTCCTCATCAATGGTTCGCTTATCTCTCTCTTCGTCTGATTCATCTCAATTCACCTTCACATACTTCTCTATTTGAATCTATTTATGTTATTTACTTACCTATAAATACACACATTTATATGCAATAGCTTCATTTCCACACACACACAAAAACTAGAAAATATTGGATTATCATCTTTGATTTTGTTATTAGAGTGTTTGTGTTTGTGTTTTTTTTTAAAATTTATTTTGGTTTTTAACTTGTTGAGACTGCTAGTGTTTGTGTTTCTGTTCTTCATCAAATCGCAGATCCAAAATCCAAAATCGATCTGTTCTAGCTGATCTCTCTTGCTCTTATCTCAGGTACATTTTTCATTCTCTATTTTCTCATTGTCAAATGGTAATGGTTGGAAACTGGATTTTAGGATAAATCTCTTTCAATGGGAACATGATGTGTTGAATAATCTTTTGCAGAGTTTGAGTATGAGCTCTATCTTGAGGGGATCGGAGGATTGTTTAATTTGGAAAGGGGAAAACCATGGAATTTTTTACGGTTACCACAATTTGGGAGACCATATTCTTTGTTATAGTGTGGACTCTTTGGAATTCAAGAAACAGTGTCACATTCAGAAATTTAGAATTGAGGTGAGATAATGACTCAATACACTTTTCCTTCAACCTGACATAGCTAGCATAGAAACCTAGCAACTAGATGCACTTAAAGAGAAACTAATGATAGAGGATCCATTTATATTTATTCATGTTCCAAGGAGGTGGAGTATTATTTAAAAAATTAGATAAAATGACAACAGTTCTCTAGAAACCTCAAATATGGTTTTAATTGGGTTGATCTCCATAGACTTTTTTAGTTCATATGTAGAAAGAATGAAATGACAAAAAAAAAAAAAAAAATCCCAAAAAACAAATAAAAGGCCCACTCTATCTTATGTATTTTTGGATCATTGTAAGCTAATTGACAGTCTATTAGGATGAGGCTTACATTTTTGTTGCCTTTATAGAATTGTTGTCCTAAAAAATTTGTCATTCCATTTCGATGTCTCTAATCTTACACCACCAACTTATTCAGGTCATCCAATGTGAGCCATGGGAACACATCAAATATGAGGACATAAAGAAAACTGTTGCATCCTTCTGTGAGGAGATATGGCAAGTTCCTCCAATGTTTTCTGCCATCAAAGTAAGTTTTCCTCCATTATTTTGTTTAAGCTTGCTGAAACAGGAAGAGGGTCGTTGCAAAAGAATGGCATATCAGTTCCAAATGAGTTTTGTCATACAATGAAAGGAAGTGGATTGCTCTATTTACTTTTGGTAATAAAGGTTTTTAATTTGCTGGATGAATATGGGACTGAAGTACTGGTATAAGAGTTATTTTCATCTTTATCCTTTTGATTTTTTCATTCAACCTTTTTTGTCCCTGCTTATGGTGTAATAAGGTATTTTTGAGATATAACTTTCTTCTTCGGCCTTTGTTTGATTTCATATTGGCTCAATTTTGGCATTGCTTGTATAGTATTTTGATGTTGATGATCATGCATAGTGCATATGGTTGTAGTGAGGTTACATTTAGCTAAGTTACTTCATTTGAGACTAAATTTTGGCATCAATTGCATATTATATTGTATTAAAACCAAAAGAATATAATTGAACTTTGACAATATTTGGATGTAGATGGTTGCCTATAACGCAGTTCAGTTAAGTAAAGTTACATGAACAAGTTTGACTTTATGTTACATGAACAAGTTGTAAACCTTTTGGACGCAACATCACAAGGGTGGGAGCATGCACACTACCATTTTGAAACTAGATATGCACTAAAGTCAAAATGCATTGCAAGTAGGAGTGTTAAACAGAGAAGAACAGAATTTTTTATATATATATAGACCCGGTTATTGTAGCATGATGGAGATGAAGTATTGATACATAACCAAAAAATGAAAAAAACCACGCAAACAAGAAGAACAAAAAATGGTAAAAGCACACACACACAGACCCTTTGCTTGTCAAAGGGTGTAAGATACAAATATGAATGCAACCTGAATTCAGCTGTGTTCTTTTTGCCTAGAATTTGAGAAGAAAATGTATGAAACACATCCGTGTGGCATTAACTAGTATTGATAATCAAATCATTTTATTTATTTATTCATAGGGCCTACGGTATGGCACATAAAATAGAAATTGCACATAAATGTAACAGGAAATTTCTCACAAATTTTTAGGTTGTAACTATTGCTTGTAAGATATATAATTCATATTTTCCTTCACGTTCCTTAGAATTATGTGTAACAATGATATGGTATTGAAATGGCATTGTGTGGTTGTATAATTGCTTATATGTTTCTACATCTTGTGATAGGTTGGGGATGAGAAGATGTATGAAAAAGCAAGAAGAGGAGAAAGCATTGGATTTTTACCGAGGTGGATTTCAATTTTCCATTTTGATATCGAACAAAGTTTAGATGACAGGTTGTCTGAAGCTTAGCTTGTTGCTTCTGTATAACCTATTTATCACATTAATGTTGTCATGTACTAATTGTGGGTTTTTTATATGGTGGTTCTGCTATCCTGAGATGGATCTTATTTTGAATCATTGTAATTCTTTCTTTCAGTGATAAAAACAAATAAACGCCATGCTAATTGTGCTCAAATAATTTACCCTTTGAAAATTAGATCAAACGCAGTTTGAAAATGAAATAAATTAATATTCAGGAACTTTTGAGAACCTTTCCCTTATTAGTGGGAAACATAGATATAATTTATGTGTATGGTTTATGCATATTAGGAAAAGTGTCTATATGAACTAGCAAAGGACATTGACTGATGAAGTTGATATGTTACATACTATCAAGTAGCAATAATCTTGCTATTTTTGTAAGTTTGTCTTATTTGTTGCAGACAAAATTTGATTTTCCAGGTGACATGCTCAAAGGGGACATATGTTCGATCTCTTTGTGCAGATCTTGGGAAGGCTTTGAACAGGTAATGTAAATAGTCAATTCTCATTTATCCAAAAAAAAGTCAATTCTTATTTTTTGTTCCTGGATGATTTCTTTGGTCATGGTTCTAGCATATCTCTCTCTCTCTCTCTCTCTCTCTCTCTCTCTCTCTCTCTCTTGTGGCTTATTGTGGTCGTTCCACTGAAAGAACAGACTGTTTCTTTGACTTCTGCCCATCTTAATTGGTTTTCAAACAAAAGCTGGAATGATGTGTCATATTGAGATTTAGTTGGGAAAGTAATTATCCAAAACATTGTATAAACATGAGAGTTGCTGCTTTAGAGTTTTTATTACTCTTTACCCTGATATGTATAGAATCTGTTTTCCTTTGTTTACAGATACAAATTCCTCTCAAGATAGAGAATGTCATATTGATTAAAATCTCTATATTGCATTTATGTAGCTATTTTCTCCAATCTTCACTTCAATAGAAATAACCATGACTGAATGTTTTTTTCGCAGTTGTGCTCATTTAATAGCTTTGAGAAGAGATTCAATTGGTAAGGCCATTTCCTTACACTTTAAGATTGAATAGCTGCACTCAAATGTAGCCCCTGTTAGAAAAGTGTCTGATGGGAAAATAAAGATTGGAGGGTTTGTTGAACTCTATAAAACCATCCCTTTCAAAGAATTAAGGGGTCAAAATGAAGATGTTTCTATTGGATCAGTAGTGGAAAAAAGAAAAGAAAAGAGAGAGATGGTATGAAAACGAATGTACTTTGCTGCATGATTATCAATGAATAACAATTTTATTTGATATATTTCATAAAAAGATACAAATATTTTCGTCAAAATACCTGTAACCCAATGAATGGGGTAGGAGGAAAGAGGGAAAAAACTTGTGTTGGTTTTGGATGGATTTGGACAGGATTTGCAAAAATTTGCAAAAAGAAAGGGAAATATAAAAAAGAAAAAGAAAAAAAGGGAGGTTATATTAAATTCACATTGTCCTTTCCTTTTCTTTTTCCCTTTTCAAAGTTTTACCTCTTTCCTTAAATTAAGTTCATTATGTAGCAGTAGCTGTCACTAGGTGACATTACCTGTATTTTTCAAAGTTATTCAAAACCCTCATGTAGATATTATGTATCTTAATAAACATGTTAGCTTATGAGCTACATCATTACATTAGTTAAACAACATTTATACTTTCTTATTTTTAGAGGTAAGGAACAAGAAAAATATACAATCCTACCATCTACCATCATTGTTTCTTTTATTTTTCCTTGCTTAGCCTTCCAATCATCTGCATCCATATATGACTGTATTTTTTAGCTGCTTTTGATGATAACTTTTTGTTTTTTGCTTCTTTCTCAGTTTTCAACTTTGTGCTTTCCTTGGCTTTGTTGAGAGCCTCAATCAGTTCGTTTAAGCAAGTCTCTTTTGAAGTAGTCTTTGGTATCAAGTTCTCTGCAACATCACAAGGACTCATATCGGTTTCCTGCAATAAACTGTCTCTATTTTGTAGATAATGACAGTTGTAGTTTGTCATTCAAGAAAGGCTTTTTAATATCTTTATTATGTGATAAACTTTGGAAGATCAATGTGATATATTTTGTGTAGTAAAAATATCATGAAATGTGCAATTAGTTAAATTCTTTGGTTTATACTCTGTTTCCAAAATTGTAGTATGAACTTTATAGTGCACAATAATATTTATTTTACAGCAACTATATATGGTCACAGAGAATGCCAACTTTGGTATTTTATCTCATATTCTTGCAGCAGCAGTAACACAAAAAATAAAATAAAATTTGGTATTTTATTTCATATTCTTGCAGCAGCAGCACAGAAAAAAAAAAAAAAAAAAAAAAGTATTTTATTTTATATTCTTGCAGCAGCACATGAGGGAGGGGAAAGTGGCGTTTTTTGAAAAACGCCACTAAATGACGTCATCGTGACGTCACACGTTAGTTTGTGACAGAAGGTGAGATGGACGTTCAAGATTTTGCTTTAGCGACGTTTTTCAAACGTTGCAAAGCTATTGCGGCGGCCGTATCAGCGACGAAAATATTAAACATCGCTGTAAGTTTTTACGGCGTTTTTCAGGCTTTTAGCGGCGTTTTTAAAACGCCGCTAAAACTCAGATTTCCTGTAGTGTTTGGTCGCTTAAGCGGACCCCTTGGTCTATAAAACTTCTGAGAGCTCTCATTTTACACTCGAACACAACTTCTGGTCGCTTGAGCCAAGGTTAAAAAATAAGGCCAAGTTTGGGAAGACTAAATAAGTGCACTTTTTGTCTTTTTGGACAAAAAAAGTGAGGTTGAAAATATGGATGTTTGGATTAACTTTTTGACTTTTTATGGAAAAATGTGTAATAAAAAATTGTGAAAATTGGTTTTTAGAGGAAAATTTGAATTGGGAGTTGTGCAGCCGTAATTGTTGACTTTTGGTGAATAGTGTTAACTTTTTAACTTTTTGAGTAACTTTTTGACTTTTTGGATTATTTGGGAGTACCCGCTCGAGCGCAGGTTTTGTCACTCGAGCCAACCCCTAACTCTGCAAAAGTATTAGGAGCTCGAATTTTACGCTCGAGCCAACTTTTAGTCGCTTGAGCCAAGGTTCAAAACAAAGGGTGGTCACTCGAGCACAGCTTTGGTCGCTCGAGCGATGATGCAGAATTCTGGAATTTCCAGATTGTTGTACTAGATGCAAAACTCAAATTCAAAGCTTTAAAACACATCATTTGGACCCAAAGCTTGAGAAAACACTTGTAAACTTATGAAGCATCAAGAATTAAGGATCATTTTGCAAAATCAAGGCCCAAAAGCATGCCAATTGTTCCAAATCAAACTTGAAACTTTGAAACCACAACATGCATGAATTGATATGGACTTTAACCTTCCCAAACATGATCAAATAAGGTAAAATGATATGGAATGTGATGAATTCTCAAAACAAAACTAAGATAATCACATGCATGTGAGAATTCTTTCAAAACAACTTTAAAACATGATGAAATGAGCATGCATGCATGATATGGCTTAAATTTATCAATTCTAGCTCAATTCTTATACTAGATCACAAAGTCTCCTTAAATTCCCTTCATTAATGATTTAGATACAAAGATTAGGAGTCAACTACTCACCTAAGGTCTTTAATTGAATTCTAATCAACAAATTCTTGAGCTCCTACAAGCCAAACCTTCAATTCTTCTAGCACTCTATAACAATTCTCCTTTTATATTTCAATATCTTCCTTTGGTCTCTCTCTCTCTCTCTCTCTCTCTCTCTCACGTTTTGATGTCTCAAAGAGATGAGGATGAAGTGTAGTGGAAGCTAGAAGCCACTTAAGCCTTATATAGGCTTGGCTATGTTAATCCAATTAAGTTTGATTAGGCCTAGTTAATTCTAATCAATTTATTCTAATTATTTGATTCTAAATCGAATTTCAATTAAACCTACCATAAATTTCTAAAAATGTCAAATTACATGTTAGCTTAGTTAATTTCGTGATTGGATGTCGTTAAGGCCTTCAATTCGCATATTGAAATAGAAAGCCAAACAGATATCCTACCATGGACAGATATAAACACAATTAACACATAGCACATGCAATTAACTAAGAATTTCATCTTAATTATTGATTAAGCATTCTTAAGTAAAGTTTATTAGCTAATCACAGGTGGAGGTTGTTACACTGCTCAAATCTGTTTTATCTGTTTAATTTTTTGAATCTATCTGTCAATTTGTATCTATTTATTGAAATTCCCCAAGCTTAGTTTTTCCTATCTATTGAAATTCACCCAGTCTACTTTTCCTACCTGTTCAATTTTTTATTCTACCTATTCAAATTCTTATACATACACAAAGATATATAGAGAGATAGTGGAGGAAAAGAGGTCTTATCTATCAAAATATTTTTTTATCTGTACAAATGAATTATAATAATAAAAAAAAATATGAGAGAAAAAGGTATCTTTTGCAAAAAAAAATTATCTATTCAAATTCTCATAACAATAGAGAGATTCCATGATAGATTCAAGACAAAAATAGGTTCAAGATCTGAATGGAGGTTCACCACGAACACTTAGAGTACATCTCTTGAGCGAAGAACAATTGAAATCTAGCCTTGAAGCTCGTCGGCCATTGAAGGAGATGGTGAACCTCTATTCAATTGGTCTTTCTGGAAGCTTTAGAGAAGCAATCGGGTGAATAAGAACGAACATCGCTTACTTCCACATGAACTACCTTGCTTCTGATTTTGAAAAAGAGCTTTGCAACTCTTTGAAGACAAGCTCAAACACGATGTCATTTATATTGCAGCTACCTCACTATGGAGACACAATAGATATTGGAATCACTATTCCGATCCTTTTGTCATTTCTGCCACTAGCACTAGTACTATCCCTGTTATTGCCATGTCAGCCTACCGAACCCTCAAGATCCCTTTACCTCATTTTCTACTGCCGTCGATGGCAACGCAAAGAAGAAGAAACACAAACAATGCTTTAACTGGAAGTTCTACGATTCTGACACAAATGTTGAGAAATTTTTCAATGGAGATTTATGATAAGCAAAACCTTCAATTTATGGGTAGTAGTAATAGTACTCATTTTGTGAGTCACCATCACCATGCAGAGTCTTCGAAATCATGGTTTTTAGAGAGAGAGTTGAGAGATAACCTAGAATCAAAAAAGAAATGCAGAGAGAGAGAAACAAAGAGGTCTACTATAATCTAACTTCCCCAACAAAACAGATAAGACCTCCCTTCCTCATCCTCTTGTCACGGTATGCTTCGTTGCTGGTTGAAGAACTATGTTCTCTGAGATTTTCTATTTGATCACGATGATGTGAACCTAGGTTCCTCCGAGAAAGTGAATATGAGCTTTAAATGTCACCATTTCTGTGTATGAATCAACAGAACTCGAACCCTAACCCTAGTAATTGAAGCAATATATACTTTATTTGTATACATATATAGATAAAGAGAGAATTGAGAGGCTTTGGAGCGAGAAAATGTCATGGCTCCATCCTGCCACAACATGATAGTAGTTGTGACCAGCCAATAGTGTCTGACTACCAAAGGCCTGATAAGATGAGACAAGACTGAACAATAACCTTGGGGCTTATGCGGAATAACCTATTCATTATATTAATCAAAATCCATCCAGAGCATATGTATAAGTAAGATGGTAACAAAACAAGCATACTTCTTGTTTATTTACTTTGACATTTATATGCTCAAAAAAGAAAAAAAAAAAAAAAAGAGTACAACATCAAAAGGTGTCCTTACACAAAAAGCAAAACATATAAACAAGGCTCTTGTCTCAAGGTTACATTTCCCAAAAGAAACAAAGAAAAGAAAAAGGTTCTAGTGCTACTCATTCTCGTGTCCTTAGTCTTCATCTTCACTTACATACATATAAGGGAGAGGGGTGAGCCATTGTCCAGTGAAAAGTAATAAAGTAAGGTGGTCAATGAATGAACATTGGAAGCTTTAAACATTTTTCAAAATATCATATTAACTTATACAAGACAAAACATAGCTTAACTTGTAAGGAAAATACACAGAGATGAGTATTTCAAGGATTACAAGGTGCTTAGCTGGCCCGGGTACCAGCTAAATGTAATAAAATGAGCTCGATCATTAAGCATGATTCGATATACCCCTAATAGTGGGCCTGATTGGATATTTCCCCAATTGTGGGCTTAATCCATGAATGTCCTCTAATTACATGGTAAAAAAATATTTTTGGGTGGGTCTTAATCTTTGAGACAAGCATATGACTACTGGCAAAATCAACCAGGTAGCATACATAGTAAAAGAATATAGAATGTTCATTTATAACAAAGCATATCAAGGTTTACAAACATAATCAGGTTTTGTGTTGAAAGCATAATTTGAGAAACATAGCGTTACTAAATTACTACTCACTATTAGCTCAATTTGATAAGTTTCCTCTTTCCAAGGCTTGACACATATCAAACAATAGCATAAAATTGAAACATAAACCTAATTTAAATAAACTTAGCAAAATGAATGCTAAATGTTTTCCTTAAACCTTTTTAAGTGTTTAGCATAGTTCTAGGTCTAGTTCAAGCTTTAATTAAGTGCCAAATGCATAAAAGAGGTGTTCCACATGATTAGGGCCTTCGTTACACAAAATTGGATGAAAATAGGTATTCCTGCACGTGCGAAAAGTAGGGCCGCATGTGCGGTTGGTCAAGGCACGTGCCCCATGTGCGTGCACCACGTGCATGCAATTATTTCAGAACTGATTTTGGGTCGAGGAAGGCTGGTCGCACATGCGGAAGTGGCTGTTCATGCGCAAGAGTTCTAGGTCCGTAAATGGCTTCTCTTCCCCCTTCTTTGCTCTTTCTTTCTAGGGTTCAAAGACATGAATTTTAGCTTCCAAACTACTTGAAAATCATAAGAAAAGATGCATCCTAACTCCTTTTTAAATCAAAATACCAAAACAAAAACTAAATATTCAAGTTTCCATCTTTTGTTTCCTTTTCATTTCATTCTCAACTTCTTCTTCCAAAACATCATTTCAAGCCATGAAATCTATGTGATTCAAAGGAAAATGTAGGTATCTTAGCCCATATGCATCAAAAACATCATAAACAAGATCAATTCAACAAAACTTAGAAGCCTTCCTCTCGATTTCCTTTTTAGTTCAATTTTTTCCATTCTTTTCCTAACTTAATTATAAACCCAATGAATCCTAAGTTTTTCTTGGTTTTAGAGGTTAGGGATGATTATTACAAGATTTTGGGTAGAAATCTTACCTTAGATTGATTAAAGGATGAGTTTTGAGTACAAATCTAAAGCCTCTCTTTTTTCTCTCTTCTTTCTCTTTTTCTTGCTTTCCTTCTCCTCTCTTTCTCGGTTCTTCTCTCAATTTCCAGCTGGTTTCTCCTTTTGTTTGATTTGGGAACTCAAGGTTTTACTTGGTGTGGTTAGGGCAAAAGTTGTAAGTTTCCTTAATTGGTTAATTTTCTTACTTTAGCCTAATTAAGTAGGTTTAGGACTAAGAAATCTAATCTTATCCTAATTATACTTAACTTAATTAATCCAAATTAGGTTCACTAATCATACTTAATTACCACTAATCCTAATTAGCAAAATAACAAATAACATGAAATGGACAGACCAAGGTCCTTAATCTCCTCAATTAAGGCTTTACTATGGTTTTCAAATCAAGCTCTAAGGTATCCCCTAACTCAAAGCATAGATTAAACAATATTTTCTAAGTTTAGGTTTCCAACCTAGCTTCTCATTTCCTTATGGTTCCTATCAAGCTGTGGTTCAAACATGAAACACTTACATAATATTGAAATGCATGGATGATATGATATGCATTATGCATGAGGGGTTGGTTATCAGATTCTTCACCTCTCCCCCCCCTTAGGAAGTTTGGTCCTCCAAACTTGTCTTACCTTGGCTCAAAAACAAACTAGGTTATCTCATCCTCATCCTCATCTCATCTTCTTTCTCCCAAGTAGCGTCCCTCTTATAGTGTTCTTGCCATTCCACTTTTACCATTGGTATTGCTTTGTTTCTAAGTTGCTTTACTTGATGATCAATAATCTGAATAGGTCACTTCTCGTAATCAATAACCAATCTCTAATAATCAATCACATGGGAAGGATCCTGAGCATAACCTCATAGCATAGAAATATGAAGCACATTGTGCACTTGTTCCATTTCTGGTGGTAATGTAATTTAGTAAGCCACTGGGTTGATTTTCTTCAAAACTTCAAACGTTCCAACATAACGTGGAGCTAATTTCCCTTTATTTCCAAGCCGTGTCTGGCCCTTCATTAGAGTGATTTAAAAAAAATATGCAATATCCAACTTCGAATTCTACATTCATCCTCCTTGTATCCGCATAACTCGTTTGACGATTTTGAACAGTTTTGATTTGTTGCTGGATAACCTTGATCTTTTCAGTAGTGCCTTGAACAATCTCGGTCCCCAATATTACCTGATCTCTTACCTCTGTCCAACAAATGGGTGATCTACATTTTCTTCTATATAATGCCTTATAAGGTGCCATACCAATTCTTGCTTGGAAGTTGTTGTTGTTGTAAGCGAATTCCACATACGGCAAATGAGTTTCTCAACTTCCTTTGAAATCTAAGACACACAAACGAAGCATATCCTTTAAAGTTTATGTGGTCCTTTCTGACTGTCCGTCTGTCTGTGGATGAAAAACGATACTAAACCTCAATTTTGTTCCCATTGCTTTCTTCAAACTCTGCCAAAATCTAGATACAAATTACGAATCTCTATCCGATACAATAGAAATAGGCACACCATTAAGTCTAACAATCTCATTTATGTACAAAGTAACAAGTTTGTCTACATTGTAAAAAGATTTCACAGGTAAGAAATAGGCAGACTTGCTTTGTCTATCAACAATGACCCAAATAGAATCCATACCTCTTGGTGTGTGAGGCAAGCCAATCATGAAATCCATTGTAAGATGTTCTCTTTTCAATTCTGGAATAGAAAGACGTTTAAGAAGACCAGTTGGCTTCTAGTGTTCATCTTTGACTTGTTGGTTTAAAGGCATCGAGATACAAACTATGCTATGTCTCTTTTTATGTTTGGCCACCAATAGACTTGTTTGAGATCTTGATACATTTTGGTATTTCCTTGGTGCAAACTTGGAATGGTGTGTGTGGTGAAGGGGTTTAGAAATACTCTCTGATCCAAACAGACTTCCTTGATCCTTGAATTGATACCTGAAATGAGAATAAACACTCCGGTCGGGAATGCCAGAAACAACACTCCGACGAGCAAGTTAGTATTCTCTCAAGTTTTCTTTTATCACAAGTTATCACATTTTTCTCACATACCTCCACTTTAGCTGATGCTCCTCCTTTTTATATTGTTCTCTAGGGGCCCACTCTCTTATTATGGACACTCTGCCCTCATAGCTGGGCCCCCAGGCGTTCCATAGGATTCGTGGCTTATTCGGCTCGCAAGCTAGGTTCTACTCAGTCACGGCTCTATTCAAGTGGACCCGGTCATAGGCCGAATCATCATCACCTATCTCGGTAATCCTGTTTTGAGGGTAAAGCGCAGTTTAAGCCGACTTACATGCGGCTCATTCTGAATTCAGCCCCCACAATTGCCCCCCAAACATCTGAGTAAGGTCATTCTGGTCGGCATGTTTGGTTAATTACTGCATTTTTCTCGTCTACCAGATCAGATAAAAAACCCTCGAAAGTCAAAAATACGGCGGTTGCACTCATTTTAGTACTGATTCGTCAGAATAGGCACGACATTCATTCATTGTGGCTTCCCGTCCCTTTATATTTGACATTCATTTAATGCGATTTGAAAACTGTCCCTTTGTATATTTTTTGACTCAAAAGGCTCTCGACCTCTTTTGGCATTCTTCACACTAACCTCCTTCCTCAAGACTCTTATAATTCCGCTCCCCACTGTTCATCTTCTTCTTCGACCTGTAAGTTCCCCTTTCTCTTCTCATTCTGTTCTTATTCTAGTCCCCTGCGTGTCTTATTTTTTAGTACACATTTTGTTTTTATTCCGTCTTGAATGGCGAGGCATTTGAAAGCTCTCCTCTCAGAGGAGCGAGTCATAGCCTTTCGTCGTCATTTTTCAATCCCAGATGACGTCCACCTGTCCCTTATTGCAGACAGTGTGGTGGATATGGAGAAGGCTGTCATAAATACCATTATCTTTCCTCTTTTGTCAATCGCTGAGGGTAGAGTCCGATTCCCTCTCCATCCTCTTCTCAGGACGGTCTTGCGTTATTGGAGACTAATTCCCTCCTAACCTAACGTGAACTTCTACAGAATAATCATGGGTATAGTAGAATTGAATAGTCGACTAGGTCTTAACCTAGGAATCCCATCTATTCGGCACTGTTACGTTATGGCGAAATCAACCAGTCGGCAGGGCCGTTACTTTATAAGGGCCAAGGACATTGATCACCACTTGGTGACCATGCTCGCTAGCTCTAGCAAAAGGGTTGACGATGTCATGGTCGCCGTCCGAGGCAATTGGGAATTCGGCGAGAGAAAAGATCACCTGGACCCAGTGCCGAGGCAAAAAGACGAGCCAGGTGGCCGAATAGAATTGTTATCATGTTTTAAATAAATGAGTTATTCAACTTAAATACTCTGCTGATCATTATTTTTATACCGTGCAAGCAACGATTTAAAAAGAGCACTAACCTCAGCGGACGAAGCCGTTGTTGAGCAAGTGAATGCGGTCCTTACTTACAAAGGATGTGCAAATCTTTAAGGACAAGGACGCGTTGCCCACGTTTTGCTGAGGTACAACCCAACCTATTCCACTTTCTCAGCCACAGATAATATCCCTATGCCGAGAGGTGAACGACAACTCACTGTACTTATATTCCCTAGTTACAAAAGTTTAAGGGATACTGGTGTCGAGGGTTTCGACGCCAACAAAAAAGTAGGTGAAGACGCGCAATTCGAGGGCCGTGCAGAGGACCATGACCTTAACAGAGAAATCGAATTAGCATTTGAGCACATCATCCTTGAGCATCATACCGATCATCCATCCATCTCTGGCCGAATATCCTTATCTGCTCCAGAGGACGACATCTCCTCCATATCCTATTTAGAGGATTTACCTGGAGCCGAATTCGAGGTCGAAGAGATGGGCAGAGAATCTTTTGTCCAATTTGCCAGAAGACGAAATGCAGAGAGGATGGCGGCCAGGAGACAAGTCGGTGGTACTGGAGAGAGCCAAGTAACTCCACCACGTGAGGTCCCTCTGGAAGAAACGGCCCGCGAAACGGTTGTGGCCGAATTGGTCACAAAAGTGCGCCAGCCTGAAGCCTTGGGAACTGATCAAATAGGGCAGAAACAACACGCCGAGATCATTGCCTATTTATCGGAGGCGCCGATTGATAAATGGCCAAGGATGGAGATGCCTTCCACAGATTTTTTATTCGAGCCATTTGTTATCCAACCACAGATAAAGAATACGACGGTTCTCACTAGTGGGTCGGCCACTAAAGATCCCGTCGTGGCCCTAAGTGTGGCTTCAGCACTTTCTTTCCCAGTAGACAAGGCTGCTTTCCGTGTTGAACCGAATGTGGTCTCGATTGCTTTGGCAGCACAGTCGGCCATATTGGTAAGTTTAAAAATAAAAATAAAATTTCCTTTCTCACGCCGACTAACATGCCTTTATTTTATTGCTTTTGTTAGGCGGCAGGAAGGATTTCCGAAATCCACCGTCGTCATTACGACGTTGTAGAGTGACTCGACATTCTTGAAGGGTAGCTAGAAGAGGAGAAAGGCAAGGCTATAGCGGCTGTAGCCGATTTGGCTATAGCGACTACGAAGGCTGAGTCCAAAGCCAGGAAGGTAGAAGAAGAGCAAGCAAGGGTCATTGCTGCATAGGAGAAAGTGCAATATGTGGACCTGCTCTGTATGGTTGTTGAAGAGAGGTAAAACTTGATAGACGGCTCCCTAAAGTCAGCTAGAGAAGAAATTTCAAAATTGAAGACCGAATTCGAGGCAGAGAAGAAGGCGAGGGAGCTCGTTGAGGTGGATGCGGCCAAAGCATTTGATGCTGGAGAGCTTAAGGCCAAGGAGTTATATGTAGATAAAGCCTTGAAGTTCAAGAATCGAGGTTTCAAGCACGGATGGCTCAAAGCTTTGGCGGCCTACGAGGAATTGGAAGTCGAACAGCTAGAATCGGACCAGAGGAGTTAGATTTTTGATCGGCAGATTCCATAATAGATATATTTACCTTTGTTTTTGTTAGCTGTTTATTTTGTTGATTCTGTTATACTATTTAGTTTTTTCATTAGGGTCGTTTTCATGTATAAAGTGACGAATGTACTTGTGTAGTTCATTAATGAAAATGCCCGTTTTGCTTATAATTGTGTACATGATTATGCCTTGCGTGGTTAGTGAAAATGCATCAAAACCAAAATGTGCCACATCACTAAACCAAAGCAAGTTCATGGGGGTCAAGTGGGGCAACATCTTAATTCAGACAAATATTGAAATGCTGACTAGATTAATAAATCTTCCCTTGCCCCAATTGACCACTAAGCCTCACCGCCGAATACGATAAAACAAAGCAAGTTCATGGGGTTAAGTGGGGCAATGTCTTAATTCGGCCAAATATTGAAACGCCGACTAAATTAATAAATATGCCCTTGCCCCAGTTGACCACTGAGCGTCACCGCCGAATACGATAAAACAAAGCAAGTTACTGGATCAAGTGGGATAGTGTCTTAATTCAACCAAATATTGAAACACCGACTAGATTAATAAATCTGCCCTTGCCCCAATTGACCACTGAGTGTCACCGCTGAATACAATAAAACAAAACAAGTTAATGGGGTCAAGTGAGGCAGTGTCTTAATTCGGCCAAATATTGAAATGCCGACTAGATTAATAAATCTACCTTTGCCCCAGTTGACCACTGAGTGTCACCGCCGAATACAATAAGACAAAGCAAGTTAATAAGGGTCAAGTGGGGCAGTGTCTTAATTCGGCCAAATATTGAAACGTTGATTAGATTAAAAAATCTACCCTTGCCCTAGTTGACCACTGAGCATCATTGTCGAATACATAAGGAGGCGGCCGTGACCGTAGGCACTTCGTAATCGTTCCATCCGCAATTAATAAGTGGGGTAGCCAAGCGTGTGTGGGGTCGGTGGCCTCTTTAAATAGACACTTCTCAGACCTAGCTGAGTGTGAAAGGGAAGAGAGCACTACGTCAACCTGAGCAAGTTCATATGTCTAGCAAATTGTTCTTCAACAGTAAAGGCAAAAGAAAGACATTAGCAAAATTGGACGTAGAAATGAGCAGTGGAGTTGGTGGCAAACCCACCCGAATGGGAAATATGGCGTCGGAGGAGTGAGAGAGGCGTTGATCCCCCCATCGTCGAAGTAGGTCCCCAAGAGGGGGCGATGTAGAGAAATCGCCATGGGGGGCACAGCAACGAGGGAGCTCAAGGACTGGGAGTGCACATGCCTCAACGCGAAACGAACGGAGCAGGCCACCACGCCTGCTAAGCTTTTCGGTGTTTGTTGGGAATAAACCAATGACTGAAGCGGATTTAATTATTCGCGATCCGAACATGGCTGTTACGACCCCATTCCGCCCCTAGTAGAATGGTGCCATGATGGCCAGTAATCCGAGATTACCAAAGGCCAACCTACAAAGATTCACACACAAACAGAGTATACATATGGGGCTTACATGTGCAGAAGCAATAATTTTAATTCCAATTAGTCCATAAGAGCTGTGCATAGATCAAATGAAATGATATACATCTCATCAAGGTCTTACAACTTGGATACAATAAAATGAAGTACAAAAATACATCTTTGACCAAAAGGCTTCTCAAGCCACCATATACAAAACACAATGAAATGCAAGCTAAGAAGCATGATCTTCAAGATGCTATAAAATGCGAATCCAAAACAAGTTGCAAGGCACATCTAGGCGTCGCTGCCGTCCTGCTCATCACCTACATATATATAGAGAGGGTGAGCTTGGATACTCAGTGAATGATATAATTAATAAAGGGGTTCACATGAATGATATCCGAGATCTTTATCAAAACAAAACACATCATATCTTGTACGAAATCCAAGGACAAATCAAGTTCATCTAACAAAGTCTTTCAAGCTTCATCAATCGAAGTCTTTCAAGGCTTTCAAGTTTCAAGGGATGACATTAAAAAGGTGCTACAAAAGCTTAGAGTCCTCTAGCACGTAAGGACTTTCAAAGGTTGTGCTACAAATGCTTATAGTCCCCTAGCACGTACGGACTTTCAAAGGTTGTGCTACAAATGCTTATAGTCCCCTAGCACGTACGGACTTTCAAAGGTTGTGCTACAAATGCTTATAGTCCCCTAGCACGTAGTCATTCATGCTTAACAAATATTTTTCCAAAACAAGCAAGGCAAAGCTTTATCAAAACTTAATAACATTACTTTATTAAAAATACCACTCACATAGTTCTTCAAATGTCGGGGTTACAAGCAAGAGTCCAAGTCCTACAAACACATGGCAAAGTCTATTGAATGCACTTTCAAACAAGCTTTATAAGGATGCAAATGATCTCGGCATTCTTTCAAAACTAAGTCAGACCAAAACAAAACACTGTTTCTCATCTCGGGAAAACATAATGGGCACTAACCAGGTCTTGGCCGAGGTCCCACACCTCCTTGCCGAGGTGTGGTCCCGATGGCCACATTCAAGGAAATGAAGTCGGGAAAATCTGGGTTCCCCTCTGCTGAAGAACATGAAGAACATGAAAAATATGAATGCTCAATCACAACTTGTTATTACGAAAATCTGGGATTTCATGAGATGAGTTCGAAAACATGGACCTGGGTACCCATACTTGAAGATCTTATGAAAACAAACACAAAAACATGAATCTTAATGCAAACTTTCGGACCAAACGAGGCTTTTATTCAAGAACACATGAATACCACTTTCTCTTTCTAAAACCAACTTTAAACCAATGCATGGCTTACAAATCGTGCTCGATCATGCAATGCAGCTAGATGAACAATAAGAACAACAAGAGTAGATTAAGATTCTAACCTCAAAACACAAATCAAACGGTTTAAGCACCCAAAGATCAAGCTTGGAAATCTACTCCCCCTCTAGGAACTCCTCTTCCCTCTCCTAGAGCTTCTCTCTCCTCAAGAACAAAGAAATATAACAAATGATACATTTCTCTCTCTGCCGGCTAATTTAACACTCAGCTCGGACACGTGGCACTACCGGGTTGGTTCTCCTCAAAAAGGTGACTGAGTGAAAAGACAAGACTTATGACAAAGTGTATTCAACAAGCAAGATGGCATAGGCACTCCGGTAAGTAATGATCTCGGCTAAGAACAAGGCATCGGCAAGTAAGGGAACAATGATCTCGGCTAGGAAGGACAACACTTGGCCTAGCTATGCCACACCTCGGCCTAGATGTGCCACACCTCGGTCTAGGTCGCACCAATCCAAGAACAAGATCACTCAGGCGCAAAGATAACATCTCGGCCTAGATAATACACATCTCGGCCTTGGTGATATACACCTCAGCCTGGATGATGACATCTCGGCCAACATGTTAGGGCAGAGGTGGAGGTCAACTGGAAATGGTTCCAAGATAGTTCTAGGCTTAAGGTGACCCCGGCTTGGATTAACCTAGGCTAAACACACACCAAACAAGGAACAAAGCATGCAAGTAACACTTATGCAAGACAAATCAAGGTTTGCAAAATGCAACATATCAAGACAAGATCATGTAATATATGCAAGCACGACTAGAGTAAAATGAGGGTTGTTACAGTGGCAGTGGTAAATTTTTCCACCCGAAGTGTAACAATCAATGATCAGACGGGGTGATTACGAAATTTTCAGAGAAGGTGTCCCTGGGGCAGTTAAAGGACTCTATAGCTCATTTGAAGTTGGCATGCGCCTTCATGTTGCGCAAAGAGAAATTGAACGGAAGACAGGCGTATTCGGAACTTGGAGCACTGCGTAGAGAAGGCCGAGAGTGAGTTGAGAAGAGCTAAGACCGCCGATACACAGTCGGCGGGCGCAATGAACCCGGTCGTAATAGGCAAAGTAAACCAACGCCTGCTAGATCATGCCATAGCTAATCGAGATATGGCAAGCATGTTCGCAAAAGAAGCGATAAGAACACGGGTGTATGAAGAAGGATTTTTTGACAAATGAGAAATCGGCATTGAGAAGACCAGGGAAAAGTTGGCGAATGATTTGTCGATGCGAGAACCGTGGTTTTAAACACAAATGGATTAAGGCTTTGCAAGCTGCTGGTATTAACTCAGTGTCTCCGTTTTACCAAAATTACAAGGTTCCCTTCGAGGCTTATGTCGAAAAGACGGATGATGAAGAAAAAAGTGCCGATCCGGAGAAAGCCTAAATAACGAGAAACCATGTATTGTACTTTTTATTCTAGCAGGATCCATGTATTTATGGCAAGAAACCATGTATTATTGTTTGAAATAAATATTTATTGTGCTCGTTTGTTTGATATCTTTGCTAGCTTTGTTAAAACTGCATATTTATGGTCCCATGTAAGTCTATTGCATTTAGCTCAATGATGCATTTGTAGAGTTGCTTGTTTATTGACCCTACAACTCCATTATTAGAATCTGCCAATTTTAGAAATTCTTACCTCAAAATCTTACAGTGGACGCTTCGAATCCGAAAGTTTATTCAGCCAATCATGCCGAGCATGAAATGCGCTCTAGATTCGACATCTTTGCAATGGCCAAACGTGATCAAGCACGAAGGGCACTCTGGATTCGGAGGCTTATTCGGCCAATCGTGCCGAGCACGAAGGGCGCTCCGAATTTGGAGGTTTATTCGGCCAATTGTGCTGAGCATGAAGGGCGCTCCGAATTTGGAGTCTTTGTAATGGTCAAATGTGATCAAGCACGAAGGGCACTCCGAATTCGAAAGCTTATTCGGCCAATCGTGCCAACCACGAAGGGCACTCCGAATTCGGAGTCTCTGTAATGGCCAAACGTGATCAAGCATGAAGGGTGCTCTGGATTCGGAGGCTTATTCGGCCAATCATGCCGAGCACGAAGGACACTCCGAATTCGAAGGCTTTATTCAGCTAATCGTGCCGAGCTCGAAAGGCGTTCTAAATTCGGAGTCTTTGTAATGGCCAAACATGATCAAGCATGAAAGGCGCTCCGAATTCGGAGGCTTATTCGGCTAATCGTGCCGAGCACGAAGGACGCTCTGAATTTGGAGGCTTTTATTAATTGGCCATTTGAAATGAGAAGAAAATGAGACGAGAAAGGCATATTGGATTGCTGAGTAACTACATAGAAGCATACACGGTTGCATAGCAGCAAAAACAAAAATGAACTAGAACATTGTACAAGTTGGTCTAATGATAAAATTTACGCAAGTGCGTCAAATTCCAGGGTCGAGGAAATTTTCTGCCAGTCATGTCTGAAAGCTGGTATGCCCCTGCACCGGCAATTGAATCAATTTGATAGGAGCCGTTCCAGTTGGAGCCTAGTTTTTCGTCTGCTGGATTTTTTGTAGCAGGAAGCACTTTCTTGATGAACAATTCTCCTAGGGCATAACGGTGCAGCTACACGCGTTGGTTATATGATTTGGCAAGCTATTGCTGATATCGTGCCATGTGGGCAAGAACTCGATCTCGATGCTTCTCGATTAAATTCAGTTCTAAAGCTAGCATCATGTCATTTCGCCCCATGTCAAACGCCTTTGATCTCAAAGTGGACAAGCCGATTTCAAGAGGGATGATGGCTTCTGTGCCAAAACATACGGCGAATGGCGTTTCTCCAGTGGACCACCTTGAAGTGGTACGATGAGCCCACAATACACTGGGCAGCTTTTCAATCCACTTACCCTTGGCCTTCTCTAACAGCTTCTTGATTCCGTCCAGGACTACTTTATTAGAGGCCTCAGCCTGACCATTACTCTGTGGATAAGTCAGTGAGGAAAAGTAAGGCCTGATACCATACGTGTCGCACAGCTCTCGATAGATTCCACAATCGAATTGGATGCCATTGTCGGATATGAGTGCTCAGGGTATGCCGAATCGAGTTATAATGTTTTTCCATACAAAGCGTTTAACATCGACGTCATAGATGTGTGCCAGGGATTCTGCCTCGATCCATTTTGTGAAATAATATGTTACAACAATCAAGAATCGCTTATTTCCTGGAGCACTTAGCAGTGGTCCGACGATGTCCATGCCTCATTGAGCAAAAGGCCAAGGACTAGTAACAGAATTTAGTTCCTCGGTGGGTAGGTGAGTTAAATAGGAGAACTTCTAGCATCGTTCGCACCTCTTTACGTAATTCTCATCATCGGTACGCATAGTCGGCTAATAAAATCCCCGAGTGATAGCTCGGTGGGCTAATGAACGCCCTCCAGAATGGGCACCGCAGCTGCCTTCATGTATTTCTGCCAAGAAATCGTTCACCCTACCTAGATGAACAGATTCCAAATATGGCCCTGACAGTGATTTTTTGTAAAGCTTTCCATGGGGATCCAATTAATACCGCAGGGCTTTGTTCCGTATCTTATGGGCTTCCTTCTTGTCTGTTGGCAGTTGTTCAGAGGAAAGAAATGCAGTGATGGGGTCCATCCAACTTGGTTCTAAGTCAATGATGTTGATACGAATAGACTCGGGGGAGTTAAGGCCGATACTTGACTCTGGGACGAATCCTACTTTAATGGTCCATTTGATTTCCGAGTTAATGGCAGAGGCCAGACAAGTAAGGGCATCTGAATGAGTGTTTTGATCTTGGGTTATCTGATTCAGCTCGTGGTGGTCGAACTTTGTGAGCAAGGCACTTGCCATTTTCATATAAGCTGTCATTCAGTCGTTTTAAGTCGCATATTCCTCTTTTAATTAGTTGATGACCGACTTCGAATCCCAGAAGACCTGTAATCATTTGGCGCCTAGATGAAGTGCGTTACGGAGGCCGGTTTGCAATATATTCGATCTCATTATTTGACGCATCGAAATTAAGTTTAACTTCCTGTTCGATTATCACCCCTTCAAGTATCATTATTACTACTCCTACCCTACTGCCACGCTGGTTAGATGATCTATCACAATACATCTACCAAATGTCCCCAACATACATTCTCTAATTTGGTTGAGGTCGCAAGGCTAGTTGGTCGGATTTGAAGTCGGCATGGCATCCTATAAATTCGGCTACAAAGTCGGCCAACACTTGCCCCTTGATGGTCGTTTTGGGCAAAAACTAGAGGTTATACTGGCTGAGTTCTAATGCCCATTTCGAAACTTGCCCTGACGCTTCCGCGCTACAAAGCACTGCTCGGAGAGGGAAGTCCGTTAGTACCCCTATAGTATGAGCCTGGAAATAATGCATCAGTTTCCTGGCAGCCACTGCAAGAGCCAGGATGAGCTTTTCTCGTGGTAGGTACAGATACTGCAAGATACAAGATAAACAGATTGCCTGGCAATGGGGTTGCTAAGAGTGGTATGAAATGAAGATATGTTTTCAATTCGTCTAGCGCTGCTTGGCACTCGGGGGTCCACTGAAATGCCTTGTCCTGCCGAAGTGCATGAAAAAATGGTAGGCAACAATCCAAGGAATGACTGATAAACCTGTTAAGGGCCGCATCCATTCCCATCAACTTTTGAACTTCTTTGGCCGACTAAGGTGAGCCAAGTTCTATAATGGTCGTAATTTGTCTCGGATTGGCCTCTATTCCACAATGATTTACGATATAGCAGAGAAACTTGCCGGATCCGATACCGAATGTGCACTTCGAAGCGTTGAGTTTCATCTTGTATTTTTGGAGAATGGCGGAAGTCGTGGCTAAGTCGGCCAGATGAGAATGCTTTTCCTTGGATTTTACCACCATGTGGTCGATATAAACTTCCATGGTGTGGCCGAGTTTTTCTTTAAACATAGTGGTGACCAGCTCCTAGTATGTTGCCCTCGCATTCTTTAGTCCGAAAGGGCATGACCTTGTAGCAATAGGTGTCCCTTGGAGTAAGGAATGCAGTTTTCTCCTCGTCTGCCTGATGCATGGCAATTTGGTGGTAACCCCTATATTGGATCTAGAGAAGTGTCGATCATAAAGAACTTGTCAGGTTCCCCTTCGATTCTGACCCTATCGAGATCTTTGATTGTTTTATTGGTGGGGGCCTTTCCAACATCCTCGAGGCTCTCTTGATCCAGAATCTTGATCGAGTTCACTTCCAACTCCCTTGGCTTCTTTGTCGAGGTAGTGAGATAACATTCCTTCGCCGATTTTTGTGAACCTCGAATTTGATGAATGCCATATGTCGTTGGAAAGCATAGTAGCTGATGGTAAGTGCGTGGTATGGCCTTCATTGCATACAACTAGGTTTACCCCATGATAAGATTGTATGGTGACAGGATTTTGACGACCAGAAACTCCACGTCGATTGACTTGGTTCCCTCACACACTGGTAAGCCCAAAAGGTATTCGGGGTTGATGTTGAAGCCAAACAGGGGGTATTCGGCCGGTAGTAAATCCGAATCGGCGAAGCCCAGCTTAATAAATGTCTTATGATACATTATCTCCAAGGTGCTCCCCTGATCGATCAAAACACGTTCGACAGCGAATCTATTTAAGCACAACTCGATGACAAGAGCATCCTCGTGGGGGAGAGTCATCCCTTCAAGATCGGTGTCATCGAAGCTAATCTTGCCAGTCTCATGAGGCCATTTGGCTGGTGTGAACGGCTTGGATGGGCAGGGTTGTAGCTAAATCGTATGTATTTGATTTGGCGGCAGAAGACTATATATCATGTGAATCACGCCAAGTGAAAGTGAGTCTGGGCAAAGAGTGACCCTGTTTGGTGGAGGTACTATGCCAGTCGGCCATCTTGTACCAATTCCTCGAGATAGTCTTTCAGCGCATCGCATTTATTAGTCTCATGGCTATGGTCCTTGTGGTATTCACATCGCCTATCCATCCATCTCGTGTCAGGGGGTCCAATCATCTTGGACAACCATTTAAAGAACAGTAGATGCTGGATATTAGACAGGATCTTGCTGATCAGCTCGGCCAGCTCTGTATACTTCTTGTTCGAATGTCTAGGGTGTCTGCTATCCACTTGATATTGCTCGTTCGAACGGCGTGAGGACTGCTCATTTGATCGGCGTGAATCCCACCAATTGGCTCGCTTTGCCCGGCCTCTTGGCTTAGGGCTTTCGGGTTGCGCAGCACTTATCAGCAGTATCAGGCTAGGTGGTGTCGTTTCTCTGACTTTTTGCCCGGCTTTGACACAGAGGGCATCATTCTCCACCTTGCAATACTCCTCAACTTTCTTCATTAGCGCCCAAACTGTTTTGGGAGACCATCTAGTCAATGAGCTTTTGAGTGGACTATCGGGGTGTAACCCCATTTTAAAGGCAGTGATGGCCATGGAATCATTGCAGGCATCGTCCACCAGGTTAAAACATTCCCAGTAGTGCGCCAAGTATTCATGGAGGGTCTCCTCCGGTTTGATTTGCATTGCCGAGAGCGAGTCAGCTTGTTTTGGTTGGATCCCGTTGGTAATGAATCTTGCCCTAAATGATTTTTGGAGCTGATGGAAACTTTTCACTGAGGCAGGCTCCAGTTTATAATACCATCTAACGGCTAATGGTCCCAGGCTGCTCGGAAACATTCGACACATGAGTGCTTCATCATCAACATGCAATGTCATTGCTTGCTTGTAATGACGAATGTGATTCATAAAATTTGATTTGCCATCATACAAAGTGAACGTCGGTGCTTTAAACTTTTTAGGCAAAACAGCCCTTGCGATGCGTCGTACGAAAGGATAGTGTTTACCTTCTATATCCAAGTCATCATCTCATTCCCCTTGCTTATGCCGCACATATGGACTTCCCTCAGATGAGCTAGACACGTCAACTTGCCCCGTTTCCTAGGTTCCTGAGATGATGAGTTAGAGGTTCTGGTACTGTCGTATTTCTGATGCCGACGCCGTAGAGTTTCCTTCCTCTTCCTTGGTGACCGACCCCGGTCATGGTGTGGTACGGTTTATTGGGACTTTGCTAACTCCACAGCCAGCTCCTTACATAGACGCTCGTTATCTGCCGCCATATCTTCCAGACGTTGCTTATTTCATTTTGCTTGGTCTATTATCATCTGCATGGTTTTCTGCTAGCGAATCAAAGTTCAAAGCTCTTCGGACGGTGATATTTTCTGGACCAAACAAGGTTCTTGGTGTAACATGATCCTCAATGAGTAGAGGATCATTTGTTGCTGTGTCTGCCATGGACGAGCTTGAGTATTCCCACAGACGGCGCCAATTGTGGTGAAAGGGTTTGGAAATACTCTCTAATCCAAACAGACTTCCTTGATCCTTGAATTGATACCTGAAATGGGAACAAACACTCCGATCGGGGATACCAGAATCAACACTCCGACAAGCAAGTTAGTATTCTCTCAAGTTTTCTTTTATCACAAGTTATCACCTTTTTCTCACATACCTCCACTTTGGCTGATGCTCCTCCTTTTTATATTGTTCTCTAGGGGGCCCACTCGCTTATTATGGACACTCCGCCCATATAGCTAGGCCCCCAGGCATTCCATAGGATTCGTCGTCTATTTGGCCCGCAATCTAGGTTCTACTCGGCCACGGCTCTGTTCAAGTGGACCCGGTCACAGGCCGAATTATCTTCACCTATCTTAGCAATCCTGTTTTGAGGGTAAAGCCTAGTTTAAGCTGACTTACATATGGCTCATTTTGAATTCAGCCCCCACAATGTGCTTCCTCCATGACTTTCTTTTCAATTCTGGCACATCTGGAATACATATTATGCCTTCAAATTGTAACCCTTGTTCTTTGATGGTGAACCCCGACCTTAGCTTTGAATCAATTTCTTCAAAAACTTTTTTTAGGTAGGCATCCTCTATCTGCTTTTGTTTAATTTCTTCAATGATCATTGGATGTACTTAAATTGTAGCCAAAGTCCCTTCCATCTCATATAGGACTAACTCCACATCCATCTTTTGCAAGTCTTGTAAGATGTCTCCTTGTTTGGTAAGCAAGCACACCAAATTCTCCGTGGATTTTTGGCTAAGAGTGTCTGCTATAGTGTTTGCCTTTCCAAGGTGATATTAGATTTGCAAATCATAATCCTTCATCAATTTTAGCCACCTCTGTTTTCTCATGTTAAGTTCTTTTTGTGTAAATATATATTTCAAACTCTTCTGGTCAATAAATACCTCACATCAAGCCCCGTACAAATAATGACACCATAGCTTTAATGCAAAGACAACGACTGCTAATTCCAGATCATGTGTTGGGTAGTTCTTTTCATATGACTTTAGCTAGCGTGAAGCATAGGCAATAAATCTATTGTTCTGCATTAAAACACAACCCAATCCCTTATGTGACGCATCATTGTAAATCACAAACCCCTCAGTACCGACTGACAATACAAGGCTGGTGTTGTGATCAATCAGGTCTTGAGCTCTTGATATGCCGAATCCCTTTCTTCTATCCACTCAAATGGTATTCCTTTTCATGTTAGTTGAGTAAATGGCACTGTAATCTTAGAGAAATCATTCACAAACCTTCTATAATAACCTATTAAACCAAGGAAACTTTGAATTTCTATTACATTAGTCGGTCTTGGCCAATTAACTATTGCTTCAATCTTTTGAGGATCAATTGAAGTTCCTTCTTTATCAATCACACGCCCCAAAAATGTTACACTAGTCAGCTCAAACTCGCATTTATTCAATTTTGCAAATAACTTCCTATCTGTAAGAGTTTGAAGGATCAATCCCAAATGTTGTTCATGTTCCTTCACATTTTTAGAGTAAATAAGAATATCATCAATGAAGACTACAACAAATCCATCCAAATAAGGCTTAAAATTTTGTTCATTAGATCCATAAATGTTACGCGTGCATTAGTGACTTCAAAAGGCATAACCAAAAATTTGTAATGGCCATATCTTGTTCTGAAAGCTGTTTTCTCTACATCTTCTGCCTTGACCTTGAGCTGGTGGTAGCCTGATCGGAGATCTATCTTGGAAAAGACTTGCGCCCCTTGCAACTGATCAAATAATCATCAATTCTGGCAACGGATATTTGTTCTTGATTGTCGCCTTATTCAGCTCCCTATAATCAATGCGTAGACGTAGCATTCCATCTTTTTTTTTGACAAACAAAACTGGTGCACCCCATGGCGATACGCTGGGTCTGATCAAGCCTTTATCTAATAAATCTTGCAATTGAATCTTTAACTCTTTTAGTTTCGGGAGTTTTGGAGATAGGTTGAGTTCCTAGTGTCACATCAATAGTAAACTCAATCTCTCTATCAATTAAGTTGCCCGGTAAGTCATCAGGAAACACATCCGGAAATTCTCGTACCACTGGAATACTATCCAAGTTAGCATCAGATTCTTAAACAGTCAAGACACTGCACAAATAGCTTCGACACCCTTTCTTGAGTAACCGGTTGGCATTCATGGATGAGATGAGATATGGCAAGGGTATTACTCTGTTCCCTTGAAAAGAAAATTCTTTTTGATCAGGTGGTTGAAAGGTGACACACTTCGATACATAATCAATAGTTGCATAATTCATTGATAACAGTCCATTCCCAAAATTGCATCAAAGTGATTCATATCAATAGGTAATAGATTTACAGTCAAAATAGTACTCCTAACTGATATATCACAGTCTCGATAAATATATATACAAATCATGGATTCACCTGACTGTGTAAATACTGATAACAAATAATCCAAAGGTTCAAACTATTTATTCAGCTTATTCACAAATTCACTAGACACAAATGAATGTGTAAAACCTGAATCTATCCAAACATAAGCATCTTGGGCACAGATTGAGAGTGTACCTGACACCACTGACTAAGTATTCTGAACATTTCCCTAGGACAAGTGCAAAGACTCTGTCCTGCCTAACTGGTTCTTTTCTGGTGTTAGCCTTGGTATTCAATTTTTGAACTGACCCGGATGAACTACTTGCTCCTTTTTGCTAGGCTTTTAGACAATCCTTGACTAGATGTCCCATTTGTCCGCACTCAAAGCATGCTCCGGTAGCTCGTTGATTTATTTCAAAATGATTTTTGCCGTATTCCCAACATGCTGGTATGGTCTTGCTACCTTGACTTAAGCTACTATTGTTTCAAGTACTCGATGTTTTGATCGGTAGATTAGTCGGCCCTTTCTTAATGCCAAAACCTTATTTTTTGCTAAATTATTCTTTCAATTTTTGTTCATCTTTGGCATTATGTTCTGCCATCAATACTTTGTGCAAGACTTCGCCATACATTAGCAATTAGAAGAGGTTCACTTTGTCTCTAATTGGTCTCTTTAATCCCTTCTTAAACTTTCTTGCTTTGTTGTAGCCTGTGTTCACCATGTGTGGGGCGAACCTTGCTGATTCAGTAAACTTTGCATCATACTTTGAAACTATGCCTCATCCTTGTTTCAATGTTTGGAACACTGCAACCTTTCTATCTTTGATAGATTGAGGAAAATATTTATTGTAAAAGACTTCTAGGAAACGGTTCCAAGTAATACCTTCATACTGACCCTTCACTAATAACCACTACCTACATGCCTCTTCCGCTAGAGTGAATGTAGCAAGTGCAACCTTTTGGGTCTCAGTATAGGGAAAGACTTCAAAAAATTTCCCAGTCTCCAATACCCAAGCCTACGCCTTCAATGGATCTATACTTCCCTCAAATTGAGTTGGTTTTATTTTCTTGTATACCCTAATTAGCGCCATTGTTGCTTGGTCCGAAAAATCCATCTTCAACGACATCAGCTGCTACGATAGTTGTTGCCGCTGCTGCGGTTGTGGTTGTTGATGTGGTTGTTCTTGATTTCTTTGTCTTAGTGCCTCTACCACCTCTATTACTCTTTCTAACATCCTTTCAAGTCTATCCATTCGGCAGGTAAATGATTTAGCTTTTTCTCTTACCATGATCCTATGTACATAAAACATTCGTTAAAACATTTCATAATACATGCACATGATGCTTCAAATAACATATAAAATATACATCTTATCACAAGCACCCATTATGAATGCATTCCTAAAGTTCTTCTAGAGAAATCCTATGCTCTGAAAGACGTGTGTGTGAACAAACTTGTGCTCTGATACCACTCTGCCATGACCCCATCCCGCCCCAATAAGATAGTAGCTATGACTGGCCAAGTGTCTGACTACCAAAGGCTTGATAAGATGAGACAAGACTGAACTATAACCTTGGGGCTTAAGCGGAATAACCTATTCATTATATTAATCAAAATCTATCTAGAGCATGTGCATAAGTAAGATGATAACAAAACAAGCATAATTCTTGTATATTTACTTTCATATTTACATGCCTAAACAACAAAAGAAAAGAGTACAACACCAAAAGGTGTCCGAACACAAAAAGCAAAACATATAAACGAGGCTCTTGTCTCAAGGTTACATTTCCCAAAAGAAATAAAGAAAATAAAAAGGTTTTAGTGCGACTATCCTTGCTCTTCATCTTCACCAATATACATATAAGGGAGAGGGGTGAGCCATTGCCCAGTGAATAGTAATAAAGTAAGGTGATAAATGAATGAACACTGGAAGCTTTAAATATTTTTGTCAAAATATCATATTAACTTGTACAAGACAAAACATAGCTTAGTTTGTAAGGAAAATACATAGAGATGAGTATTTCAAGGATTACAAGGTGCTTAGCCGGCCTAGGTCCATTAAACATGATTGGATATTCCCTCAATAGTGGGTCTGATTGGATATTCCCCCAATTGTGGGCCTGATCCATGAATGTCATCTAATTACATGGTAAAAGAATATATAATGTTTATTCATAACAAAACATATCAAGGTTTACAAACATAATCAGGTTTTGTGTTGAAAGCATAATTTGATAAACATAGCGTTACTAAATTATTACTCACTATTAGCTCAGTTTGACAAGTTTCCACCTTCCAAGGCTTAACCTACATAAAACAATAGCATAACATTGAAACATAAACCTAATTTAAATAAACTTAGCAAATTGAATGCCAAATGTTTTCCTCAAACCTTTTAAGTGTTTAGTATAGTTCTAGGTCTAGTTTAAGCTTTAATAAAGTGCCAAATGCATAAAAGAGGTGTTCCACGTGATCAGGGCCTTCATTATACAAAATCGGGCAAAAACAAGTATTCCTACACGTGCGAAAAGCAGGGACGCATGTACGGTTGGTCAAAGCACGTGCCCCACATGCGTGTAATTATTTCAAAATTGATTTTGGATTGAGGAAGCTAGCCGCACGTACGACCATGACTCCCGCACATGCAGAAGTGGCTGTTCATGAGCAAGAGTTCTAGGTCCGTAAATGGTTTCTTTTCCCCCTCTTTGCTCTTTCTTTCTACAATTCAAAGACATGAATTTTAGTTTCCAAACTACTTGAAAATCATAAGAAAAAAGATGCATCCTAACTCCTTTTTAAATCAAAATACCAAAACAAAAACTAAATCTTCAAGTTTCCATATTTTGTTTCCTTTTCATTTCATTCTCAATTTCTTCTTCCAAAACATGATTTCAAGCCATGAAAGCTATGGGATTCAAAGGAATATGTAGGTATCTTAGTCCATATGCATCAAAAACATCATAAACAAGATCAATTCAACAAAACTTAGAAGCCTTCCTCTTGATTTCCTTTCTAATTCAATCTTTTCCATTCTTTTCCTAACTTACTCAAGTCTAAACCCAATCAATCTTAATTTCTTCTTAATTTTAGAGGTTAGGGATGATTTTTACAAGATTTTGGATAGAAATCTTACCTTAGATTGATTAAAAGATGAGTTTTGAGTACAAATCTTACCTTAGGCGCTTTATTCCGGTCACTCGATGATGATGATTATATTGTGTACGTGGTTTTAATTCTCAATAAAAGAATCTGAGTTCGAGCTCTAAGCAATTCCAACCAGCCATACCCATTGTATTTCTACCCCAGAAAGTCAGTTTTGTACCTGTATTGAACCTGAAAGTGAGGAACAGTGGGCATACATTGAACTCCAGCCAGAGACACCAAGGTCCGACCGGACCTCTCAACTTTTCAGGCAGTTTGTACAACAATCTGCCAGCTGCCCAATTCTGCAGATATTTTGTGATAACCCTGTTCCGTAATTAGCTAATCGGTCCTTATTATGAGTTTGATTATATGTCTAATATGATTTTGTGTGCCATTATGTGAAAATGTGTGATTTTGAATTTCTATCTGTTCACCGTAGGAATATCTGTTTGCTTATCTGCTTTGGGAATTAAATTGAAGGCCTTATCGGCCGTAAAAATCGAAATTTACTGCGCCATTGTGATTGGCATAATTTTTAGAGCCTACGGTGAAATTCGATTGAAAATTGATTCGGATCAGATTAAATTGATTAAATTAATGGATTAAGTGCCCAAATACCTTATATTAAAATATTGTGTTGAGTAGGGGTTTATAGTGGGCCACTTTCACTCAAATTCTCTCTTTAATTCTCATTTGGCTGAGAAGAACTCTAAGAAAGGGGGAGAGGGTCGGCTATAGAAGAGAAAGGGGAGAATTGTGCAATTTTGGTTCAAGACTTGAACCTCTTGAAGATTAAACTCAAGATTTTGCTATAGATTGGGAGAATTAAGCCTCTAGATGAGTAATTTATGAATCCTAGTTTGTAATCTTGTGAATTCAAGTTTGAACAATGGTCAAGAGCATGGATTAAATTGAGTTGATTTTGTTGTATTTGAAGCCAATAGATGCATGCATGTAGGAAATTGCTATAAATTCCCATGTTTGGGCATAAAGTGTGTAATTCATGATGAATCTTGTTTGAAATCCATGTATTTGATCATTTCTTCACCAATTTAGTCGAGAATAATGAATATCTCTCACATGCAAGTGAAGATCATGGAGGTGTAAGCTTTGCATGTTTCAATTTGATGTGTTGGTAATGAGTTTCGGTTAATTTGGGACATGCATGTGATTAAATTGTGAAATTGAGCTTCATAATGATGTAATTTGGTATTTATACCATGTTAGTATATGTACATGTGAAGATTGAGCCAAAAACATGCATTTTGAACCTTTGAATATCAAGTTGAAGCTCAAGAACCCATTCTGGAAAACCCAGAAAATTTGACGTCCGCTCGAGCGGGAGAACCGGTCCCAGTATTTTCTGCAGACATAGTGTCTGCTTAAGCGGGGAAGTTCACGCTCGAGCGGGGAGCCATGTAGAGAAGCCTTCCGCTCGAGCGCCAGAGTGCACGATCGAGCGTAAATTCGGCATAACCAGTATTTTTGCAGGCCTCATGGGTCCGCTAGAGCGGGGAAGTCCACGCTCGAGCGGGGACCCTGTTTTTTGAAATTTTGAAAAGGCGTTCTGAGTTCCATTTTTCGTTCTCTTTCACTTCTAAGTACTCTTAGGCATGCATTGAGCATTGTAATTGAGTTAAAGAGATAAGAATTAGGCCTAAAGAGGAAAAATGTGAATTTAGAACGGATTGAATTGTTAGTGACCCTTTTGTGTTCATGGTATGTGTAGGGTCGAGCTCCAGGGCAGATCAATCAGCCGATCACTGTGAGTAATATCTTAATAAAGATATCTGAAGTATGTTATTTGTCCAATTGCTTATTTTCATATAAGTCTTCTAAGTTGCTATACTGAATTGGGGACAAATATCTGTTATGCTATGTATTGGGCCAAAGGCCGTCTGATACGGATAATGATCTGATACAAATGATCTGACACGAATGATAATCTGACACGAATAACAGTTTGACATGAATAAATGGGCCAGAGGCCGTTTTGACAAGAATGAGCGAATGGGCTAGAGGCCGTTTTGACATGAATGGATGGGCCAGAGGCCATTTTGACATGAATGAATGAATGAGCCAAAGGCCAGTTTGTCATTTGAATGGGCCAAAGGCCAGTTTGATATAAATGAAAGTTTGAATGGGCCAAAGGCCAATTTGTCATTTGAATGGGCCAAAGGCCAGTTTGATATAAATAAAAGTTTGAATGGGCCAAAGGCCAGTTTGTCATTTGAATGGGCCAAAGGCCAGTTTGATATAAATGAAAGTTTGAATGGGCCAAAGGCCAGTTTGATATGGGAAGATAAATGGCCAAAGGCCAATATGTTTAGAACTGCAGTCACTTAACTTAAATTGTGTATATACATGTTACATAGAAATATGAATTGGGCCCAAGGCCGTTTGGAGCATGTTGTTCTACATATCGTTTGTATAACTTCTTTATTTGATATTATTCACTAGGCTATCGCTCACGCTTATTCATGTGTTTGTAGGTGAGCCAAGAGAAGTCCAAACCTAGCCCCAGTGAAGTCTGTGCGAAACAACAAAGGTTTTGAAGAGTCAGTCCTTGCGTCTCACGCATGAGACTCGTCTTCGCCTTTTTGTCATTTTGTTTTATATTGTCATGTTGGCGAAGTCTTTGAGTATGTCTGTATGTAGTCATTCATGGGTTGACTTAGATTTGAATGATCCTGTCTATACAGAACTTTATGTTACTATGTTTTCTATTGTGAGTTATTAACATATGTATGTGTGGAACGTTATGATGTGCATATAAGCACGGCTCTATGGACAAAGTTTTAAATTTGCTTCCGTTTAGCCCCTTTACTCTAATGAGTTTTGTCTTATTTGGTTTGAGGCCGTAGGTAATCTCGTGATTACTGGCCGGTTATGACCTTAACCCATAGGGGCGGGTTCGGGTCGTGACATATTTTGAGCAGCAACTCAAGTTCTATAAATACGGGGCTCATCCTGCTGTATCAAAGGTTAAGAAAGCAAGATTAAGAGTTAGAGAGAAAGACACAATATCAAGAGTTTCGAAATATCTTAGAAATATCCAAAAAAATATCAAAGCTACTTCATCTTTATCTTTCCATAAGCTCTCATACCAGCCTTGAAGCCCTCATATCATCCATACATACCATACAAGAGCTTGAACTTGGAACTTGATTTGAGGCTTGAAGATCATAACTCAAAATTGAGGGTGCTTTGGAATCAAGTTTGGTTTACAACAAGAACACCTTCTCTACAAGAGGTAAAGCTTCCTTTGTTTTATTTCAATCTTTGTTCACCTTATTCTTGTGTTTTCATACAATTTTGGGTCTGTTTTAAGGGCTGAAACTTGTGATTAAAAGCTACCCAAAGGTGAAGGGGTTAATCACCCTTGCTTCAACCTTATTCCAAGCTTTTATCCTTGTGTTTCCCACTTGTTTTCTCTAATTTTGCCACTGTTGTGGGGCTGATTTGGGACTGATTTGGGGCTGTTTTTTAACATCTAAAATATGTGATTTGAAGTTATAAAAGTGGGGAGGGGGAGAGGGGGTTAGGCACCCTTCCTTAAATTTGTTTACTAGCTTGAATTTATTCACCTTTTCTAGTTTAAATTATGCTATTAGGGGCTATTTAATTTATGTCAATAATTTTTATCTTAATATTATGTGTGTGTTGTATTTACCAATTAATCAATTTCACATAATCATCTCTGCAACCTCCCTCCATTCTTTGCTTATTTCGATTAAAAAGTTGTGAAAAATTGAGATTGTTATTCAAGTATAAGAAAGAAATTTTTTCATGTGTAATGGTTTAATCTGTCCAGAGGTTCATTACTAACGGCATAAAACTTCTTTCATGCTTAATGGTTCAATCTCTTCGGAGGTTCATTACCAAAGGCATACATCTTTCTCATACTAAAGCCAATCTTTTATTTTTTATTTCTTTTTATCACCGGTGTATTTACTTTTAAGGGAGTAACTTTCTAGTTAAACCCTTAGAAATCACCAAGGAAAGTGTCATTTTAGCTTATTATCAATTTTGGATTTCAAGTCATTATCACTCTTTTGAGTTTGACTAGTCCTTGTTGCACATCTTGGGTTTGACTTGAAATTCCTTATCGTTTGTAAATGAGTTTGACTCTTCCTTTGTAATTTCCCCCGAAGAAAATAAGATTTATTTTCTCGAGTTAAGTTGATGCTTATTTCTCTTTATTATGTTTTGGACTAAGTGGACGTAAATATCACTTTTGAACAAAAATGAGAAAAGATAAAGAAATGGAAAGGTAATAAAAAAATGCTAATAAAATTGGTTAATTGGATTACAACCGAAATAAAGAACTAATACTGGATTCGGTCGAACGTTATACCGAGTCTATTGTGACAAGGCTTGTCTTACACCAATTCATGATGTTTTGATGAATCTTGAAGCGTTTTTACGGCCAGACGTTATGCCAAAGTTTATTGTGTCAAGGCTTGTCTTACATCAATTCATGATGTTTTGATGAACCTTGAAGCGTCTCTACTTTCCTTCTTGAATTCACTTCATGATAGGAGGGAGGGGTGGTTACTACGTATTGCGTTTATTGATCTTTGTTTTATCGCATTCAAAATCATCTTGCAAATTAACTTGTAACCATAGATGGTTTGGGAATCGAGTTCGCTCCTCTTTTGAATATTTTCTATGATAGAGACGGGTAGAAGAGACAAATATGGCTAGGAATACCCTGTCTGCACTGTTTCACCTTAGGCACAAAAAAAAAAAACCAGATTTTTGCAAGAAAACAAGGTATGATTTGATTTATTTGGGGCTCAACTGAGTCGTATTCTAGGTCGGCAAGGCTCCAATAAATTGCAAACAATACACTTTTGGTTGAAAGTAATGATAGGGTGAAACAAAATAGTTCCCAACAAGGTAGACAGAGTAATTCCTGAGGAGCATCGCGCAATCATTGCATATTTGTTGTAATAAACTAGACAGCCCCTTTTCATTATTTTTCATTCGGATTTGTAATAATTATTGATTCGGACACTTGGACATTCAGACCCTCCTTCGAGAGGACAAATATGTAATAAGTTATATGTCTTCCAACCCCTATTCTTTCTGCCTTTTATTTATCTGCTTATAATGGTTAGCATAGGGACATCATATTTTCAAATTAGCATTTCCATGACTTCCATCCATTCATTTTGCATGCATAAAAGGCTCATCATATTATTCAAATGTCAAATTCAAACTCTTTACTTGAATATGTGCGCTATCACATGCCTTGAATTGACTCGCATGCCATGCTAGTAGCCGAGCTTATTACTTGCACATTGTATGTGTTGCATTAGTCATGTTGCATTAATTAGGATCATGCATTTTTTCTAACTATTTGCTTTCTTTTGACTCGCCTTCGGACATAAGGTAAGCATTTTTGCTTTAGCATATTGCATGAGTGTGATTGTTGTCATATTAAACATACTACCATGAGGCTAACTGCTTACTTGATATACCTGTTTGAATGCCTGTGGATGAAGGCTATTCACTGAAATTGGGATACTTTGATTAATGTATATATATGAGATCACTTTTTCAAGTGGTACATATTCAAAACACTTTTTCAAAACAAACCTGAAATCAAACGTTCCAACTTTTCGGGAAATTAGTCTATACTTGTATGCATCACATAGTAAAGATAGCATAATAATTAGAATAAGAACATATACTGTACATAAAAATCACATCATGATTAGTAGAGGCCGATCTTTGATTAGGTGAGTGGGGTGCTCAATTAATGACCTTCCCCTCTCATACCTAAGTTCCCGAACCAAGACACTTTGGTGACGACAGACTAATGGCCTTTGGCACGAGTCACGGGTTTCCTAAATTTCTCAAAAATATTTAGGTGGCGACTTTGATATCTGGCAAAGCAGTCCATTTTTGGCATTTGATTCAAAACATCGATTTTCCAAAAGAAATTGCCAGATTTGGACTCTTTTTGTGTTTCACTGTTTCATATTTGCACTTGTGAAATCAGATTCAGAAACACAAGTGGAGTCCGAACTATACGGGCTATTCATTCTTCCAAAAAGAAGCACGAAAAGTCGAGCTATAGTTCGGCCAAGATGGGCATCGTCGACCATGATGGCCTATCCCTTTGCTGCTACTACAAACTCACAAACTGCACAAAATGGTCAACCTTGGAACCGAAGAAATTTCACCCCTCTACATATGAGTCCAACCTGCACCCTCAAGATGTTGCTAGAAAGGGGGCATCTCAAGTTTCTCGAACCACGACCTCTCCAAACCCACTGCCAGCTAGGCATGACCCAACCCAATATTGTTCCTTCCACCAATAACAAGGCCATCCTACAGATTCATGGTTTCGTTTACGTCATGAGATTCAAAATCTCATTGACAACAAAACCATCACCCCTTCTAAACCAAATATGACAATCAACCCACTTCCTACACATAACCAAGTTCTTCCCCCCATAAATATTAACCATATCCAAACACTACCGCCCACCTTCAACCCCAACACATATATTACCTCGTCCCACCTACCAAAACCGAAGGTGGTTATTCCAGAAGGCATGGATATGTGCATGATGGACTTAACCCCATAAATCCAACCCAAGAATATGATGGCAGAAACAGAAAAAGAGGAGAGTGCATTACAGACAAGGTTATTTGAAACCTGTATCATAGAAAAGTGGGCTTCGTTTGCGGAGGAGTATGACCCCAGCTTATACATTGTGGCCATTGATCAGCCAAAACCAGTGGTCATATTGCCAGATGTTCTTTGTGTCAATGCTATCAAAGAAGGCCAATTGGGGTAACACCAGAACGATTGGCCTGAACAATGCCTGAATAACTTGGCCGAACTGGAGGAAGACCTAGCCCAAATAGAAGAAGACCTAGCCAATCTCTACTTCTTTGATGAAGAGGATATAAGCAGTGTCCAGATAAGTTGGTGGGACCCAAGTTAGTCAAAAACAAACAATGGTTGGTTCAATCACGGAGAGCTAGATGAGGCAGAAAAGACAAGCAGGGTTAAGAAGGAAAAGACCGGGGCTATATCTTTGATTAGCACAGAACAAGTGTTGAAACAATTCCAGCAGGAAAGTGAGAGCAAAGAAATACCATTCTAGAAAGCAGAAACCAAAACCGTCGTAGAAAAAGGATTGTATGATGTGAACTTGCTCCAGGTAGATAAAAGCCTAGTCTTGACTGCAGGAGAGTGGTGGGAAGATAATGATTTGAGTCATGCATACATGGATGAAGAATGGAAATCTGATACCCCTGACGATATGTGGTATGCAAACGAGATTAATCACATGACCCGGAGTGGTCGGTACTTCAAACCCGCGGCTTTAGATCAGCCAGAATCCTCCAACAAAGAGGTTGAAAAATTGAAAGGGAAGGATTGTGAAGAAAATCTAGTCTTGAAACAACTCAAAAAGATTCAGGCAGACATATCAATCTGGGGATTGATAATGGCTTCCCGGGAGCATAAGCAAGCACTGCTAGAGGCAATGAGTCGGACCAAACTGCCTATCGACACTACCGCTGATCAACTAGTGTCATTAGTCACATCCGGGGACGTTATGCCAGTAATATCTTTCACAGATAAAGAGCTGCCATCTGAGGGTGCCAACCATAACCGACCCTTGTATGTGATTCTAGAGAGCCAAAAAAAGTGGATTCTGGTGGTTTTAGTAGATACTAGATCAGCAATTAATGTATGCCTGGTACAAACTGCTTATGCCAAAGGGTTGAGGCCGGTTGACATCATGCCTACAACCCAATCCGTTCGAGCTTATGACAACACGAGCCGGGATGTTATAGGAACGTTCAAAAGCCATATCCTAATCGGCCTCTCCGAACATGAGGTAGAATTCCATGTAATGGATGTACCGACAACTTTCAATCTACTGCTATGAAGGCCTTGGCTGCATCAGATAAAGGTTGTGTCATCAACAGTTCATCAGTTGGTGAAATACCCTTTAAAGGTGGAATTGCTACTGTGTACGGTAATTCTACGATCCATCCTCCCCAAGGAACTGCCACTCCAGTGTTGGAAATCATGCATGGGAAAGAATATGTATTCCTTTCTGGCTTCTCACTGACAGAGGCCCAAGTGGTTCAAACCATCATGGCAGAAGGTGACGGAACTTATGTGAGTGCTCAGTCCATCTACATGATGAACAAATAGAGGTATATGCCTGGATCAGGACTGGGCAGGAGTGGTAGGCAAGGAGGTACTATTACCAAGGAGATGATTCACAACCCCCATGCTTTTGGGCTGGGATACAAACCTATTGCGGAAGATTAGCAAAGGAAGAGAGCTGAGTTGAGAGGAAGAATTAAAGCAAAGAAAGCTAGGACATAGTATGAGTTAGTCCAGAAACCAATATGGGGAACCTTGAATGGACGCTTTGTCGGCCAAGGAGAAGATTTTCCCTTTTGTGGATTTCTAGAGCCTTGGTTTGACCAGGAGACAAAGACAATGTATCTCGGGTTCGAGATCTTCTTCGGGCACCAGTTACCAGAAGAGGAAGATGAGCAGATGAACCTGAACATTAATACAGATCGAGGCATGGTTGCAAATGTGGATGTTGAAGAAGAAGAACTGTTAGGAAAAACACTGACTGGCCTACTAACAAAGTCTACTGTTGGAACTAAGTCTAACAACTTAGGAGATAGTTTTACTATCTCAATGATCGGGAATAAACCAACTGCGGATTTCTCTAATCTTATTGTGGATGCATCTGAGGCTTCACACCTAGTCTGGAAGTTTGAAAAGGGCATCATCAGCAGTTCTGAACTGGATAATGAGTCCGAATTTGATTTCACTGAGTCTGTAGAGTCAAAGTCAGATTCAAGTTCTTCTAAGTCTAGTACCTTCGGGGGTGGTAACCTGGATACCAAAGTCCTGTCGAAGTCGCCTTTTAGTGTTTCTTTGAAGTTAACTGTAACCGAGAACCCAGACTTTACTAATGGGAATGTCGTAGATTTTGCTTACTTCTCTATGCCTTTAGTTTGTTGCACTGATCTTTATTTTCAAAATTTTGACTTAAACGAAGAGGAAGAAATTCCTCGGGCTTTGAAAAATTTGGTTGACCAAGAAGAGGAGAGGCGCGTTAAGCCCTGCACAGATGAAATCATTGCAATTAACGTGGGTATTAAGAAGGATCCTCGCTTGGTTCAGATCGGATCCACGTTGTCTTCAAAGGAACGCGAGTGTTTAATCGCTTTATTAAAATAATTCAAAGATGTTTTCGCGTGATCCTACGAAGACATGCCTGGAATCGATCCTGAGATTGTACAACATCATATCCCTTTTAACCTTGAAGCCCGACCAGTTAAATAGAAATTGCGTAGAGTTCAACCAGATTGGGCATTGAAGATTAAAGAGGAGGTCACCAAACAGATTGATGCGGGTTTCTTGATGGTATCTAAGTACCCGACTTGGTTGGCTAATATCGTTCCGGTTCCAAAGAAGGATGGCAGAATCAGAGTATACGTTGACTTCCGAGATCTGAACAGAGCTAGTCCGAAAAATGACTTTCCATTACCCCACATCGATGAACTGGTAGACTTTACAGCTGGTCATGCTTTACTTTCATTCATGGATGGGTTTTCCAGGTATAATAAGATTTCAATGGCACCGGAGGACAGAGAGAAAACTGCTTTCACCACGCTGTGGGGTACCTACTGCTATAGAGTTATGCCTTTTGGATTGAAAAATGTCGGGCTACATATTAGAGGGCTGCAACCACCATCTTGCATGACATGATCCACAAGGAGGTTGAGGTGGATGTGGACGATATGATTGTCAAGTCTAAAGAGCGAGAAGGCCACTACATCGCATTGGAAAAATTCTTTGAGCGAATCAACCAGTACAGACTGAGGTTAAACCCACAGAAATGCACCTTTGGGGTAATTACAGGAAAAATGTTGGGATTTTTGATCACACAAAGGGAAATTGAAGTAGATCCCTCCAAAATCAAGGCCATCGGAGAAATGCCACCATCGAGGACTAAAAGGAGGTGCGCGGCTTTCTGGGCAAGGTGCAATTCATCAGGCAGTTTATCCCAAAATTAACCTTGACTTGTGAACCATTATTTGTTCTGTTGAAGAAAGGAAAGAAGTTCCAATGGGATGAATGATGTTAGTTCACCTTCGAACAGATCAAACAGTACCTTCAGAATTTACCTGTATTGTCGCCACCAGAACCAGGGAAACCACTGATCTTGTATTTGTCAATAACAGATTCGACCATGGGGTGCATGCTAGCGCAAGAATCAGAAGCTAAGGTGGAGAAGGCCATCTACTATCTAAGCAAGAAGATGCTGGATTATGAAACTCGCTACATACCGCTGGAGAAAGCTTGTCTAGCCTTGGTATGGGCTACCCAGAAGCTGAGACACTATCTGTTAGCTCATTCTGTAATTCTGGTTTCAAGATTAGATCCCATCAAATATCTCTTTGAGAAACCAGCACTAACGGGTAAGCTAGCTCGTTGGTTACTTCTTCTCTCTGAGTTTGACCTCAAGTATGTCACTCGCAAATCAGTCAAAGGGAGAGCCGTAGTGGAATTCCTGGCAGACCACCCAATAAAAGGAGATGATGAAGCAGTGGAGTATCTATTCCCAAATGAAGACATCCTGCAAATAGAAGAGGAAACATGAACGATGTACTTTGACGGAGCATCAAATCAATATGGTTATGGGATAGGTGTGTTGCTCATAGCACCCGATGATTCACATATACCTCTAGCGTTCAAACTCCGATTTAAAGTGTCCAACAATGAAGCAGAATACAAAGCGTGTATTGCTGGCTTGGAAACTGCTTTAGAACTAGGGGCAATAAGGTTGGACGTCATTGGGGATTCGAATTTAGTTGTCTCTCAAGCCAACGGGGATTGGAAAGTTAAGGAAGAGAAAATGAGGGTTTATCATCAGGCCTTGGATGTGCTAATTCTGAGGTTTGAAAAATTAACATTTACGCACCTACTAAGAGAGAATAATCGGTTTGCTAATGTGCTGGCAACTCTATCTTCCATGGTGGACATCCCGCTTGGAGTAAAGATGCGTTCAATCATTATTGAATAGAAGTATACGCCGACCTATGAGACCATTGCTGCGATAAATGAGGTTCAAGACACGAACCCCTGGTATTACGACATTTGGAATTTTCTAGAAAAAGAGGCATACCCACTAGGGGAAAATGCCAAAGACAAAAGGGGAATACGGCGTTTAGCCATCCAATTTATCATATGTGGAAGCAAGTTGTACAAAAGAGGTCATCTGGGAATGCATAAGCTGTGTGTTGAGGAAGAAGAATCAAGGCGCCTTATGGAAGCTATTCACGGAGGCGAGTGTGGAGCTCACATGACGGTGTGATGCTAGCTCGGAAAATCCTGAGACAAGGCTACTACTGGTCAACCATGGAAGAGGATTGTACTGGCTTTGTACGGCGATGCCACAAATGTCAGATCCATGCCAATCGCATGAACATTCCGCCGTCAAAGTTGTACAACATGACTTCGCCATGGCCTTTCTCAGTTTGGGGAATTGACGTTATCGGCACAGTCACGCCAAAGGGGTCAAATAGGCACGAGTTCATTTTAGTAGCAATCGACTACTTCACTAAGTGGGTAGAGGCCCAGTCCTATTCCGTGCTAAAAGTGTCGCATGTGGCCAAGTTCATCAAGAATAACATCATCTGTGGGTATGGGGTGCCCAACGAGATCATCTCAGATAACGACTCACATTTCAAGAAAGAGGTGATAGACCTGCTTGAGAAATATAACGTGGCTTTCCGTAAGTCATCAACATACAGGCCGCAGACCAATGGAGCCGTTAAAGTTGTAAACAAAAACATCAAGAGAATCTTGCAGAAAATGGTGGAAACCTATAGGGACTGGCCAGAGAAATTGTCATTTGCACTCTGGGGTTACAGAACGTCAATACGAACATCTACAGGGGCAACCCACTATTCTCTAATCTATAGGATGGAAGCTATTTTGCCAATCGAGATTGAAGTACCGTCATTGAGAATTATGGCCGAATGTCAGATAGTGGAGGCGGATTGGCAACAGAGCAGATTTGAAGAATTGATGTTGTTCAACGACAACCGAGCCCTCATCTAGAAAGTCAAGTCTAGAAATCTCAAGAAAGGAGACATGGTGCTCAAAGACAACCGAGCCCTCATCTACGACCCTAGGGACAAGTTCAGACCCAATTGGACTGGTCCTTATATCATCAAGTCAATATGGTCCAGAGGAGCAATTTTTCTTATGGATTTGGATGGCCTGGAGTTTTCACAACCGATCAACATGGACAAGTTGAAGAAATATTATCCCTGAGAGGCTTACTAGGCCGAAAACTCGAAAGGGCAACCTAGGCAAAAGTTAGAGCATGCAAAATTAGAAATAAAGAAAAATTGAGCTCGCAAGGCCGAAAACTCAAAAGGGCGGCTTTGGCAAAAATTAGAGCACAAAATGAGAGAATAAATACTCGAGCGAACCTGCATCGAACTACGTAAAGCTTGATTCTCATCTTTGGGATACGTAGCAACTTCATCCCGAAGTTCAACATAACCATTTTTCAACTCAATTGTCCTGTTCATCTGGTTATCCATCATTCTCCACCGTTTGTCAACTTAGTCGTGTTGCTTCCATTTGGGCAGAAATGTCAGTTACAAGATGAAGCAGTAATGATCAATGCAATTTGGGGGCAGTTATGGTTTTTCAATTTGGGGTTGTACAGCTTAGGATTGATTCCGTGTGTATCCGATGGTGACCATTTCCGAAAATGGGTTTGAAAAGTTTCTCAAAGTTTTACTTTTTACAACACAAAAGGAGACTTTTCAATACTCATCTTAATTTTATTGATTTTAACACAAGTACATTCTCCAAAACAAAGTTGATTTTACATAAAAACTTGAAAAGAAAAGACAAGCCAATAAACTAAGGGCATAGATGAGTCAAGTGTAAATTCTCTGTCTCTTTCTCGTACCGTGGAAGTTACTGTAACCAAAGTCGGCCTAATCTGTTCCTCGTCCTCGAGCCAAGCCAAGTACTCGCTAGGAAGGACGTAACTGAAATCAGGGTGGAAGTCAGAAGTTCTCTCGACCTCCAAGCAGTAAGATATCGAGGCAAGTACAAACTACGAATGGGAAATGAAGATGGGTACTTTATCCCTTTATCCGGATAAGTCTGATCATGTCCAAACTAGCGTTTGAACCTGAATGGAAAATAGAACACACAGTGTGTAAGGCCAATAAACTATATACCTGGTTACCGGGACATGTTGTAACTCATCTTAGCTAAGTTAAGCCAAGGGCTATGCCAAGCAATGTCAGCCGCAGACCTGCTGTGCATCCAGTCATACCACATTCCCTCTGAGGAGAACTCCACTAGCTGTGGACGAAGAGAGTAAATTCTGGCCGAGTACTCAGGCAGGGGTCCATTACTTTCAGCTTATCCATCAACCATATCTGGGGAGGGAAGGAAAATAAGAGAGAACAAAAGAATATAGAGATGTACGGTGAGGGAAAAGTAAGAAAAGGATTTCGAGAGAAAAACAGAGATTGAGTGCCAAGTGATGTAAGGATCATAAATAAAAAGGATAAGAAATAATGCCTGGAGAAGTAATGGACTCTAAGCCCATACAACTCTTACCCTCCTTAAGGCATTGGGCTACTTCAATCAGTTTAATACTAGCTCCACTGTGACTAGGGGCGAGAAGGAAGTGTGCAAGTAAGCATAAGTAGAGGGCATGCTGACGATAACCCTGCCAAAGGAGGCTTTCTTTGTCACTGGTAATGGAAAACTGACTAATCAAATCCGGAATGTCTAATGCCCCATTATGAGCCAAGGATCGAGCCTCGTGCAAAGTAAGCCCACACATCCGTCCTAAAGCTTGAGCATGGCCAAAACGGGTTTGAGGCACGATTTCTTTATCGCATCGAGATTCCATAAATGCTTGAAATTCTTTGAGTGTCAGACACATCTCTTGTGAACCGAAGCGGAATACATGTGTGATTGGATTTCAGCATCGAGCAGTGGCATGGAGAAATGGAAAACAAAGTGAAGTACGGCTCAATGGAAAAAGAGCGTTTAGGCTGAAACCGCAAAAGTTCACCTTGTCCAAGCCAGCTACAGTGGTTATCTAGTCTTGGAGCTTCTCATCTCCATTTTGAGAGCAAAATGCAAAAGACTTGCTCTTCTGCGAAAAACAACAGTATGGGAGCACCATTTATAGAATTTTAGATGGAGTAGTGGGTGATAGCTGGATGCTCACCAAAACTCTTATCAAGGTCCGGCCGTACCTCAGTGGGGTCCGGCCGTGCCTACTGAGGTCCGACCGTACCTTAATGGTAGGCCAGACAGTGCACTAATAGAAAAGGTTGCTCTTTGTCCTCTTGTGTTATGGATGTATTTTGAGTCTTGTTTTACTTATACAAAGTCTGTTGTAATAGTTTTGAGTTGTTTTTATGTTTTCTTGTTATCAAGTTGTATTGTACATTTTGTCCGGTTGTAAGTTGTTATCTAATTCATGAATCAAGCACAAGTATCTAGAAGATTATCATGCAATTGCTGTTCATTCGTCATACGCAAACACAATATAAGAAATTCGCAAGAAGAGATCATCCACAAAAAAAAAAAAAAAAACTTGTTTTTATAAACTAGTGGGTCCAACCCCGATCATGTTTTACACATAAAACAAAAGAAAGGTTTTCAAAAACAATGAGTCTCCCTGAAGCTATTGTTTCAAACTATAAAGCAAAGAAATAGAAACAAAAAACAAAATCAAACAAAAGCAAAACACTAAGAGAGAAAGTCATCATCGTCATCAATAGTTCGTCCTAGCTCTCCTCCTCTTCGGCTGTAGAGAAGGTGCATCGCTGTCATCACTGGCACTGCCGGACTGCATGTCAAACTCCTCTTCCTCCTCCTCAAGGGTCGTAGAGCCATCAAAGGACTCCTCGGAAGGTGAGCGCTGCATTGCTCAGCCTTTCCCTCGATCAGCTCCTCATCTGCCCCTTATTGGCCCCCGCCTCCGTCTCCTAACTAAAGAAGGTCCTGCAGGTGCCACCGGTGCTGGTCCAAGCTGAAGAAGCAAAAAGGGAAAAAGAGTGCAGATAGTTATTGTAGACACCCCATTTTTGACCGACTTTAAGACTCAGACGTCACCGATTGAGCGCTTGGTGATGTTGCATATCGCGCTTGTCCAGAGGTTTTAGAGTCTCGGCCGTGAGCCTTGCCTCTGGACTTCCGGGCTTTTCTATGATTTGCCTCGGTTTGCGAACCAAGCTCGGTTTTCTCTGTTTCTCTTCCCAAAGGGAGGGAGAGGTCTCGTAGATCATCTCTCGGTGGCCGCGGGCTACATTTCGTGGCCATAGGCCATTTTGCCCATTTCGAAGCCCGGTTCCCGGTTTTCGGAGCCGTCAGGTCGAGTGCCTCGGTTCGGGACCACCTAACCACCTCCGTTCGCTCCGATTTTTGGCATGCATCTTATTTACTCCCTTTTAAGGGACACTGTGGTCCGAGAGACCAACTTCATGGTCGAACACCCCTCCCGGTGCCTAACAGTCGATTTTCGGGACCCCGGGCTGCGCGTTTCGGCCCCCGAACCTTCATTTTGCATCGGTTTACGTTCATTTTTGGCAGGGACCTCTGTTTCATCACCAGGAAGGTCGTAGAAGGGTGGAAGGCCAGTAATTGTTTCAGTAACCAGTTATATTCCTTCATCGCCCTCCGTCGCCCGTTTTCTCTCACTTCAAAGCCAATGTTGACCACCCTTGGGCCACTTTCTTGCACCCTAAACCCCATATTTGTGATGTACACATCTGGGAGGCCACCAATATTTGATGGCCGGCCAGTAATTGCTTTTGAACCTTTTGAACCCCTTTGAAAAGTGGGTTGTTCTCTCTCCTGGTTCACTGTTTCCAATTTTTGACCACAAGGCTGTGTTGAGAACACATGGGAGGCCACCAATCTGTGGTGGCCGGCCACTAATTACACTTGGCCTTTTTGACCCTTGGCCGGCCGGCCATGGGGAGGGCCGGCCGGCCACCTTCAAGCCCAATAACCAGCCGGCCTTGCTCCTTGCTGCAGGTACATTTCAAATATGCATCTATTTTCCCCCCATATTTTGTATCCGGGGGGCCTTTTTTGGGGGGAAAACTTGAATTCATTTCCCCCCATTTTTCCCCCCATTTCTCCCCCTCTCTTGCCTATAAAACCAGCCTCCCAGCTCTGGTTTAAGGGTTAGAAAAACCACCTTTGAGCTCCCATATTGTGTCTCTCTCCCTCTACACTTCCAAGCTTCAAAACCTTCTAAACCCTACACCATTTCTACACCACCACCTAGCACCACACCACCACTCCATTCCAGCAGCTTAGAGGGTCTTCTCAGAGCTTAGGAGGCACCTTTTTTCAAGCCAAGAAGTGTTGAAGTTTGGTCTACGAGGGTGAGCAACATTTCCCCTCTTTTTAAGCTTATTTTTGCATCCTATCTAAGCCCCTTGTGCTTGCATATTTTGGCTCCGACCCTAACTAGAAATAGGCTTATTTTGAGCCATATTCCATGTTTGATTGAGGGCCTATCACTGTTTGAGGCCTCCTTGTTGCACTTGCTTCATTATCTCCCTAATATGCCATTTTCTTGCACATTGTTTTTGGCTTATGTATGAACTGTTTCGAGGCATGTTGTAAACTGTAAAGTAGTTTATTTTGAGCCCTTCTTCAACATTGTTGAAGGGCTCATCACTGTTTGGGCCCCCCTTTTGTCATTTGCCTTTATATCCCTCTTTTGGCCCCATTTTTGCATGATTTGTTAGCCTCTTGTGCCTCTGTTTTTGGGCTCTGGTCCGAACTACAAATGGCCTTATTTTGACCCCCTATTCATGTTTCATTAAGGGTCTTTTATTTTTTGAAGCATCTTTTTTATACTTTGTGTTATAGCTCTCTTTTTGGCCCTATCTTGCATAGTATTTTGAGCATACTTGTACACTGTTTTGGGTTTGAACATCAACTGTAAAAAGTCATATTTTAGGTCCCTCTTCAATTTTTTTGAAGGACCTTCATCTGTTTGGGGCCAGCATGCATCACTTACTTCTTTGTCCTCCTTTAGGCCCACTTTTTGCATGAGAGTTTTGCCATACTTGTGTCTGTTTTTGTGGTTTGTGGTAAACTGTAAAACATCATATTTTGGGCCCATCTTCAACATTTTATAAGGGCCCTTCTCTGTTTAGGGCCAGCATCTGTCACTTGCTTCATTATCTTGCTTTCAGGGCCGTTTTTGCATGCTAGTTTAGCCCCATTTGCGTTCGCTGTTTGGCCTTGCTTAGAACTGTAAATATGCTTATTTTTGGGCTTTCTTGACTCTTTCTTCACATTCCATGTTCAAATAATGCATGCATTGCATAGTTATAGGTCGTCCCGTATGCCTAATTTCATGTTTCGGGACCTATTCCATGCATCGGATGTCATTTTGTCATCTTTCGGGGCTTTTTTGCATCATTTATTGCCTCTGAAAATTGCACGCTAGTATGCCATATTCCATGTTTTGCCATGTCTTGTTAGAGTGGCATTCGGTGCCTTAGGGTCGGTCCTCGGTTTGCGTGCACGTGTGCGCGCATTTCGAGTGTCTCATTTTCATCTAATGGCCTCTTATGTGAGTGTGGCTGAGGTCCACTCATGTTGTTGTAAGTCCATTATGCATTGTGTATGCCATTTCATTCCATAGCATTGTGTATGCTAGGCTGTATGTTAGCGTATTGTGTATGCCATATTACCTCGTGCATCGTGTATGCCATTTCATAGCATTGTGCATGTTAGGTTGTATCTTAGTTGCATTCATGCATGTCATGCATATTGCATTGTGTTTGGGATAGGAGTTAGCCCGGGCACGGGAAACGAGGTACGTTCCGTACTCCGAGTGACGGAACGTGTCTCAATTCCCCAGTCACCGACACTCCGGATTGTCCATGATGGAGTTAGGTCTTAGTTGTATTTTCATGTGCATTCATTCCATATTGAGTTGTGCAATTCGACTCCTCGGTCATCATGCATCGAGATGCGTGATTGGTGGCACGAGGATCGAGGCATGCATACATTTGTGAAAATGCATTGCCATGCCCCTTTCCTGTTCTCTGTTGCAGCAAATCAAGAATCAGCAGTCTTCCGGGGCTTGGCGCGCTTTCCAAAAAACAATTGCAAAACAGAGGCTAATTGGGGCATCGCAGTGGATTTCTGCACAAGGCAACCCGGACATGCATCATTCATCATCTGGAGAAGAGTCAAGACAGTCCCTGGCTTGCATGCCGGTTTATTTTTTTTTTCTTAGTTAATTTGTAAATTAATTAGGGATTTGTACATATTTGGACTGTATTATTCGGACTGTACTATTTATTCGGACCCTCTGCGCGAGGGCAATGTTGTAATAAGTGTGTGTGAGTGTGATGTATGTCTTCCAACCCTACGTCTTTCTTCCCTTTTATTTACCAGCTTATGATGGTTAGATTAGGGCATGTTTCGATTAGCATACAGTATGATAGCATGTTTGCATTCATTCATCTGTCTTGCATGCACCGGGCTCGGCGCATCATACTAGCTGCATTTGTATTTCAATTCCGAGTTGAATACATGTTAGTTGTAGCATTCCATATGCCATGTTTAGGATAGCCGAGCCTGCTATAGTTGCATTATTGCATGTGTTGCATTAGGCATTTCTGTATATTTAGGATCATGCATGGATTTCTAATCGGTTTCTGTTTTGGCTTGGAGTACTCGGTGACTTTTATGCTTTAGCATTCTTGCATGCGTGTGAGTGACTGCCATGATAGCATGCTTACCATGAGGCTATTTGCTTATGTGATATATCTGCCTGAATGCCTGTGGGTGAAGGTTGGGTTGTTTGGATTGGGACAAATCATCAATTGTGAGTTTTAAGCCCACTAGATAGTGGCAAAACCATGTTTTCTAAGCCCACCTGAGGGTGGCAAAATCTGCATTTTAAGCCTACTTGCGGGTAGCAAACCATCTTTCAAAAACAAGCGTGAAATGTTTTGTTCCAATTCAGGCGACCCAGTCTATACTTGTATGCTGTGCGCATCACATAGTAAATCTAGGCTAATAACCGGAATAAGAGCGCACAATGTTTTCAAAACTAGATATCATGGTTAGTAGAGGCCGATCTTTGATCGGGCGAGCGGGGGTGCTCACGAAGTGACCTTCCCCAATCGTACCCAAGTTCCCGAGCCGAGGCAACTTTGGTGACGGACGCGTGGCCTTAGGCAACGAGTCAGGGTTTCCTAAATTTCCCAAAAAAATAAAATATTTAGGTGGCGACTCTGTATCTGGCAAAGCAGTCCATGTTTGGCACTTCTTTCAAAAAATCTATTTTCTCAAAACGATTTGCCGGATTTGGACTCTTTGGTTCAAGATTAAGAACCGTGACACAAATCGAGTCCGAGCTGTAGCGAGGCCCCCCCGCGGGCTTGTTACAGTTATAAGATGTCAAATAAAGCCGGAATGAAATGACTGTAAACTAGGGGCAAAGCTTACCTCAATCCCATGAGCCGCTAGAGTGGTCTGACCTCGTCGCACCATGAGAAGTAGCCGGTCAACTGTCCGCGCAAGGTCATCTGCAAATGCCCGAGGAACCTGCAAAAGAAAGAGTGAGAGTTTAAGAAATATAGCTAGAAGTAGAAGCAATAAAGCAGGATGAACAGAAGCAAAACAAGATGTGTACCTGCTCAATGCCTAGAGCGAACACTATCCGACAGTCCCTCTCCTCGATCTCATCGATCGAAATCTGTTCGAGCACCCCGTTTGGGCGCATGTATGTGATCTCCGTGGGAATCACAGGAAACCCAAGAATAAGAGCAACGACAGGGGTAAATCTAGCAGGGGCATCACTAGCACCAGCCGCAGCAGCCATGACCTTTGGCACAGCACGGGCCACGCTTGGGGTGAGAGGTGCCATCACCTGGGTGTACAAGAAGGTAGTGAAGTCGCCGACTATATGGTATCTGTCACCGTCCGCTCCCTCCATCAAGAGGTCGATCATAGGTCCGTCCTGTATCTCATCAACTGTCCTCAAGCCTGAAGGAGGAGGATGCAGAACATCTGGATCGGCAACCCCTCTGGTCTGGCGGATGAACCCCTCCCCCAGATAATAGGCCCGACTAAAGGGGCCCTCGAACAAAATCCTTATCGTAAAGGCATGCCAAGCAGCGGCATAAGTCACTCTGGACGCTAAGAGAATACCCACCCAGGGATGCCAATCAACCCATGAATTAGTACAGTGTCAGATGTCAATGTAGTGTTATCAGTACAGTGACAGTGCAATGTCAGATATCATTCAGTGTCAAAAATCAGTGCAGTGTCAGAAAATCAGTGTATAATGAGCAAAATAGTGTAGTGTCAGATGTCAATAGTATGAGGATGCTAGTACAATATGGGAATAGTAACATGGAATGAAAAGAATGATATTATGTTACCTGGTCCACAATGATTGTATCGAAGAAGCTGCGGAAGTATAGGAAGGTGCGGTCTACGAGGCGGCGTCGCTCGAACCGCGAGTTATAATACCGGGAGCGGGATACTGACAACTCAATCGGCTTCACTGGGACCGGAGCTAGAGTGGTGAAATACGTGTAAACCCAGAGCTGTAAACAGATGAGCATGAATAACGCAGATAAGCAGAAAATGAAAATGCAAAGTAAAGATGAGCAGGAAATGCAAACTACAGAATGCAAAGTTGAATAGAAAGGTAAGGAGTGAGATGCATACCTCCCAAACTCTCCAGTACCCACCGAGTAAATCCGCCTTGCGGAAGGACACAGAGCTCATATAGTAATACAAGGTGGCCAGGTTGGTGCCACCCCAGTCATACTTTGCCACCCGCGGCAGGTGTACCAGTGCTCCAAAAAGATATATCCCCACAGTATTCTCCCTGTTCGCAAACAGGGTAGTACCAAGGAGATACATGAGGAAGCCACGGGCATCCTGGACAACCTTAACTAGCTTAGCTGGCTGACGGTTGATGAAGTGATCATAGAACTAGCTGTAGTGTACCATCCCCTGACTGCTGATGTCCAGGATCGCTCCAAGAAGCTGGAGCTGTGCAGCTCTCCATTGTGCCATGTCTGGATCAAATGGGATTGGGCCACCAACTCCAACCCGCAGGCCATTAAGCATCGAGAAGTCATATGGCGTTAGTGTCATCTCCCCAGTCGAAGAAAAGTGGAACGAGTCTGTGCTGTCCCACTATCTCTCGACCAAAGCTCCGTATAGCACTGACTCAGTAGCATCGACTACTGTACGAACCCCCGCAGGAAGCCGCTCGTACCAATGCCGGGGGCCCGATATGGCCCCATAACCGATAATCTTCCTGGCTACGACCTGTTGAATGGGGAATTATATCAATGTATACAGTAGAGGCGAATGGTCTGTTTATCAGTTTCAATATGTGCACAAAGCACAATAAAGGAAAGTCGCTTACCATGGAGGCATCAGCAGATAATTGCTCCGTGGGCTAGCACAGTAAGGTGTCCTCCTCTAGCCCTGGGATGAAGCCCATGAATCTCAGGATCCTGCCTGGCGATAGGATATGTGTGCGTGGCTGGTAGGTAGCCGCATCAAAAGGTCTCTTAGCAAGGGGAAACAAAGCAGCAACCTCCTCCGCCTCTATGTCTACACCAAGGGCAGCTCCTAAACCTATGGCAGGGTCCGGGACAGGAATCTCGTCACTAGCCATAGGGAAAAGTAGAGACAAATGGAGAAAAAGTGAGAAAAGAAGGAAAATGGGTAGAAATCTCAAAATTTCAAAACCCTAGGAGAGAGAAAGTGAAGAAAGTGTGTAAAATCAAAGGGAAGAAGAGGAAATTGTGGGTAAAAATGAGAAAAATGAAGAGAAAAACCCAAACTCTACCAAATCAAAAACTAATCGGTTCAAAATGTAGAGGATGAAAAGGGTTTCAAAGAAAAAATGGCGAGGATTGTTGGGCAAATTCAAGAAAAAAGAAATCTAGAGAGAAAGAGGGGAAGTTTCGGATTTGGAGGAAGTGAAGAAATGAGGGTTGATTTGTGTTTTTAAAAGGGAAAGTCATGGCTCTGTCGAATCTGCCCTTGCCGTCGCGAAGGTCCGGCCGGAGGTCCGTATATTCGACCGAACCGCGCTGAGATCCGATCGGACTTCGATAAAAGTTTTGTTTATTTTGCTTTGTTCTTTTTGTTTTGTTTTTATTAATTGTTATGTTAGAAAAGAAAAAAAAAAAGAAAAAGAAGAAGAAGAAGAAGAAAAAGACAAAAATAAATAAAATATAAAAAAAAATAAAAAAGAAAAGGAAACGAAAAAAAAAAGAAAGAAAAAAAACAACAAATCAAACTATTTGTTTGTGTTTTATTAATTGTTATTTTACAAAAAAAAAAAGAAGAAGAAGAAGAAGAACAAAAAGAAAAAGAAAAAAAACAAAACAAAACAAAAAAATCAATCAAATCAAATCAAAGGAAAGTAATCATTCTACTATACCTTCTTCCATTCGTGTGAGACGTGTTTGGACTTCACATTTAGGATTTCATGTTTATCCGATTAAAACCTTCGTCCTCTCTGTATGAACTACGTCTAGGTATGATTGTGCAATTTCTCACATCACACTGTCTTGTGCACCCCAATTTCCCACATCGCACTTCCCCCCAATTTCCCACATTGCACTGTCTTGTGCAAATCAATTTCTCAATTCGCACTGTCTTGTGCACCCCAATTTTCCACATCGCACTGTCTTGTGCACCGCAATTTCAATCTCATCGCACTGTATTGTGCATCTTGCGCATCGCACTGTCTTGTGCATCTCAAGTTCAAGTTCAAGTTCAAGTTCAAGTTCACTATTCCTCCTCTCGCATACGGCGTGATTGGATCTCAAGTTCAAGTTCGAGTTCACATTCCTCCTCTTGCATACGGTGTGATTTGATCTCAAGTTCAAGTTCAAGTTCAAGTTCACTATTCCATGCTTAAGAAAGAAATTTTTCCATGCTTAATGGTTTAATCTCTCCGGAGGTTCATTACCAACAACATAAAACTTCTTTCATGCTTAATGGTTCAATCTCTTCGGAGGTTTATTACCAAAGGCATACATCTTTCTTATGCTAAAGCCAATCTTTTATTTTTTATTTATTTTTAGCACCGGTTAATTTACTTTTAAGGGACTAACTTTCTAGTTAAACCCTTGGAAATCACCAAGGAAAGTGTCATTATAGCTTATTATCAAGTTTGGATTTCAAGTCATTATCACTTTTTGAGTTTGACTAGTTCTTGTTTCACATCTTGGGTTTGACTTGAAATCCCTTATCGCTTGTAAATGAGTTTGACTCTTCCTTTGTAATTTCCCCCGAAGAAAATAAGATTTATTTTCTCGGGTAAAGTTGATGCTTATTTCTCTTTATTATGTTTTGGACTTAGTGGACGTAAATATCACTTTTGAACAAAAATGAGAAAAGATAAAGAAATGGAAAGGTAATAAAAAAAGGCTAATAAAATTGGTTAATTGGATTACAACCGACATAAAGAACTAATACCGGATTCGGTCGGACGTTATATCGAGTCTATTGTGATAAGGCTTGTCTTGCATCAATTCATGATGTTTTGATGAATCTTGAAGCGTCTTTACGGCCAGACGTTATGCCGGAGTCTATTGTGTCAAGGCTTGTCTTACATCAATTCATGATATTTTGATGAACCTTGAAGTGTCTCTACTTCCCTTCTTGAATTCACTTCATGATAGGAGGGAGGGGTGGTTACTATGTATTGCGTTTATTGATCTTTGTTTTATCGTATTCAAAATCATCTTTCAAATTAACTTGCAACCATAGATGGTTTGGGAATCGAGTTCGCTCCTCTTTTGAGTATTTTCTATGATAGAGACGGGTAGAAGAGACAAACATGGCTAGGAATACCCTGTCTGCACTGTTTCACCTCAGGCAACAAAAAGAAAAAGAAAAAAAAGATTTTCGCAAGAAAACAAGGTATGATTGGATTTATTTGGGGCTCGACTGAGTCGTATTCTGGGTCAGCAAGGCTCCAATAAATTGCAAACAATACACTTTTGGTTGAAAGCAATGATAGGGTGAAACAAAATAGTTCCCAGCAAGGCAGACAGAGTAATTCCTGAGAAGCATCGCGCAATCATTGCATATTTGTTGTAATAAATTAGACAGTCCCTTTTCATTATTATTCATTTGGATTTGTAATAATTATTGATTCGGACATTTGGACATTCAGACCCTCCTTCGAGAGGACAAATATGTAATAAGTTATTTATCTTCCAACCCCTATTCTTTCTGCCTTTTATTTATCTGCTTATGATGGTTAGCATAGGGACATCATGTTTTCAAATTAGCATTTCCATGACTTGCATCCATTCGTTTTGCATGCAAAAAAGTTCGGCTCATCATATTATTCAAATGTCAAATTCAAACTCTTTACTTGAATACGTGCGCTATCACATGCCTTGAATTGACTCGTATGCCATGCTAGTAGCTGAGCTTATTACTTGCACGTTGTATGTGTTGCATTAGTCATGTTGCATTAATTAGGATCATGCATTTTTTCTAACTATTTGTTTTCTTTTGACTCACCTTCGGACATAAGGTAAGCATTTTTGTTTTAGCATATTGCATGAGTGTGATTGTTGTCATATTAAACATACTACCATGAGGCTAACTGCTTACTTGATATACCTGTTTGAATACCTGTGGATAAAGGCTATTCACTAAAATTAGGATACTTTGATTAATGTATATATATGAGATCACTTTTTCAAGTGGTACATATTCAAAACACTTTTTCAAAAACAAACATAAAATCAAACGTTCCAACTTTTCATGAAATTAGTCTATGCTTGTATGCATCACATAGTAAGGGTGGGTTTGGGAAGTGGGTTGGCTTTTTGGCTTTTTGGCTTTTTTGGCTATTTTAGCCTGGGGCTAAAAAACTTGGTTTGGGAAGGGCTTTTTGGCTTTTTTGGCTTTTTGGTGAGGTGTCATATTGTTGAATTACCAAATTGCCCTTTTCTATTTTCTTGTTTATTTTTTTTATTTGGCTTGGGATTTGGCATAATTTGCGTTTTTTTTTTTTTTTTTTTTTTTTTTTTTTTTTTTTTTCGGGGTTGTTGCTGAAAAAAAAAACTTTTTTGGTATGTTTTTTTTTTTGGTATTTTTTATTTACAATAGTGGCTTCTTGCTTTTGCTTAACTTTTTTTTTTTCTTTATTTTTTTTTTTAGGTTTGGATTTGGCTTTGTTTTCAAATAATTATTTTTCTATATTTGGTGTCGATGTGCTGACTTTTGCTTAAAATTTTTATTTTTTATTTTTTTAATTTTGGGTTTCGATTTGCCATATTTTGGTTCTTCTTTTTTATTTTAATGTTTTTATGTTGGGTTTCGATTTTGCTTTTTATTTGTTTTGTTCTGTTTTTTTTTTTTTTTTTTTGGGTTTTGCTTTGCCATTTTGTGCTTTATTTTTTTTTTTGACAATTTTTTATGTTGGGTTTCGATCACCCCAATTGTGCAAATCCTAATTTTTTTTTTTGTAGTTGGTTTTGTTTTTTATATATATACGTCGGATTTTGCGTTAATTTTTTTATTTCAATTTTATTTATTTTGCGCTTAGATTTTTGGTATTTTGTTTATTTTTTTTCCTGTTACTTGTTTAAATTTCGGGTATCGATTTGCCGTATTGTGCTTACATTTTTCGATTTTCATTTGGGAATTTATGTATTTGTCTTCTTTTTTGTTTTTTTTTGTTTTACTATAACTATGTTTTTTTTTCAAACTATGTTTGTTTTTCTTTTGTCTTCGATTTTTATTTGTAAGTATGTCTTGTTTTTCTTAATTAGTATACAATAATTTTTTTCTTTTATATATTTATGTGTTTCATTTATTCGTAATGTGATTAACACATGACAATTTCTGTCTTTGTTTTCTTTTTCATTTGTTTTTATTTGTTTTTCAAAGTTAGGCACGTCAGCAACTGGAAAGGGTGACATTCCCGTGGAAACTCATACATATTGTACATGATAATATATTTGAATACAGTCTGTTACACGTGTGTCATTATGTGACAACCATACGAAAAATATTTCGACTACTATATATTTCCTAACATTCCGTTATTACGCATGTAACATAATTTGTCGCGTATGTGAAGGCGGACCAATGCCATATGGGGGTCCTCATCTCCAACCATTAAACCATCCTCGTCGTGTTCAACTTCTGGTATTGCATTTATGATTGTCATAGCCTCTTCCTCGTCATAGATTGGATGAACAGTTGTTGGGTTACCTGTGTTACGCCGTATATAATTATGTAATGCCATTGACGCACCTACTAACTGAACTTGCACATTTGCGAAGTCATACCGAGGCATGTCTCGAATAAACCCCCATCGCTGTTTCCAAACACCGAAAGTGCGTTCCACCACACTGCGTAACGAGGAGTGCACTTTGTTAAATAGTTCCCTTGGCGTGTTTGCCATCGCGTTCCGTGCAATACGACGGAATTCTTGTTGGTGGTAACGGTCGCCTTTGAATGGTGCTAAGAACCCAATCCGGTTTGCATATCCAGAATCGACAAGATAATATTTGCCTGCAGATATGAGAACAATGTATGACCGAAAAAACGAACATGCTGCGTCATTTTCATATAACCCTGTCTGAGTGCGAAATTATTTGTTATGAAATAATTTATAACAGGACCATGTGTTACCTTCGTCAGGATGTGGGAAGGGGACATTATCATTTGTTATTATCTCGTTGAATATGCGACTATCATGCATACTTCCTTCCCATCCGCAAGAAATAAATATGAAGCACATGTCAAAATCGACAGCGGCCATTATATTTTGTGTGTGACAGTATTTCCTACCGAAATATGTTGCCGCATCTGGCCCCGTAACCCATGCACTGACATGTGTTCCGTCTATTGCGCCAATGCAGTCCTGCAAACATGGATAAATTGTTTTGTTGCGTAAATTTGTACCAAGTTTTCGGTTTTCCAATCGTTACGTGCAGTTACTAACAAAAACAAAATTTAATAGATTATGTATATGTGATTAACATTTTCGAAAAGTACCTTGAACGGTAGGTATTTCCGTCGAGACCGCACGTATGGATGTAGACGATGCTGATTGTATGTGGGCCGACAATGAACAACAGTGAACTCTTTCATGGAATTTAATACGTTATGCACGTGCCTCGACACAGTCTCCCCGGAATGTTGGAACCGTTCCTGGATTTCCCTATTTTGCTTCCCTTTCAACACATGGATAAACATCGCAACGCTTTCTTCAACAGCTAAGCCATGTGGACGTTGCGGGACTTGTAATCCAAAATCATTTACTAATGTCTCACACAATGCGGCAAAAACTTCCTTCGGCATGCAAACATTTTCCTCAAATCGACCCATATGCCCCGCATATAGTTCGCATATCCATCTATTCCCGGTTAGTATAGAAGTGCGACACGGCGTTTTAGCCAGGTGTTTTTGGTACCATTCAGTCGCCAACTGGCATGCTTGTTGAAATGTGCAGTTCTGTTCTTGTTGCACCTGCACCGCCATTTGATTAAGCATTTCCATTATGTCATCATGGTTGCTGCCATCCCAGGGATTCATCGCGTGTTCGTTGATGCGAAACCTACAACAGTGGCAACCTTTCAATCAGTTATCACGTGATTCGTTCACTTAAATTATATTGAATTTTTGAAGTATGCAATTCTGACGCTGTTTTTAAACAAAGCAATGATATGACCAATGTCATTTGGAACGCATGCTCATATGAATTGCAAAAAAATTAGAAGATGTTCAACTTATGCTGCACATGGGGGCCATGGTGTTAACAACCACAAAACTACCCAGCAAACTAAACTACCAAAAGAACTTGCGACATATAGGCATTCATAAGCGTGCATCTAAAACGTAATTCCCTGTCTGAACCGTAGCGACACAAAATATAGCTACTTAACATCCCATTCATTTCCCAAAAACGAAGCACAACCATGCTTCCGGTCCATCAACCCATGCAGTTACCTAAAACTTATTTCTGCCCGTAGGTAGCAAGCACAAAAAAAAAAAAAAAGACAGAATGCAAAACATGCACACACCACCATCCTGTTTTAGTACATAGCCAACAATACCATGAGTCTAAGTTTTAAAAACGAAGAAAATAACATGCATCTGCAACACTCGTAACACCGATACATCACATCCGGCGACCTCCAAACAGGTTTGCAAATGGCCCCGACGCAGTACACTGCAGCTGCTTCTGGGTAAGCCATCCAATGATGTGGTCGTCATCAGGCTGGCACATCATGACCTCCCGGTAATCGGCGTTATCCATAAGTGTGGAGGCGAAGTGGAATAACGGCGTACCAATCAGGGATGGAATACTGCTCAGTTTATGCATGCACTCGGAAATAGTGTACAGCGCTTCGTTGCCTGTGAGGTGCCTGACCGTGACCTGCTGATTCTTCGAACGCACCGCATCTGTCATTCTGTTCATGCTTTCCGCAATAACAGACGCACCACTTGTTCCCTTCTTGGACTTTGAAGCACTTGTTGATGGCGTCTTCCTCTTTTTTGCCATTTCAATCGGCACATGCTCCAGTGAAGAATCAGAATCGACGTCCTGTACTCCAGCGGGTATCGGATCAGCAAATGGCTGGGCTCCCAAACTACGCACTGAATCAGATGAGTCCTCAGTAGCTTCAGGAAGGTTCTCTCCCGGGGTCCAATGGTGCTTCCCAGTAGCGGATGCCCCCATGAAAACCGTCTCCATCAAGTCACGGTGTTCCAAGGTTTTCTTCCTGAACTTCGCACACGCCTTGTTGACCTGCAGAAATGTACATGTGTAAAACAGGCTTGCCATTATATTTCATATAAACAAATTGTATTGCAGTTAAATGAAGAAGTTAAAAATGTACTGGTAAATGTACTGGTAAATGACAGATATGAAAATTGATTGTACTTGTACTTACAGATTCCATCTTGTCCCACCACTCGTCAGGTGCCTGAAACAAACCGGTGTCATAGTCAAAGCCTATCCCGGACACTCCTTGCTTGAGTCCATTAACTTCGTCCACGCTTGCCACTCTTTTTTCAAGCTCATGTACTTATTCTTCAGCTGTTTCAGTCCATGTTGTTTTCCTGTTTTCCGCTGGAATTTCCTGGACAACGACTTGTACCCTGCCTGGGTGAGGACTAAGAATGGCCGATTTCCTTTACTAATCTCATTTGCAATCAGCTGGAGAAAAACTCGTACTGAGTGACTGTCCCACGAGGCCTTGTGGCTTAACTGAGTTTGTGTGTCTTCAAGACTGGTTGACTTGTCACTGACAACGCCTTTGCTTTTGGCGTGGTTACGCGGCGAAGTACGTTTCGAAGCCATTACTAATGTACGGTTACAAAAGATTACCATCACAAATTTTGTTGTTATATACACACGCATAAGCCATGACACATTAATAACAACAAACAGAGATATATGATGCTGAAGATAAATTTGCATAAACCCATTCAAAACATTTTTTACATACGTACACAGGTTCCATGGAAGTTAGTAGTGGACGAAAATATGAGAGTTAATATGACGCCGCCCATATGCTACAACATACTACCATCGTACTACAAACATACTAACTACATACGAACAACATATGTAAAACATACTAACGTCTTTGTACATACTAATAACATGGTCACGGTGCTTACATACGGCACAACAAAATGACAACGACAATGCATAGCACATACACAATGGTCTTAAGCACACGCAAGGATTGTTGAATGTCTATGACATCAGCCCGCAATTGCATGGCAATTTCATCTCCGGGTGACGCATAGCCTTGGTTCCCATGGCTTCGTTCTTCACACCAACCAATCCAACTGACACAAGGCTGATGAGTGAAAATTATTGAAGTATTAGTTGCATGGGTTGTTAATGTTCATTAACTGATGACCGGTAAAGATTGGGTGACTCACCACAGGGCGGGGACATACAAAGTAGGAACGCCCTGGATTTGTGGTGGACCTGGAAATCCTAACAATACACGGGCCATATCCACAGGAACACATACGTCCTGGCCATGTACTGGAAGTTGCAGTAGAGGTGAACGACGCCATGCTACGCTTTAATTTTAAAAAAATTGACATGAATCAACATGAACACGATGGAGTACTGAAATTAATAAATCTATGTTGTAATATATGTTGATAATAGTTTTTATGATAGGCAACAAAATGAATTTCTGAATATATTTGTACAACATTTTGTACTAATTACATTTTGTCATACATGTTTAATAACATTGTTACACCCTTTTGTTTTTAACTCTAAATTTGTAATATATAAAGTTTTTTCATATCTGTTTGGGAAAAACGTTTACAGTCTTTATTGTTTACCTCTCAATTCGTAATATATAAAATTAATACATTATTAATATCTGTCTAACATTTTTTTAATATATATTGAAAAAAAACTATTTTTGTAATATATGTGTAAAAAATATTTGAATTTTTTTTTAATATGTACCTTCCTTCCGAAATGTAGTGTGAAAATAGTCATGGTGCTAATTAATTTATTATGTAGAAATGAGAATTGACCATTTCGTGTTGAGTAAAAAATAAACGCAAATTAATACATCTAATTTGTAATCTATTTTCAAAATATATTTTTATTTATTTTGAAAACATTTTTGAATATATTTATCATATAGTTTTCCATATGATAACATTTTTGAATATATTTTGAAAACATTTTTGAATATATTTATCTACCTTCCTACCCAAATGTAGTTCAAAAATATTTATGGTGGTAATTAATTTATTTTTTCAAAATGATAAATGAGCATTTCTCACTTGTGGAAAAAAAGTACGCAAATGAATACATCTTATTTGTAATATATACACAAAATATATTTTTTGTTAATATTTTGAAAACATTTATGAATATATTTATGATATAATTTTTCATAATTAAATTTTGTCATATATGTGTACTACAAGTTTTACACGCTTATATTTTTAACTCTCAATTTGTAATAAATAATATTAATACATTATTAATATCTTTCGTTATAGTTTGTAATGTAAATTTAATAAACTGTCTGTTTAATATATTTGTAATATAAATATACATTATTTTGTAATTTGTTGAGATAATATGTAGATAATATAGCTACCCTCCTTCGCAAATTTATGTGGAAAATATTTTTTATGTAATTAATTAAATTACTTGAATTGAGAATTGAGCCTTTCGTCTTGAGTAAATAATATACGCAAATTAAAAAATGTAATCCAAAAAATATATATTTTTACAATACAATTTTTGGCTTTTTTGAAAACATTCTGTCATATATTCATGATAAAGTTTTTCATAACTAAATTTTCAGATATATGTGTAATTTTTTTTTTACGGTCTTTCCTTTTTAAATCAAATGTTGATAATACATTTCACATATTTTTTTAAATAAATTCGTAATATATTTTTAATATGGCTCCCGGTATTGATTACAATTTATAATTTTCCTTTTGGACTATCAGTTATATATATTTTCATAATTTGTTGTTAATATCTCTAACTTTTAACCCAAATTGAGTTGGAATTAAATTTTTTATGTAATTAATAAAAATTTCACAAATGGGAATTGAGCATTTATGTAATTAATAAAAATTTCACAAATGGGAATTGGGCATGTATGTAATTAATAAAAATCTCACAAATGGGAATTCAGCATTTCTATTAGGCAACAAACAGGGGAATTGAGCATTTCAGAACTAGGGATTGAGCATTTCTATTCGTCACAAATGGGAAGTCAGCATTTCAGTAACGCCTTTGCATTTCTTATTTAAAAAAAAAAAAAAACAAAAAAAAAATAAATAAAAAAAATGGATCTGCATTTCAAACAAGAACCGAACAGAGCATGTACATTGTAGAACAGATTTCAAACTATTTCATTGTTTAAACAAGGGTGAACAGATATTGAAGATCGATAGATCATAAATCAGAAGAACTATTTGAATCAGATCAGATATTATATATATATATATATATATATGTATGTGTATATATAAAAATCAGCCCCAAATTTGTTGGATGCGAACAGATTTGGCACACAACAACAGATCAGATTTCGTAAAAAAAAAAATAACCTGCAGATCGGCCATGAACGACCGTGAGCCAACAGATCGGTGGCCGGTCTGTGTGTAATGTAAGTGTAATCAACCCAAGAACGACCGTGAGCCAACAGATCGGCCATGAACCGACGCAAGAAATGAAGATGAACTACGCAGATGGTAACAGAAAACAAATCAGATCGAAACATAGATCATCACCTGCAGATCGGTTGGAGTGTGCGAGAGGTCGTTGTTGTTCGCCGCCGCGGTTTCGATCTCCGGTTGCGGATTCGTCTGCCAAGGTCGGTCCGACGGCCTCCAATCGGTCCGTTCTTCCTCTCCTCTGGTTTGAAATGGGTGTGTAAGACCTCTAATGTGAGGCGTGTTTTGCAGATGGCGAGAGTTTAACCTCTCGGGGCAATTCCGTAAAATCACCCCACTGAGCCTCAGTCTAAACCCGTGAAATTGAGTTTTGTCGTTTTTTGGCTGAAATAGACTTCTTTGTCGCCACTTGGCTAATTTAGCCCCGTTTTCCTTCCCAAACGACGCCTAAAGATAGCATAATAATCAGAATAAGAACATATACTGTACATAAAAATCACATCATAATTAGTATAGGCCGATCTTTGATCGGGTGAGTGGGGTGCTCAATTAATGACCTTTCCCTCTCATAAGTTCCCGAACCAAGACACTTTGGTGATGACAGACTAATGGCCTTTGGCACGAGTCACTGGTTTTCTAAATTTTCCAAAAATATTTAGATAGGGACTTTGATATCTGGCAAAGCAGTCCATTTTTGGCATTTGATTCAAAACATTGATTTTCCAAAAGAAATTGTCGAATTTAGACTCTTTTTGTGTTTCACTGTTTCATATTTGCACTTGTGAAATCAGATTCAGAACCACAAGTGGAGTTCGAACTGTACAAGCTATTCATTCTTCCGAAAGGGAGCACGAAAAGCCGAGCTACACTCTCTTCTTTCTCTTTTTCTTCCTTTCATTCTCCTTTCTTTCTCGGTTCTTCTCTCAATTTTTAGCAGGTTTCTCCTTTTTTTTTTCTTTTTTCTTTTTTCTTTTTTTTTTGATTTGGGAACTCAAGGTTTTATTTGGTGTGGTTAGACAAAAAGTTGTAAGTTTCCTTAATTGGTTAATCTTCTGACTTTGGCGTAATTAAGTAGGTTTAGGACTAAGAAATCTAATCTTATCCTAATTATACTTAACTTAATTAATCCAAATTAAGTTCACTAATCATACTTAATTACCACTAATCCTAATTAGCAAAATAACAAATAACATGAAATGGACAAGCACATTAGACCAAGGTCCTTAAGCTCCTCAATTAAGGCTAAAACATTTACTATGGTTCTCAAATCAAGCTCTAAAGTATCCCCTAACTTAAAGCATGGATTAAATAATATTTTCTAAGTTTAGGTTTCCAACCTAGCTTCTCATTTCCTTATGGTTCCTATCAAGCTCTGGTTCAAACAAGAAACACTTACATAATATTGAAATGCATGGATGACATGATATGCATTATGCATGAGAGGTTGGTTGTCACAAAAAGCCATAAAAAAACACATTATTGACACGAACATAAAGAGGAAGAGAAGAGAGAAAGTAGATCTGGGGAAAGATAGAAGAGAGGGAGCAAGAGAGAGAGAGAGATAAATGGGTTTAGAGAAAGGTGATTTTGAAAAGATAGAGGTGTGGATTCAAATAAATAAAAATGTGCATGTCTTGTCGTTATCAACAAGAGATTGTCCTTATTTAAATGCATGGACTTTTACACCGAAAAAATTCAAAGTTGGAATTATGAACTGAATCCCCTTAAAAAAATAAGGAAAAAAAATATATTATTCCTTATTTAGTACATAATATAGGCCTTTTGGATAGACTCATGCGTTGGGTTTTGAGTCAAGCTTCTAAAGGTGCGGCCTATAAATCCCTCTCTTATAGAAAGAGCAGTTATGAGTTGGTCATATGTATCAAACTTATTTATCAATAATTCCTACTCCAACATTCAAAAATAAATTGATCATTATAAATTTTTATTTTTAAACATACAATTCAACTATTTACATTTCCCGCATTATATTTCAATGCAAACTAACACAAATGAACTATAAAAACATATATTAAAACTCACAAACAAAAGCCAAAATGTTCTACTCATCATTCATCACTTTGATAAATTTCTTAGTATTATTATTAGTACCAAATGATTATTTCATAAACACAAAACATACATCTAAAATCTCTCAAAATTTTCTCATTATCAAAACATAAGGCAAATACATAAAAATATTCATTTGGACATAAAGTAAATAAGTCAGGGTAATTATGTATCTATAACATATATAAAAAGAAGGTAAACGTGGTGTAACAATGGTGTAACGCTGGGGCTTCTTCGCTACGTGGCCTTCAGCTTAGCCACACACATGACGGTAGAAACAAACAAGTTCCAAAGTTCCTCGTAGAATTTTTCCAAAACGGTGGTCTGCTCTTTGCCTATTTCCCAAAGCTCCTCTCTACCAAATTTGGTTGTAGAATTTGGGTTAGTCCTGTGGAATTCAGATGAGCCACGCCGAAAATGAAGAAGAAAACAAATGTTACCCCTTCGAACAACATATATATATACATATCTTGTGATGGAGTTGTTGTTATCCTGTTCTTCCCATCACTGTCTGTGATGTTGCTGCCGTGATGTTGTCAAAATTGGACATCCAAAGCTTCGGTCCTACTGTTGCAAATCTCTGTAATTACATCTATAATTTCATACCTACTATTTACAAGTGTGTTGAACAATATTTACCCGCACGGTTTTTCACCCCTGCCCACATGTTTGTGGCCTCTTTGTTTTCACCCCTGCCCCTGTACACCATGTGTTTGTCACTATGTCTCAATAAACAAAGACTTTGCCAGGAATCATAACGAAGGGGGAAAATTCCAACATTTCCAAAATAGTCAATTTCCAACCCCACTCAAACAAAGACAATAATTCCCAAGTTATGAAATTTTTATAAAGAAGTCTTTATCAATTGAGTGCAGCCCAAAAAAAATTATAAGAGATAAAATCATAAGAGATAAAATCTGATATTCCATCACAATTTATTCATTGAAATCTCATAAATCCAATATACTCTATTAGAGTCTTCAATTTGGGTGAAAGAAAAAGGCAACAGCAAGAAAGCAATTCTAGAATTAAAGATTCTGATAGACACCAAGATCATGATTTGGAAGGGGAAAAAATAAGGCAGCTAAAGGCATGGTCAATCATAAAGAAGGGGGAAAATTCCAACATTTCCATACCATCCAATTTGTTTTTATGTTTATTTTTAATTTAAGTTATCTTTGTTCTCAATCTTCTTGTCCTCATAGTTGTTATCAGACCAAGCATCAATAAACCTACCAGGATGTGGACTTTGGAAAAATAAAACTGTCTTATTAACTATAAAAATTTCGTAACTTGGGAATTATTGTCTTTGTTTGAGTGGAAAATCCAACATAACTTAGATTAAAAAAAAAAAATTATAAGAAGAACAAAAAAGAAAGAAGTCTTTATCACTTGAGTCAAGCCCAAAAAAAAAATCATGAGAGATAAAATCATAAGAGATAAAATCTGATATTCCATCACAATTTATTCATTGAAATCTCAGCAATCCAAGATACTCTAGAGTCTTGAATTTGGGTGAAATAAAAAGGCAACAACAAGACATAAATTAAAGAGGATGGTTCGGGTGCTTTCACAGTTATATGAACACTTAAAAAAGAGCTTTTGGGTTAAGGCAAAGCTGCGAAGTGTTTAGACACAGAAAAGGATGTTTTCTCAAGTGAAAAGTCCAACACCTAACAAAGAAAGAAATTCTAGAATTAAAGATTCTGATAGAAACTAAGATCATGCTTTGGAAGGGGAAAAACCAAGGTAGCTAAAGGCATGGTCTTCATAAAACCAAACATTTTTGTTGATTCACAAATTGAGCTTTATATGAACACAATAACGCAAAAAAAAACTCTTTAATTCGGGCAGAACATCAACAAAAGCTTTGAAATCATCACAACAGTAACGAAGAACAAAGCAAAAACAAATTTTTTAGATTAAAAAAAAAAAGAAAAAGGAAAAGACAAATCACAAGCCATTACAAAAATAAAATAAAAAGGAAATTCTCTGGATGTACTCTATAACATGAGGGAATTGAAATTGAAACAAAACAATGAATTTGGAAAATCTCCGTTCATTGTTGTTGTTCAATCTTCACATTTTTTAGGCCTATGAATCCCGAAAATTTTGTAAACATGAAGAAGATTGAATCCAAAAAATCTATACATCTGAGATTTGGAATGGTTTTTATGATAGGAATGGCTTTCATATATTGGTTCTCAAATGGTTTGATTTATGAATCATCTCTTCTATAATTGAAATGGTTTTTGTTTATTGAATCATCTATTTCTTGAATTTTCTTTATGTAATTGGACTTTCTGTTGTTCGAATGCCATGTTTTCGTTTTAGGTTTTCATTTTTTTTTTTTATTATATATATGTCCATATCTGTCGATGATGTTTGCATGAAGGATTTGCAAAGGGATTTATGGAGGATTCATTCTTTTCATTTTCTGTCTTAAGTGTGTTATTATTCCTTGTAATCAAATCTTATATCGCCCTTACTGACGTGAAAAAAATTATTGGTGTTTGTTGGTTGGATGGATTTATTTGTCATTCTTTTTTCAATAACTAGGAAAATTTTGGGCTATTCTGACATCTATACTATTGCCAATCTTTGGAGCTTTGTATTGCCTCTTGTTTGCCTACATGCATATGTTTTCTTCCTCTTATTTGGTGAATAAATGACAATTTAAATTTAAAAACTTGCAGGAACTAGAAAGAACAAATGTTTAAATAATCCAATGCTACAATCTATTTATGGCATGAACTAATGGACCTTCTTATTTCACTCTATTCCTCATTGCTTTATTTGTTATGACCCTAATATATTTAAGAAGCTATTTTTTCTTTTTCATTCTTTGGCAAGGTATTAGAGATTGGGGTAATCCACTGTTGGTGGATTAACAGAGTTTCTCTATGCTAATTTCAAATTCAAATAATTTATTTAAATTGATCTACAACTTGACAACTATGCATTCTAAATTCTATTTCGACGGTCAAATAAATGCTTTAAATTTACGCTTTGCCAGGCTCTTGTATTTGCCACATATTTGTCAATTCTGATTTATTATTATTTCTAATGCTTCTTAATCGATTACAACACCCTTTGTGGATCTCACTTTCTACATATTTCGTATGTCTACTTCAGGAAAAGCACAAAAATGAAGACATTTGAGGATCACTTTTTGAAGAACCTTCTTATGGATATCTATTTTGCACTTGGGAAACATTTAAGAGGACATTGAAGGATAAGATAGATTCAAAGTGACACGTATTAATCATTTGAATGTTCATTTATATATTTGTTAATCATTTTAGTATCTCAAAATTCTCTTCTTAACACGTTCATCCTGCAACTGGTTAGACTAACAAGCCGGTCTTGCTCATAGAACAATGTCATATGGTATTTCGCTTCTATTTATCATTGTCAACCTATCTTGAAAAATTATGCCTTCTTGTACTCCATGTAACCAAGTTTCTTGGAGTCTATTTTTATGTCCAACAATGTTTTTTTCTTTTTTTAAGTTTTATTTTTTAGAGCTAAACAATGCATCATTCATTGCAGAAACTTTCACCACCGGCTCAAGACTGGAGATCACCTTAGTGAGGTAATCAGATCGATTCCATCTTAGAAAAGTACAAAGATTGTTAGTTATCATAATTTGTAAAATTTCTGTTAGTCTTTTACTTTTGTATTTTTGGTTCTAGGTATTATTAGTTTCTTCCGCCAGTTTAGTCCATCCATTTATTCCACCTTCCTATTGGTTATGAGGCCCACTTCAAACAGGTTATTGTTAGTTGCTTAAATGAATCTTATTTGTTCTCATAACTGAATCTCAATGATATTAACTTAGAAGATATGATGATCTAGAGGATAACTGAACTTATACATTAAAAATTTGTTGTCTGTCACTTTGTTTCTATGGATCTAAACCTATACATTAGAAAGCTTCTCTACTACTTGATAGGGCTGCTCAATTTTTTTTTTTGTGACTATTTGTGATGTGATTTTGCTAAGTTCAGCTCTGAAGTGGGCTTACTTCTACAAATGTTGTTGATGCTTGTTATGTTATTTTCTCATTCTCTTATGATTGGAATCGTTTTCATCCACTTGTGTTTTTTGAACTTCCACGCAGCAATTTGGCTTAGAAATGTAGTTTCTTTTTGCTTGTTTAGCTAATATAATTCTCATGTGAAGAATGGAAATGATATAAACTGAAAAATCAATGTGCACTTTATTTTTCTTTTGATGGGCTTTACTCATTTTTTATTTGAATTCATTAAATATTGAGCTTAAAGTCCTTGCTATGACCATTTCCACGTGTGGATTTCGAGATCAAGTTGCTAACAGTTGGTGGAAAATAACTGAAACTTACGATTTGGGACACATGTGATTAACATAGATGACTTGTTATTTGGAACTATTTTGTTTATTCAGTGTGGAAAATTTCTTGGATCCCAATAGCTAAATAGTTACTAAAAACAGATACTTTCCAATACCAAAACCCTACGCTTGCCTTTATGAAAAGTTGAGATAAAAAATAATTGCTGAAGTGTTTGTGCAAATTCGAGTGGTTTCGGAGTTGTCGAAGGAGAGCCCTTAAATGAGATATAGACATGTATTTATCCTTCAAAACAGAAACACAAACAAAAACAACAATTTAGAAAAGCTTTTATGGACAAGCTTTACTGAACTTATTTTATTCAAACATATATTATTCAATATTCAGATATGAGGCTATTAAATTTTTTGATTTGTAGCTAGACAGAAGAGAACATTGATAAGCTCTTACTATAGAGGTGCACATGGAATTATTCTCGCTAAGCTATTTACAAATGCAGAAAATTTGCATTCCAATGTCATTTATGTGGTAGTTATACTTTTGATAGTATATTTTTTTACAGTATTTCACGTGGAATAGTTCTCTGATTTGTTTTTGGGTAACACATGAATTGTTTTGAAAATGTCTGCTCGGTCACATGCTTCTTCTTACCATTTCAATCAATTTAAATAGTTTTAATTGTTGATGCTTTGTTGTCATCTTTCCTCTACCTAATGTTTAAGCAACCATTTTTGTATTTACTTTTTGTTTTAGTTTATGATGTAACAGTGATGCGACCCTACGCGCGAAGTAGGGGTGGGCGCGGGTCGGTTGCGGCCACAAAACCTCCAATCCGCCATCCGTTCGCCAGATTGGTGGATTGGAGAAAATCAATCCACATCCGTCCGCCAATCCGGCGGATGCGGATTGAGCGGATTGGCGGTTTGGCGGATAGATGCGAATCGGTTTGGCAGTTTAAAATTTTATAAATTTTCAACATAATTCAACTTGTGCACTTCCTTAAAAAAAAAAAAAAATATTACAGTCAATGACTTAAAAAAGTATTACAATTACTGCATACCTCATCCAAAGAAAGAAAGTTTGAAACTTTAGAATATCACAATCACTACATGCCTCATTCACATATTACAATCACAGCATGCTTCATCCACATAGAGTATTACAATCTGTGGTTCTTAAAATATAAAAACAATTAAAACCACCAAAACCATGAACAAAGCAGTAGTAGGGATTGTATATCTCTGTATTGTTACATCTATATATATTTTTGAAAACAAAAACCAACCAACATATATATCATATTTTCTATTTATTATTTTTAGAATTAGATTTAAAAACAAAAAAATATAGATAAATAATACGTTTATTTTTTTCAATTCAAAAAATATATTCAAGTTGAAAACTTTTTTTCAACAGAATATTTAAGCTCTTTTTCAATTGAAAACACAAACAGAATATTTAAACAAATTGAAAACACAAAGTCTTATAAATTACTAGGGGTTCTCGCGGTTTGGCGGTTCGGTTGCGGCCAAAAGAACCTTAAATCCGCCATCCGTCCGCCAAATTGGCGGATTGGAGAAAATCAATCCGCAACCGTCCGCCCGTAATCACGCATCCGTCCAAAATGCGGCGGATCAGTTTGGTTCGATCGGTTTTGACGGATCAATATATCCGCTGCCTATCCCTAGCGCGAAGTGCGTAGGGGCCAACTAGTTTCTAAAAATACATCAAAGCTCTTTCTCGCTTCTTCCTTACAATTATTAATTTTTTTTAGGCTTCCGTCCTTACATCTTCTCACATTAGGAGTTTTGGGTGGTGCATGCCAGTGCACACGCTACGAGACCGTTAACATCTCATTTGGAGGTCTTAATTATTTGTTTGGATTACTTAAACATGAGAGAAATGAGTAGAAATGAAAAGAAATTGAGATAAATCACTCATTTTTTGAATCTTTCCAAAATTGGAGAGAAAAGAAATGGAAAGATTACTAATTTTGTATATCATCAAAATTTCCCATCTATCTATAAAATAAATAAATAAACGGTTATTTTGGTAATATAACCTGTACGAGTTTTTCTTTTCTTTTCTTTTCTCTTCTTTTATGTAGTCTATCCAAATAAGATTAGAGAGAAATTACTATATTTTCTTTTCTTTTCTCTCCTAAATATTAAGAGCAATACTACATAACTGAAACTCTTACTACTAATTTTATTAAAAACATACACGTTCAAATATCATTACTTTTTTAACAATCAATTATATTTATCGTATTGTATTTTTTGTAAGATTATTTGTATATATAGAATTATTCAAATATTAAGCTCAAGACACTTAAAATTGATGGATGTATGACCATTTTCTAAAAATCAAAAGCCTAGTTTTTATTTGGAGTTGCATGTTATGCTTTATGGCGCCCATCGTACAAGTTTGTACAAATATGAAACTACTGATAAGAGTTACAAAATTTGTTCTTAAAAATCAATATAAACCAGTAGAAGTTTATATACTGAAAGATAGTTCAAGCCTTGACTTTGTGCCCTACATGTATGATAAATCTATTTTGAAAGATTTTATACAATATAAACTATTGGATTGATTTTTTACCATTTGAAAATTATGTTGAGATTCAACAAATTTTTATAATTACAGGGAGGGAGAGAGGGTGATTATTTGCTATTGTCTGATTCTAACTAGAATAAAATTACATATATTATGAAAATATTTAAATTTTTATAAAGAGTTAATTTCACTTTCTACTCTTAAATTATTGTCAAATTATCTACTTAGTCATTAAATTATTGATTGAGTCGACTAAATCCCTAAAATTTATAGTCTCTGAACTATCAATTGAATTTATTAAAATTTTAAAATATTTAATTTAAACATATTTAGCCTCTTAAATGATTTTAAAAAATAAAATATAAACCTATAAATATTATAAATTAGTAAATAACTCTACCTAGTTAAGATTTTATTACAAAAAAAACCATTTTTATTCTATGTTAAAAAGTGTTTTGTTGTGTTTTAATTGGTATAAGAGCTTGATTTTTTAGTGTTACCAATAAAATTATATAAATATTAGATATACTAAAAAAGTATAATAGCACTATGTTACAAATAATAATTGAATAAAACAATACTTTCCTCAGGTTATTAAAATAAATTAATGAAAATTTTAAAAATAATATATCAGAAATTATCAACGAAATTCGACATATAATATTAGATAAATATCAACATGTCGAAATTGCAGAAGATAGTAAGAAGATCTAGATAACTACCCTTATCTCTATAAAAGAAATTTATTTGAAGAACCTTCCAAATTAATTCCACTTGAAAAACGTAAACATAATAAAAAATTAAGATAGGATATTTAACTAATTTATAATACTTATAGGTTGGTATTTTATTTTTGTAATGTTTTGAAGAACTAAATAGATTTGATGAATTAAATACTTTTAAAACTTAATAAATTCAATTGAAAGTTTGGGAATTAAATAGGATTTTTATTTATATACATTAAGGATTTACTGAACTCAATTGATAGTTGAGATACTAAATAGATTTGATGAATTAAATACTTTTAAAACTTAATAAATTCAATTGAAAGTTTAAGAATTAAATAGATTTTTGATTTATATACATTAAGGATTTATTGAACTCATTTGATAGTTCAGGTATTAAATAGATAATATGTAGGAGTGTAATTTTGGCCCAGCCCGGCTCATGTCGGGCCTTGCGGGCTCCCGTCAAAAATCGGGCCGGCCCACGGGCCAGAAAATTAGGCCCAGACCCAAGGGTATTCGGGCTTTGGGCGGGCTAGTGGGCTAGGCCTCAGGTTGGGCCCTTGGGCTTGGACCTAGGCTCGGGCTTTGGGCGGGCTTGGTCGGACATAAACAATTTTTTTTATTATTTTTTTATTTTTTCTACCAAAATTTTATTATTTTCCATTAAAAATAACACTGGGTCTCAGGCGGGCCGGGCCTCGGGCCATGCTTCTAAGCGAGACTTGAGCGGGCCGATGAGTCAGGCCAAGCAGGTCGGGCTTCAAAACGATGGCCCAGGTCCTAGCCTAAGGCCTCGGGCTGGGCTTGGGCTCGGGCCTTAACGGCCCGGGCCCACCTCGCGGGCGGGTTTTTGGCCGCCCGCGGGCCACGGGCCAAAATTACACACCTAATAATATAGCAATAGTTTAGGATTAGAAAGTGAAATTAACACTGAATGCAGTTGCAATATGTAATAAATTTAATATCTATTTGGACGCCTGCATCACAAGCGTCGCTTTGGCCGAGTGGTTAAGGCGTGTGCCTGCTAAGTACATGGGGTTTCCCCGCGAGAGTTCGAATCTCTCAGGCGACGTCTTTCAACTGTTTTTGAACGTACACTGACTCCTTTCATTTTTTTTCCCGATAATAACTTTAAAGTTAATGAATGTTCAATAAAATAAAATAAAAGTTAATGAATGTTCAATAAAATAAAATAAAAAAAATCAATAATATATAGGGTGATGCACACTATTAAGGTGTTCGCGCTTTGGCGAAAAGACAAAACGGTAATCGCCCGTAGTGTGGTTTGCGATTTATGTAGATGTACGAGTGGTTTGTAGATTGGATTTTTTCTTCAAAAATTTATTTTTAAGCCTTATTTTTTTACCATTTTGTAAATATTTATTTTGGGTCATTTTTTTCTCATTTTCTAAAATGCTCCAACATTAATAATTAATTAATTAAAACTTATAAAATTAAAAACACAACAAAATCAATTCGTAACACAAACAAATCATTCAAAATCCTAAATCAAATCATAAATTAACACAAGCACATATTTCAAAATCCTAAATTAGAACTCCATATTTATTGAGGAATTTAAAATTTCAAATCACACTTCATCCGTGATAAGTTCAGTAATGTAACAATAATAATATGATCAGTATTTGTTCAGTTTCAGTTGATATAATATTATTAGCAAATGTAATGTTAGAATAAGTTCAAAGAATAAAAGATATTTTGTTTTGGGCAAAAAATTTAGGTAGGATATAAGAATGAAATCAACGATTAAAATAAATAAATAAATAAAGAGTACAAGCAGGTTCTTACGAGTGCGGGTTAAACCCGTAATCCACCTACAACTCGCAAACATGTCATATTTCAAACTGCATCCGTCCGCATTATATTTGTGAAACCGCCTATTTATATGTAGGTTGAGCAATTTTTACAGATCGAATAAACCATTGCCCACCCCTACCCACTATATGCAAAATCTCATAATTAGGTCCTCCTCAGCATAACTAATTAAAAAAATCCTTGCATAATTATAAAAAAAATTAATAAATTGTGCAGTAACCAGACAACTCTAATACATAATATTTATCTATCAATTCATAATAATATTTACTACTTTATTCTATTGAACCAAATAGAGGATAAGAGTGTATACAATAATATTTAGGGGTGGTTTGAGATATTTTAAATAAGTATATTTTTTGATTTTTTTATTAAAAAAATGTGTAAAAAAGTAGAAAAAATAGATAAAAAAAGTAAGGAGAAAATGTTAATAGATGTTGATTGATATGACTCAAATAAATATATGTATACAAAAAAAATACTTTTTTAGTGCATGTCAAACACTTATCATCAATTATTTAATTTGAAACTTATAACAAATATGCAAAAAAAATAAATAAATAAATAACTTCTAGAACATAATAAATAAACAGACTTGTACTATTTGGTGTAAGTTTTGGATTGGATAGATCATTCTCCTCTGACTTTTCTTAATAGATTTTTCTATAGATAAAAAAAAATATATATATATATGGATGGATGAGGGCAAAATAAGTTTTTTAGGATTGGGTGCAGTCCGGCCCATGGGCCTATTTTTAGCCTCCATTTCAATAATCCAAACCGGTGAATGTGTAGAACTAGTCGAGTACTATATCACTGTAAAAAATCACGTTGATCGAATACCGATAGCTATTTGATTGGATTAGATTTGTATAATAAACTGTTGACAGAAATTTGATCCGATTAAATAGTTATTGATATCCGATCAAAGTGAATTTTTATAGGGATATAATACTCGACGAGTTCTACATATTAAAATGGTTTGAATTATCGAAACGAAACTCAAAAATAAATCTATGAACGGTACTGAACAATTCAATCTTAACCTCAAATATGAGACAAGTAGAACATGATTTATTTTGCGTGAAAAAGTATGCAGAAGTAGTTAAGTCCATCAAATATGATTGGTTAATATTTTTCCTAAAATCTTCGTGCGGCAGCCTCCGTCACGTTGATTTTTATCATCAAATTGCAATTTAAAATGATTGTCTATTTGAAGCTAGTAATTGTGCAATTCTCTTTTAGTCCTCTAAACGAAGTAAATTATGGAAGTAAAAGCAAAGTGTAGACTAGGAAGTCATACAGTTATGGAGTACAAGCAAATTTCGGTAGGGTTTGGTTGTGTTTTTAAATTGTGATTTAATTAAAAAAAATTTAAAAAAAAAATTTAAATTTATAATTAAACAAATTTTTTTAAAACTCAATTCAATTTTTTTTTTTTTTTCAAATCTCATAATCAAACACACAATTTAAAACTCAAAATCAAATTATTTTCAAAACTCTATTTAAAGAAAAAATAGTAAATTACACTTACACCCCCTTGAGGTTTGGGTTTAATACATATTATCTCTTGACATTTGAAAATTTAAAATGACCCCTCTATCATTGTAATTATTTATACAGTATTAAAATTGGTATAAAAAGACATTGAATTCATACTCTCTCTCTTTTCTTACTTTGCTTTACTCTTTTTTTTTTCCTTTGCTTTATTTATTTATTTTTATATGTAATTTCCTCTGTTTTTCTACCAAGAGTTGTTGCCTTTTATATAAGTAAGAGATTTGTGAAATGAAACTATTAACCACAGGGGCGGTAATGTAATTTTCTAAACGTCAAAGGGTGATATATATTAAATCTAAATTTCACGGGGGTGTTAGTGTTTTACCCAAAAAAATATTTTATTTTATTTTATTTTTTAAAATTATTTTTAGAATCGTGATTTAAGTGTGGAGTTATATTTTAAGTTATGAGTTTTGCGTTGAGTTTTTGAAAAAGAAAATTTGTTTAGTTATGAGTTTGAGTGGTATTTTAAATTTTTTTGGATTTATTTTTCTTTAAAATATTTAAAATTTTAATTAATTTTATTTTTTTAGGGAAAATATTTTATATTTTAAATATTTAGTTATTTATTTTAATGTGCACTATACTTCATATATTTGTGTGCTGTATTTTTTAAAAAAAATATTTTAAATATTAAAAATTTTATTTTATTTTAAATACTTTTATTTTTTTAATTTTAAATATTTTATTTTATTTTATAAATATATTTTTAAATATTTAAATTTTTTTATTATGTATTTGGTTACGATTTGAGTGTGGAGTTTTGAAAATAGTGTAGAATTTTAAGTTATGTGTTTAGCTATGAGTTTTAAAAATAATTTTTGAATTGAGTTTTGAGTTATGTATTTGGTTACGATTTGAATGTAGAGTTGTGTTTTGAGTTTAAAACATGAAAATTTAAAAAATTAAAATATTTACAAAATAAAATAAAATATGTAAAATAAAATAAATTAATTAACAATGAATAGTTTGATTCGAACAAATAAATTCTTTTAAATGACAGAAATTGAATATGCAGAAATCATATAAGCAAAATAATTATAACCAAGGTACAGAACAAAACAGAACAGAACGGAACAGAAGATCACTAAAGTGGCTAATCAGAGGGTCAATGGTTATTTAAATCCCTCAAGACATGGGATATCTGTGGTGGTACTTACAAATTACATTATCAAATATCAAATCCCCAAAATCATAAATAGTTTATATACATGGGTTTTTCTTTTTAGACAAATAAGATTCATAAAATAAATAATATAGTTGAAATATTAATATAATTTATAAAGCATGATTTGTCTAAAATAATTCATAAAACTATAAAATAATTTATGATTACTCAAGATAAAATATAACTCATCTTAATATTGATCCTTACTATTTATTTTGATTCCTTCCGAGCTCCTCTCCTTACTTTCTATTTCATTTGCTTTCTGATTTATATTGCCTTGCCATTGCCTCAACTCCTTATATACATGGCCACACATACTGACTCATACAAGCTAATGGAGGATTTATCCATATGGCAGAATCAGGATCCTCGGCCACCCAACCCGGCAGCCCAACCCGGCAGCCCCCCAAAACGACGTCGTTTTGGGGGTTTTTTTTTTTTTTTTTTTTTTTTCTTTCTTCTTCTTCGTTCTTGCTTTCTCTCTCTTCTCGTTCGGCCATCGCCGCCGACGCTGCGAGCTCGCCGTCGCAGCTCGCAGCTCGTCGCCTCGTCGCCTCGCCGCCTCGCCGCCGACCGTCGCCTCGTCGCCTCGTCGCAGTACCTGCACCGCCGCCGCCGCCTCCGCCTCCTCCTCCTCCTCCTCTCCTCCTCCTCCCCCACTGGTTATGGCCCCCTCCAGTCCGGCCCTTCCCTTCCTCCTCCTCCTTCCTCCCTCTTCCTCTCCTTCCTCCCTCTTCTCCCTCTCCCCTCCCCTCTGGTTCAAAGAGAGAGAAAAAGAACGAAGAAGAAGAAAGAAAAAAAAAAAAAAAAACCCCCAAAACGACGTCGTTTTGGGGGGCTACCGGGTAGGGCAGCCGAGAATCCAGACTCCATATGGCATCACTACTTAGGCCTTAAACGCTCCACGTTGTTAGCTTTATCAAATATTGTCACTCTTTGCTCCAAGATGATCTTAGCTCCTAAGTAGACAACTCACACAACTTAAGCCCAATTCTACTTTGGCCCATACAATATACTAATTCCATGATTATGTTTTGCTAAAACCAATGCCCCTTAATTCAAATTAGATTAGATTTTAGCACATATACAATAAAATTAAATATTTTTTTTTATTTTATATATATATATTTTGTATTAATTTAATTAAACATTTGGGGTGTCACAATATTCTCTTTTATTACTGTGCCCGAAGAGGTGACATCTTCGAGGACGAGAAAAGTCTCGAAGATGAGATCAACCACTCAGTAAACCGCTCTTCTTAGCCATATAGAACCAATGCTCCACAATCATACCGAAGGGTCGGGGTAGTCCTAGAGGACCCCCCCACTACAGATATTGCCGAATTTGATGGATCCCTGAAGTTGTGCGACCTTGACCCAGGTATTGGCTAGTTAAATGCTTTAGATCTCTAGGTTTGCTCAAAATCCTTTTGAATCCAAGCTCAAATAGGTCTCTAGGTTCGTGGATCCGAATCCTTTTGAGATTAGAGCAATCTGGCCCATTTGATGGTAATATCTTCGAATCCACTAATTTTGGGCTCTCTGACTAGGCTCCAATTGGGCTTAATCAATTGGATGGGCTCTAGTTAACCCTCTTATAGAGTAACTAAAATGCGATAATACTAACTATAATAGCTAACAAGTCTCATTTAAAGAATCTTTTGGAGATACTCTTATAATGTGTTTTAATTTGAGATGAAAAGATCATAGAAATTCACATTATTATGTATATTAATTGTAACATTAAGCAACCAAAATGATACATATTGCATACTTTGAGGATTAAAAGAATAGTTTTTTTTTATTGAAATTGAATGTCCACTTTTACCCTTGATCTTAACTGTATCTATAAATGAAGACCAAATCAAGATACTTTTTAATACATTAAAAATTAATACAATTTAAAAATTGGAGAACAAAACTACACTAACCAAATATTTTGGAGTAAAAAATAATAATTAATCCTAACTATATCATTATCCATGCATGTGAGAAAAAGGAATTACAAAATTCATTAATTTGTAAGACCTTTGGAATATATGAAGCCATATTTCTTTACATTTAAGTCTACTTGATAGCATTATTAGAAATTTTGACAAAAATTAAAAGTAAAATAGTTCATTGAAAAGAAATAAATAATTTCAAATTGGATATCGAACCATCAATCACTTAGGTCATGTTGGATTCACAATATTAACAGTGAAGTATTAATAATCCTATTAAATTAGTGTGCCCGTTACACTAGATCACACTCCTCTACCACGTGCCTCCTTCTTCGAGGTGGATTTTTCTTGGTTCGTCGGAGAAATCTTTGTCTTCATTCAGTGGGAAAAAACAGTTCAAATGGTTAAAATAAATATAATTAGACTCGCTAGGAATTGAATTGATTTTCTTGTAGCTCCAAAAACTGGGGGAAACTTAGGATTGAAGTAATTGATTTGTCTTGTAACTCCACAAATGGGAGAAACCTTTTTTTTTTTGGTAATTGAATATTTCTATATGCTTTATGAAAATTCTCTACCATTAAATTACACATACTCTCTCTGTCTCAAAAAAATGGTCTCTTTTGGGGAATCTAACTTTTTTTGATAGTACAATTATTACATTTGAAAAAAGTTAATTTTCTAAAATTACCCTTTTGATAGTACATTTTTTTGGAATATCAATGTCATAATTGTTCTTTTTATATTGTTTATTAATTTAAAAGAAAGGCAAAATAGGAAATTTATATTATTTTTGTACTTGATTTTTGAAGAGGGACTAATATTTTGGGACAATAAAAAATGGAATAAGGGACTAATATTTTGGGACAGATAGAGTATAATAAAATATCACATACCAATCAAATGGTAAAAAATCTTTATGAAGCATTTCATAATATTTTTTTCGTAATCCCTAACATTACTCATCTCTATTACATAATAATAACATCATAATCTAAAAATAATGAAAGTGGCGAGACTCACTAAACTAATATAATATATTAACACATTAAATATAATAAACGTTGCAACATTTTTTTGGGTCATATTTTTTTTCCCTCAAAATTCAAAATTTAAAACAGAGTTGAATGTAAAGAATTCAAATGGAAAGAGATGAGAGTTTATGTCATGCAGGTCAAACAGTTCAAAGTTTTTTGGTGAAAGGGGGCCATGCAGTTCAAAGTTTTTTGGGTTAATTGGGCATGCAGTTCAAAAAGTTCAAAGTTTTTTGGGGTGAATGGGGCCATGCAGTTCACACAGTTCAAAGTTCGTGCATGTCTACTTACTACCTCGGAAAACCACGTGAGAGTACAACTATAAAAGCTTGTTTACAGCTGAAAATATAATTCGGAAAACCGTAGGAATTGAATTGATTTTCTTGTAGCTCCAAAAACTGGGGAAAACTTTGAATTGAAGTAATTGATATTGGGGGTCATGCAGTTCAAACAATTCAAATGAAATATGTCATGTTACGTTGGAAAAAACAGTGTGGGGACCATACAATTCAAAAAGTCCAAAGAAGCTCCTTATCACGTCGGAAAATATTGGGAGATGTCTCCAACACAACAATAAAAGTTGTTTACAGTTGAAAAATACGAGCTCAAACCAGTATATAGCAAAAGATCAGGTTTGAGAAGGGTGGGAGAGAGAAGAATGGATCCAGATCTAGAGAGAGGGAACGGCAATAGAGAGGAGGCCGCTGTTATATTTCCCCGGTAAGATAAGTTTACTATTGACTTCTTGTTGTGACTTCTTTGCTCTGTTAATTCTTCTTTTGCTTGCGTCTTCTTTGTTGCCTCCAAGCTTCACATGTCAAAAAACATGTTTGGAATACTCCGAATTTCTATTTGTCGGCTTACCGGCGCCGGTGACAACATCACGGGGAGCCAGTGATAAGAAAACAGATTCAAAATCAGATGGGTTTAGTGTTAGAGCTGTTATTTGATTGAATCTGGTAAAATTAGGGCTTAAATAGTTTGGTGGTTTTCTCGATGTTGGAATCTCTCTCACTGATGGTTTTGGGTGTTGCATATGATTGGGTGAACTAACCTAAGAGTTTAGTTTTAGGAGGAGTTGTATTGACAAGTTTTTGGTACTTTGCAAAGAGTAGAGTCTTTAGGAGGAGTTGAATTGACAAGTTTTTGGTATTTCGTAAAGAGTAGAAAGACTAATTTTCCTAGATGCTAATTTAATAATTAACAATTGAATTTTATTGATCAAAAAAATGTGTTTGTTTTCACAAAACTCTATATGTTGGAAATTTGGTGTTTTGATTTTTGCTCGGGAGAGTCAAATTGCTCTTAGGGTTGTATATGGATCATTTTTGTGGAGTCAGTCCTCTCTGGGTTCTTGTTGTTAGCTATGGATTGAGTTGAGGGTACTTTTTGTTTTCTTGTTTTGTTGAGAGCTGAGAGGTGTTTTCTCGAGTTTTGATTGATAGATTGTTGATATATATATATATATATATTTTTATTAACAAAGAAAAAGGAACTTTATTGATGAATTAGAAAACTATTACATCAATAAGAGAAAAGAGAATGATGAGTGCAAAAAGCATCATAGCGAACCAAATCAATCCCAACTAGGTTGGCACTGATAAGGCCGCTCAATCATATGCTAGCACCCCATCAAGAGTTGGTGAGAAACCAACCACAAACACTGATGCCAAAACAACCAAAACTACCAAAACTAACAAGCTAACAGCATACATCCTCATACACCACAGCAACCAGTAGCAGACAAGGAGCATAGGTTCACATCCTTCCTTACCAGCCAACTAACCATTTGCTTGCACCAGATCAGATCTACATACAACATCAGTAACAGCATACAACATCAGACTGTCTGAGCCTTATGAATAGCATACAGCAAACAGAGCAGACCATTATCCAGCTGCACAAAGCAGGCCAGCTTCCCTCCTAAAATCTGCACATAGCATACCAGCTTCCTACACTATAAAAAAATTAAGATAATCGAACATTGGTTGAGTTATATGTTGGAATCAAATTTGCATTATAAAAAATTGATAGCAATTCTTAAAATTATATTTGTTATCTATTTTTTTATTTTTTTTTATAACAAATATGATTTAAACATATAGTTACTGATGTATAATCATTTTGATTTTTTACATGCATATTTTACTTAACGAATATTAAAAAATGAATAATTCAAATTACCAAAATCGGTCTCAAAATGGACTTATCAAGTCCAAACGCTCTAATGCATTGCTAAAGGAATTAAGGGGAAAAAATTAACTTTTATCTTTTAAAATTATTACAATTATGTTATTTTACCTTTTGCATTGTCAATTTGAACAATTACTCTTTAAATCATTAATATTAGTTCATTTTATCATAAATGGAGTCAATATTTTTTACATATAACACATGTTGACATGTAAAAATATTTGTTCACTTGATTTACTTAATTTGGTGTATTTAAGCAGTAATTTACTACAGTGGGGTGTATTTTGTGTCATATTGAATATTTTCAAAACAATTAATTATGTTTAGTTATCTTCTCCTTATCCATCTCATTATTATAGGATAAAGTTGTGGGAAAATTTCAAATCAATATAAATTTTAAAATATATTACAGAATAGTGATAAATTACAAATATTAATAATTAAAGTTATAATATTTTTCATGAATATGTAATAATTTTTTAGAAATACCACTAAGTGGTAACTTTCCCTAAAGTTTTTGTCAACTAATGAATTTATTAAAGAGTCTTATTAATATATGCCATTAGCATACATATTAAGGCCTCGTTTAGAAGCAGGTTTTTTTGAAATTTTTTAGTTTTTTAACTAAAATATGATGTAAAAAGAAATTAATATGTTTGGGATGACTTTTTAATTTTTTACCAAAAAATGTGTAAAAGTAAAGAGAAAAAGAAATCTTTGACTTTTTGATATATTTTGTTGGTTTTTTATTTTTTTAGTAATTTTTTAATTTTTTAAGTAAAATCACCACTTGCCAAACGAGACTGAGAAAACTTAAAAATATTATAACACACTTTCACAAGCAATGACTTTTTGGTGCCAACCTAGTTGGAACACCGATAAGGCCGCTCAATCATATACTAACACCCCATCAAGAGTTGGTGAGAAACCAACCACAAACACTGATGCCAAAACAACCAAAACTACCAAAACTAACAAGCTAACAGCATACATCCTCATACACCACAGCAACCAGTAGCAGACAAGGAGCATAGGTTCACATCCTTCCTTACCAGCCAACTAACCATTTGCTTGCACCAGATCAGATCTACATACAACATCAGTAACAGCATACAACATCAAACTTTCTGAGCCTTATGAATAGCATACAGCAAACAGAGCAGACCATTATCCAGCTGCACAAAGCAGACCAGCTTCCCTCCTAAAATCTGCAAATAGCATACCAGCTTCCTACACTATACATCAGCTCAGACACCTATTTGCAGCCACCAAACAACCTCATACAGCAAACAGACCTCCAATACCATAGAGCAGACCAGCAACCAACCAGCAAAATTAGCCTCAATCCTGAGCAAACTGCAGTAACCCAACAGCAACCACAGCTCAGCAAATAACAGCAGACATAAGCATAACTCTGCATGTGGATGAGGATCCCCTTTGATTACTGGATTCAATTTTGCTTAGCAGGCCAAACATCAGAGCAACATACACCAGTAAGACTGCAGTTCAGACTCCCAAACCCTTGAACAGCCTAAAAGCAACCAACTTTAGACTAAATTCCAGTTCCACCATTCCACCCAACCTTTGAACAAGGGATCACTGCCTAGACAGGCAATTTCTCACCTGCTGCAATCTATAGATAACATCCGTAATAGAAAATGAGCATTTTGGGTCATATGATTGCCACCAAAAAGCTACCCTGACTTCGATAAGTTCACCTTCCACCAGGTTAAGCTGCATACCAGAGAACAGGTACTCATTCCTACATTTCCAAACTGACCAAATTACAGCTGCTAGGATTGCTCTCCAAACTTGAGTTTCCTTTTTCCTAAACTTCCAACTCATCCACCATTGTAGCAACCCTTCCAAAGACCCTGGAACTACCCATGGAAGCCCCCACCACTGCATTATATTCGATCAGACTTTCCAAATAATAGGACAGAAAAGAATAATGTGGTTCACAGATTCCACTTCTTCTTTACAAAAAATACAAGATGAGGCAACATTGTCCCTCAACACTCCAATTCTATTCAGGACTCCAATTCTATTCAGGAGCTCAACTGTCTTTAACCTGCCTTTCCATACTAACCACATGACAAACTTCGATTTAGGTGGAGCAAAAGTATTCCAGATTAGCCCTGTGGAGGTGGATTTTAAACCATTTGCCAATTGACACCATTTGTAAACAGAATTCAGCTTGAAAAGCCCATTTGGGCCTGCCTTCTATCTCATGGAATCACTTTGATCCATATGTAAACAAGGACCAACACCCAGCAGAGCAATAAGCCTAGAATTTTCTTCCTCTTCCCAAGCATGTAAAGATCTTCTAAACCTAAGTTCAATGAGATCTTTACATGTAAACAAGGACCAACACCCAACAGGACCAACACACATACATAAAAATATAACACAAAAACACTACACCAGTAGCCCTATTCACCCTACCAACCCAAGCAAAACGAAAATAAAACCCCCTACACAGCCCGTAGAGGTAGGAAATAGAGCAAAAAACTAAAGTACCAATGACACCATAAAACGGAAAGAGAGGAAGACAACTAGGAAAACCCATACAAGTTGCTTGATAAGGCGCAAGTTGCAGCCACCACCAAGCAATTTTGTCATCTGAAGATAGTGGTGAGTGATTTTATTTTCTGTGACTACTCTTTGAAGGCAGCCATTTTGGGTCAATGCCTCTCTGCTTGAGCTTCTTCTTGATTAAGGAATTCCACAGGTTCTTGATTTTGTTGTCGGTCCTCCCAGGCAATTGGGCTACAATCTGCGACCATCTGTTGAAAACAAAAACCAAAACAAAAACAAAAACAAAAACATGTTTTACAAAACAAAATTCACAGAAAACAAGATTTAAACAAAATACATATATACCTGTTGCCTAGAACCGCATGAAGTTCAATTATGAGGTTCTCTTCTTGCTGTGAAAATGTTGATTATTGTAATTTCGATTCTGAATTTATAACTTTGTTTCAATTTTGTACAATTGATTATAACTTTTAACCTTTTTTTATGAAAAATACGCATATAAAGTGATGTCATATTTTTAACAGTAAAATTGTAAACTTACTCAATTCAGTGAGTTAATCTCAATCAATTCGGTAAATATTTTTTTCAAAAGCACTAATGGGATTACTAATTTGACCAAATAGGCACAAAATTTGAAATTAAATATTAAAATTGATCAATTGAAGGACCACTAATGTAATTTGCCTTAAAGTTTTTGTACTGCTCCTCCAAACCTGACTGTGTTTAAAATTTTCAAATTATTTTAGGAGTTGACCTAAAATTTTATGTTGTCTTTGAATTTGCCCCTACCAGACGATGTATATTAATTCATTTGTAGCCATATTTTTTTAGCTTTTCAACAAATCACCTACAATAATTAAAATTTTATTTCACTATAAATTTCTCAAAAAATCTAGGTACAAGACAACAAAAATAGAATCACGCGACATGTCTAATACATATTTCATCTTAAATTCTTTCTCTAGGGCGACACAATTCATATCATCCACTTCGCTCTGCTTGGATTGCTGGCTGCCATCATTCAAAGTACAGCTGACCCTTTCGGAACCCACCCTAAGACCATGCAACTTTTTGTGATGTCCGTATGCAGTTATAGCTTGGTCCTAGTGTTGAAAGAGCTTTTCGAACTTCAAGGGCAGCGAATTATCGGTGATAACTATGCTCGTCTATTTTGCCATGCTACTCTGATCATTGGAGCTCTCTCACCGGTCTCGCTCGTCTCTGTCTTGGTCTCAGAAAGGATTATTTGGCTTCCATACGTTATCTGGTCCCTTTGCTTTGTCATTGTTCTTCGCTTAGAGGCATGGGACATGTTCACAGGCTTCCTCGCACCCTGGATTGCTGGTCCTGATAATGGAAATTAAACGGTATTAATATCTAGTGTGTGTGCTTGTTTAATAATGAGTTATATGTATACTGCTCTTGGTGTTAGAATGAAGGAGTGTAGAGTTGCAAATTGATTTTTGTAAATCTGTCTCCTAATTTCAATTTCCTTGTGAGTTTATGCTTGGTTTGTAAGACATGTATTTATGTAATGTTATGAACTTTTGATATATATATATATATATATATATATATGTGCTGGATGATTTTATTTGGGAAATCTCTCATATCCTTCGTGACATACAGGGCTTGTTTGGTTTGTTTTTGGGAGAGTTGTTTTTGAAAAAAATTTTGGGGGGAGAGTCTAGAAATTTTTTTAGTTTGTTTGGTTGTATATTTTAGGAGAGTTGTTTTTTTGGGAGTTTGGGATGATTTGATATTTTGGGAGAATTTGAGTAAATGTGTGTGAGAGAAAAAGTGATTGAGAATGAGGGATGAGAGAGAAAAAGTGATTGATTGATGTGTAAGAGAGAGAAAGTGATTTTGGAAATTTTTTGAGAAAAACTCAAACCAAACAATTTTTTAAAATTTTTTTTCTAAAACTCATCTCCCAAATGCAAACCAAACAAGCCCACAAATTGTTATTGTTATTTAGGGAGCAATTTTTATTTTTTTTTCTTTTTTTGGATCAACAAACACTACAAGAAAAACCAATTACAAAACAAACACAATTATATATTGTTGTAATTGGTTTTTCTTGTAGTGTTTGTTGATCCAAAAAAAGAAAAAAAAAAAAAAATTGCTCCCCAAATAACAATAACAATTTGTATGTCACGAAGGATGAGAGATTTTCCAAATAAAATCATCCAGCACATATATATATATATATATATATCACAAAAGTTCATAGCATTACATAAATACATGTCTTACAAACCAAGCATAAACTCACAAGGAAATTGAAATTAGGAGACAGATTTACAAAAATCAATTTGCAACTCTACACTCCTTCATTCTAACACCAAGAGCAGTATATACATATAACTCATTATTAAACAAGCACACACACTAGATATTAATACCGTTTAATTTCCATTACCAGGACCAGCAATTCAGGGTGCGAGGAAGCCTGTGAACATGTCCCATGCCTCTAAGCGGAGAACAATGACAGAGCAAAGGGACCAGATAACGTATAGAAGCCAAATAATCCTTTTTGAGACCAAGACAAAGACGAGCGAGACCGGTGAGAGAGCTCCAATGATCAGAGTAACATGGCAAAATAGACGAGCATAGTTATCACCGATAATTCGCTGCCCTTGAAGTTCGAAAAGCTCTTTCAACACTAGGACCAAGCTATAACTGCATACTGACATCACAAAAAGTTGCATGGTCCACTGCTGGAAATGAGGGTTTTAGCAGCGTTTAAAAAACGCCGCTATAGGTCCTAAAAACGCCGTCAAATCCTTTTGTGATGTTTAATACCAAATGCCGAAGATTCGGCCGTCACTATAACTTTATGACGCTTTAAAAACGCCGCTAAAAGTTCTACTAAGCAGTAATATGACATCACCATGCTATTTAGCGACGTTTTTAAAACGCCGCCGTATCTCTTCTTAAAAAATCCAACCATTGGTATAATATTTAGCGACATTTTTAGAAACGCCGTGATAACCCTTTTTTTTAAATTGTGCTACTTTTATGTGATTGAACTAAAAAATACCTGTAATACTAAAAAATAGCACTAATATGAAATAATAACTCCCATTCAAAATGTAACATTAATTCACTTTCCCATTCAATTTAATATCCAATCACCATTAATAACAAAATAACATATCCAAAAATGAATTGTAACCAACAAGAAGGTTGACTGAATTGTAACCTAAGCAAGTGGCCAACAGCTTTTCAGGAAAATTGATTTAAATCTTCCAACGAACTAGAGAGAAAACCAAGGAAAACAAAAGTGAGGTTAATCTACCCCATAGAAGAGGAGGTACTGAGCTCAGGACAAGGAATGCAAGCACAAAAAACGGAAGTGGATTAATCTGATGACTTCACATTCATGTTGATCTTAAGCTGGCCAAGTCCTCCAGATCTTGGTGACAGCCTTCATATAATATTTGTTTGCATACGCCTGAAAGTAAACAAAGGAATAAAAAGTATTTCAGAATGAATAAACACAAAATCAAGCCACAATTGACAACAAGATAGAAGCAGCAACAAAAACCAACCACAGAACAAAGCTTACCCCTTCAACAATCTATGGATGGCCACCTCCTGGATTGGCAGCAGTATTTTGATTTACTCCCAGCCCAGTCGAAGAGGGTGTCCTTGCTACATCCTCTATAGCGATCCCGGTTTCCTTTGCTTTGATTGTTGTATCCGGACTTAGGTTCCGTGGAGTTGTTGTTGTGTATATCTTGTTTACATCCCTTAGTCTTTGTAATTGAGTCTTGGGTTGTGTTAGACAGGTTTGAAACAGGTTGGTTGAGCTTAGAAACCAAAAGTAGTTGCCCAGAAATTAGCCTTCACGCTCGAGCGGAGCTTTTGACGCTCGAGCGGGCCTTTGTTATGCTTCTCCGCTCGAGCGGGGGTTTTGGCGCTCGAGCGGGAAAATCCATCTCCCAGTATTTCCTCTGCAGTGTTGGACGCTCGAGCGGGCGTTTTGACGCTCGAGCGAGAGTTTGTGTGACGCTCGAGCGAGGACCTAGTTCTGCAAAAGTTCTGGGAGTGTGTATCCGGCACTCGAGCGGCGGTTTGGACGCTCGAGCGAGAGTCTGTGAGTGACGCTCGAGCGGGGGTTTCCACGCTCGAGCGGGGAGTCGAGTATATCACTCCGAGATCCGACTTTTTGGATCACTTTTTCAACTCCATTTCTCTCTCTTACTTTTCAAAAACACCATTGGAGACCTTCTCTCACTAGAACCTCAACTTCTCTCTAGGTATTGATCTAGTAGGAGTGATTTCCTCACCTTGGGCCTTTGTAAAAGTTGTGTTGATCGTCGAGGGCTATCTTTTGATCCGAAAATTTTGGGATTTGGAGCATCTTCAATTTCTTCATCTTCTTCCCTTGGACTCCGAATTTGAGGTAGGGATTCCTACTCACTCTTATGGGTTTTGACCTAGATTTTGAGCAGTTTGTTTAAATGGTTGATTTTGGGACTTAGGGTTTCAAAAGATATAAAAGAGGGTTTTGTTATTTTGATTCTTAAACATGTATTTTGGGTTTCAAAATGATGTTATTGTTGTTGATAGGTGATATTTGAACCATTGGGTTAATATTGAGAGACGGGGAAGAAAGCCCTAATTTGTATATAAATTAATTGGGATAATTAATTTGAGAAAGTTATGGATTTGTGAAATTGAGTTGAATATAATGATAGTGGTTCATTATGAGATGGAATTGTGGAGTCGGATTAATAAATCGTTCACTTTTGAAAATGCGGATATTTTATCTGTTGGTGCTTTTATTATCTGTTTAGAAATAATTGTTTTGGGCTACCGGTGGAGGGTAGTCTTGATTGTTGTAGACAATGCATGATGATTAGGCAAACTAAAACTAGTCAATGGAATGTGTCATCGAATATGACGGTTGAAAGAATACATTAACTTTATGTATTGATTGATGATGTATATGATAACTGTTTATATGCATTGTGTTGTGTGGAAGGAGATAGGGGATGTACTCCACGGTTTAGGGGAAGATAGGGGATGGACCTCTAAACCGGATGTTGTTTGGGAGGAGATAGGGGATGGACTCTGTTGATATAGCTCATACGCTTATCAGTTAATGTGTTGATAGAGCTCATATGTTTATCTGTTGAAGTATGGATACAGCTCATATGCTTATCCGTTAGAATGTTGATATAGTTCATATGCTTATCTATCGAAGTGTTGATATAGCTAGTATGCTTATCTATTGTGAAATGGAAAATGTTTAATATGAGTTGCTACCTCATTGAAATTGTTGGCCAGGTTCTGAGCCGTAGTCGTGAATTGTGAATTTGATAAGAAATGGATAATGAAATAAATCATGGGCACTTTGGTCATCCAAGCTATGTTCTAAACATTTATTATTTGCTAACGTCTTAGTTACTGCTCATATTGTGTTTAGCATATCTCTACTGGGCGTTGGCTCACCCTTTATTGGACATCATTTTCAGGTGCAGGTAGCATGCCACCTCCAAGGACATAGCTTGGATGGTTATGGGAGTTGAAGACTATTTTTGATTATTTTGTTTGTATTACATGTATATCAAGCCAAGGGCTTATTTTGTATAGAGTTAGTACTCTTCTTTTTGTAACCAAGTGTTGACTTGGAAAGCTGTAAGCCCTTAGGGCATTTGCTTTTGTTGTTAACATGTAATACTGTTGTAAGAACTACTCTGATGAATAGAAAGGTGTTGATTTCTCTTATATCATTGCATGTCTAAATGATGGGTTTTATGTATTATTTTGAGGGCGTTATATCCTCAATATCTTTAATTATGGATCTTAGAAGAGCTACATGAATCTCCCCTAACAACCTTGGATCCTGAAAATAGTAGGGAGCAGCTAAAACAATAAGATGAGAGTAAGGATAAAGCAAATAGTCTAAAGGCAAAATTAAATACAAGGATCTCAAGAACTTGCATAATCATGAAAAGCTTGAACAAATTCATCCAGCATAAATGGCCAAAGCCCCAGAACGTCAGCAAAATTTATTAAAAATCTCCAGACCCAAAAATCAATTCACAGGTAATAACATTAGAATATCTCCATAAGCATCACCATTAGATGTAGTCCATATGTTGCTTGAAAAATTGTAGTTCAATCAACATCTAGATAATCAAACACCAAAAAATCACCATGAACTTTCTTTATTACCCATACTTCTTTCCATTACATGGTAACTAATATATACTCAAAAAAATATAATCATCATACAACAAATAAAGCATCAGATTGCCTTACCAAATTATGAACGTCAGATTGCCATTACAATCAGATTGCCTTACCAAATTAAAGTTTTCATAGCTTTGCCAAATTAAAAACAATCAGATTGCCTTACCAAACTATACATGTTCATAACAAATAAAAGCATCAGATTGCCTCACCAAAACTATACATGTTCATAACTATACTCAAATTCAGACTGCCTTACCAAATTAAAGTTTTCATAGCTATGCTTGACTGAAGGCAAAACTTGAGGTTCAAGTAAAATGATAAATTCCAAAAAAATTATGTGATGACATGTTGGAGAAGCATAAAGACCACAAAAACACTAAACCGTCTCATCTCACTGCTGTTGACATGTCTAAAGAACCACTCAAACTAAATAAGGATTTGGGAAACCAACAAGGTCAGCCATGTGAACAATGAAAATAAGAATCCATAATAACAGATCAATATATAATAAAGTTAAGTCCAGTACCCACCATAAGTCAATAGATTCATCAACCACCCTTAGGCGAACCTTCTTTGTATAACTCAATTGTTATTGACCCATTTGAGGTATTTAAAATCTGTTAAAACAGGAAACGAGTGCCACTAGAGAGAGTTCATAGTACTAAGCCACTCTGCCCTTGGCCAACTTTATACTAAACTGTTAGTTCTACTGAAACTCATGACAATAATTTGTACATGCTACTAACTTTAGTTTAGTAAACTAGAAAGTGATACCCACCAATCATACTTTTAAGTCATACCTATGAACCTATGTAAGTACAGATTTTGGAATACACCCATAAATACACTTGTATAGACTTAAATATATCTATAGAGGTGTTCATCTGCAAATATTGCCTCTATACATTCATATAGATTTACTTGCGTATGTCTAACCACTGCCGCCTAAACAAACATCAGATTTAATCAAATAAGCAAAAAAGTAGATCAAAGCTGAAAGGTATTACCTCACTACAAGTTGGTTCCAAATCCAAACTTTTCTCGGTGATTTCTCTAGTCTGCTTAACTTTCGGTATATGAGCAATCCTTCCGGACGTTGAATTGCCATTTACATAGGCCTGCAACAAAATGGGTACAATTGAAAGGGACTCTGAAATCAGATCAAATGCCTGATTGACTAATTACATAAAATCAAAACCATATATAAAACACTTTGGTACCCCTGTATTGCCTCTCCAGCCACATTTTGCTTGAAAACAGGTCCACAAAGCTGAATTCTTAACACAATAAAATGCCCATGACAGATACAACAAGCGAACTGTCAGGCAAGAAAACAGAAAAAAAATAAATAAATAAAAGAAATATGGACAATTTACCCATTTGCAGTGATGAAAATGAATAAGCTCTTCTCCTCTGAATCCCCACCTTTGCACTACAGTAAAAAGAAAAGCAAAACATAAACAAACATTTATACTGGAAGAAAAAAGAATGATCTAACCCACTTCTCTTCAGTTTTAATAAACAAATATATAACACACCATGTTTAATGTACTTTTAACTAATTGGTTAAATACTACTTAAATAATTCCTAATATATAACAAGATTGTCAATTCAAACAATCAAATAAACACAACTACATAAGTGTAGCAGCATATATTACATAGGTTTCAGATAAAACAAACACAATATAGCTTCTAGGAACAAATTTTGGAACAAACAAAGCATACCATTGGGCAACTTAAGTGGTTGTACTGCCCTGGTTTACAGATATTGCTATCAATCCCAAGCTCCTCCATTTCCCCCCTCAAAATCTTCATTTTAGCCAAGTCAATACCATTCTCTTCTAGGATCTCCCCATAAAGTTGAGAAACTAAAGCAATTCAAAACACCATACTCTCAATAACCCTTCAAACAAAAATATATACATAAAAACATTGAGAAACACATATATGTGGATTTAAAGGGGGGAAACCTGGTGTGTGAAGAAAATTGTTCATAACTAAAGAAGAAAATAACATAACTAAAGAATAAAATAACATAATTAGGGGTTCATATGATACACATTTTTTAAAGGAGTGTATATTAGAATTTTCCTCAACTTTTAGTTTTCAACTTCCAATTTTATCAAACACCAGCTAACTCTTGAAAACATAAAGATGATGCTAGTTCATAGTTTTCTTCAATGCTAGTTTATTTATTTGCAAGAAGCAAATAAATAAATAAATAAAAACATAAAGGAAGCAATAGAATTTTTGTTGGCCGTTGAATTTCTATTTTGTTGGCCTTTTAGTTTATAATAATAGAATTTTTACCTTGAATTGGTAAAGAACCACTAAGATTATTTTGAGCCAGAGATAGAGCTTTCAGAGAAGATAATGCTCCTATGTATGGAGAATAGTTGCAAAGAAATTATTCTCACTCAAATCTAAGATCTGAAGATGGCGGAAGGATGTCAAACCTACCAAAACATATGATAAAGGTAAAATAGAGCCAAGAGAACTCAACAAAATACAATCAAGATTGTAGGGTGATCCTAAGACAATTTAAATAACAAAATTCTTGCCTTCCATTGGTAGTGTTCCATTGAGCAGATTTCCTCTGCAGAGGAGGACCTCCAAATTGCTAAGATTATAAGTCAATTCTGTAACCCAAGTGAAGAGACTCGTTAATTACATTGAGATAAAGAAAATAGAGATAAATATAATTTGATGTTGTGAACTATATTCTATGGGCACCTCAATTAGTAGCTCAATTTCAAATGAAAATGTAATGTTAAAAAAATTTAAGGACAATGATGCCATTGATGGCAGTAATAGATTCCAGAAAGATATATTTGACAAAGAACTATAATTTTGCACAAATTGCTAGCTGTAAGACTTCATTTTTCCAACTATTTTAAGTCTTCTCAACACTCAAATGGAGCTAAAAAAATTAACTTATGCAGCATGAATTTGAGAAATAAAAAATACACATACCTTGGTTAGAAAGTGGTCCTTCCATGCTATTGGACACTGAGGATAGAAACTTAAGGGATGGGAGAGCACCCAAAATCCTGAAGGCATCCTCGTCAAAATTATTATAACTTAGATCCAGATGTCTCATCTTGCTCAAATTAGACACTAGTTTAGAATCTGAGCATATGACCATGATCAAATGTCATTAAAAGTCAACCCCAAAGAACCATAAGTGAAAATGACCAACTTATTGCTTTTATAGGTAATTAGGTACTTTTTAAAAAGACTTTCACTCTAATTCACAATTGTAGAGAATATTTATATAGTGGTATGGAATGAGAGCGCACCCCCCCCCCCCCAAGGTTGTTAAAATCGGGATCCTAAGTAGGATCGGTGAGAGGGTCTAGTGGATCGGATCATAGGATTGGATCGAGGATCGTAAGATCCTACCTTCTATTAAAAAAAAAGATAAAAATTAAAATTAAAATGATACATATTAAAAATAAGGTGAAAAATCATAAAATCTACGATCCTACTTGCGATCTTACCTACAATCCTACACGATCCCATACGATCCTACACGATCCCATGCGATCCTACACGATCCTACTTGCGATCCTGTTGTAACATCGATCCTACAACGATCTGGATTGTTTTGGCAAAGTAGGATCGTAGGATCAGATCGTTTTGGCAAAGTAGGATCGCAGGATCGTACGATCCGGATCGCGATTTTAACAACCATGCCCCCCCCCCTCCTTTTTTGTTTCACCAAAAACAGTAATTAGGTAAACCACAAACCGCTAGCTATGTCATTCTAATTAAAGAATCAATACACTTCCATTTGTTTCTACTCATGGGGAATTACTTGCTATGTATAAAACCAAACAATGTAGACAATTTCTTTCATAAGTAACATCTAACGTATTTAATCATATTTTCAATTTCAAATCAATAGGTAAGTTGAACCAGTTAAAAAAATAATAAATAATAAACAAAATGAAACAAAAGAAGTTGTAAAGCTAGAAATACTAACAACTATTTCCCAGCCTTCTATTTCTTTTTCTTTTATCTTGCTTTCTCTTTTTGGGCTTTTCTATTATTTATTTAAATATTTGAAAATCAAGAGCACAACCATTGAATGGCACCATCATTATTTTACACATAAATGCGCAGTAGAAATCTATGATCTTGAATGTTACTTTAAGTGTCAGCTATCTAAAAACAAAGTTATAACATCAGATTTTTTTTTTTTTTTGGTTCGTTTCAAGTAGACATTAAAATGCTCTTCTGAAGCTCAATGAATGACACAACACTCTAAAATCCATGCATTGTCCAATGCCTTTGTCAAATCCTCTTTGCTTTAATTGATTCATGGCCCTTCTCTTTATGTGAACTTGTTGGAAATTGTCTCAAGTTCCTATCTTTAGATGTTGGTTTTTCTTTTATGTAGTATTGTTGCGGCAATAATTTCATAATCTTCGCAGTAATAATTTGGTCTAAAAGAGGCTTAGAGTTAAGAATTTGAGCATGCCCAAGGTTTTAATACGCCCAAGGGTTGAGGGGCTTTCCTCTCATGGGAGAGCATGTTTCTTGTGACAGTAATAGAGTTGATTCTCTGAAGAAGAATGAGTAGTGCTGCTTGAGCAGAGTATTTAGGCCAAAATTGCAAACCGACTCCAAATGGAAATTTTCTATTAAAAAAGCAAGTTAAAGGGCTATGCCTTGGTATCATATCTATTAAGTTGTGGTTCGTAGGTAGTATTATTTTGTTTGGGTATTTTGGTAGAACAGTCAATTTGGTGGGTACAGAAGGTAAACCACATAATTATGTTTTCTGCTTATTTTTTATGCTTAATTCCTATGCTATTTTTTCCTGCTAATTCAACAAGACCAACGGCAAACTGAAATTTGCATTTTAAATTTATTGGTTTTATTGTTGGCCATTAAAGTTCATGAAGCTTGAGTTGAACCATGGGGGCAAACTGAAATTTGCATTTTAAATTTATGGATGAATGTATATGTAATTTAAATATATATATACTAATGTATATGCAATCAAAAAAATTTACACTCATGTATATGAATATTTTAACACCTATGGGGTTTTATACAGGGGCATATATATACCACCCAACACAGATGAAAACATAAAAGATGAGTGAAAATGTAAAATTGAAGTAAAAACTTAAAACTTTATGAGTGTATTTCATAGTTAACTGAAAAGTTTACACAAATATAAAGAGATTATTCTGGTTATTATATACTTTGAGACAAAAAGCAAAAGCCCCCAAAAAATGGAGTGATTGAAAGATTCCATACCTTTTTTTTTGTATTTGTTGTAAACTTCAGTCAATTGGGTATAGTTTGAATCTGGTAACCCACTGTTTCAACCCCCACGTACACAAATCACACAGAAACCCAGTATTAGAAAAGAAAGATAAAAGATTAAACCCATATATCAATTTCGCAGAATATGAGGCAACAATAAACAAGATTAGAAAAGAGAAGAGAAGGGAAGAAACCATTTGGAAGCAACGTTGACAACAAGAAGAACCTTCCCTTTGTATGTGCTGAGATCCACCTCCTTACCCTTGCTATCCTGCACATCCCAAACAAATTCCAAACTTTCTCAAAATCCAAACAAAACAATTTGAACAAACACATATAAACATGTATGTAAAACAAATAAAGAATGAGAGAGAGACCTTGACTGAGAAATCATGAATGGATTTTTGGGGGACTGATTCAGAAGCACCCATCTAGATTGTAACCAGAGAGATTTGTTTACATGTAAAGATTTATGTTTCCTATAGGATGTTATGTATGAATCAGTCAAAAATACACAATTCCAAAATGTCAAAAAGCCAAGAGAACCTATATCATTGCCAAAGACTTGTTATGCAAAGGTTATTGTGTGCACGTATATACATATATATATATATATATGCATGATAACAATTGAGTTACTCAAACTTCCATCATTTTTCTCTGGTATGACTACAGCTCTACATGTCACCATCGTCAATGGAAAAAGAGAAAAAGTCAATGTGGCAATGTCAATCCATGACTAGCTACCATGATAAAATATGTACATATATATTTTCAAAAGTAGAGGATCTGAAATTCAACTCAAGACGACGACGACGACGACGACAACAATTCTGTAAATGCACTGTTTCAAATGCAATCAATTTGTGATAAATGTGCAACAAGATTGAATCAAATGGAATTGAAGTATTTGGAGCATTTGAAATTCATTCTTTTTATCAAATGAAATTCTAGGAACACTTTGAGAATGGAATGTGTTTGACTTACCGTGTAGGAAACACCATCAAGTCAGCAAAACTAGCTCCCAAGAAATCCTGTTTGGTTGTGTTTTTGTTTCCGGTTCTTGTTTTTCTTGTTTTTGGAAGAAATAATGGAAAGTTTGAAAATACTCATCATTTTCATTTTTTAGCGAAATTAGTTTCTGAGAATTTTTGTGAAACAATTCGCCAAACCAGTTTATCCGGAACATGAGAACAGAAAAGAGAAAACAAAAACACAAAGAGGCTAGTGTCATAAACAACTAGATAGACAGATTCTCACCAAATATATAGGGTATGCAAACATGGGGAATGGAACTTTAAATCTTAGGATTTTGGTAGATTCATCCAAAGTCTCGTATATCTTCTCAGGCAACTGTAACCATAAGAGTAATTAATTAAATACTAGCATATATGAAACATTGGAACCATAAAAAAAATATATATATATAGAAATGCTAAATGGACCTTATCAACCCCAATCAAGGCATTCCCTTCCATCTCCTTTGATGAGGCCTTCGGTGAAGAACTGACCATGCCAAGTCCACCCTCTTTATCTGCGAACAATTGGAATGTAGTTTCAAACATTGTTACAGGTCTTAAAATTTTTGAATACAATTGTTAAAGATTGAACTTGCCTAGCAAAATCAGAGCTAAATAGCAAATTGCAAATACAAAAATAAAAATAACTGGCCTCTTTATCTTCTTTTTTTACTTCAACTACACTATAAAAAAAAAATTAAAAAATACAGGGTATGCATATAGAGAAGCTTAGATGAATATACATTCTTGGAGTCTTCACTGCTTCCAGTCTCGGCATATATGACCAGGCAGAACAAAACTTGTTTATATACAGGGTATGCATGTTTAATGGGGTGTCTACACCTTCGTATTCTTAGGATGATAAAGTCTGAAGTTTCCAACAACTTATTATGCATAAAAGATAAAAGAAACTCACTCAAATGGTTCAAAATATCTTCTACTTTTCTTCATGAATGAAGTCTTAAAAGGGCTATGATGCAGCATCACAAATTGCCACAAATTTCTCATCATCAAACAAATCTATTAGTTGAAGACAAGCACTCTAATAAAACATCAAACGGCTGAAATAATCAAATTTAATAAACTATTAAGTGAAACCATCGCTTCAGTGAATTCCAATCCGTTGTTTTAAGCAAACATAGATAGTTTTTGAACTTGGCCGTACTCATATGATACATAATTCAACATGTAATCCATATGAATATATAAAAGGTTACAGAGTTTCTTATTGAGATCTATTTTTAAAAAATTTGCCAATCTATTCATATATATGTATGTACGTATTTTGTGTTCAATTTTAACATCTACAATACACATTATGATCTTCAATCGATCAATAGATCTTCAATCGAAACCTACCATACTTGAATCGAATCAATAGATCTTCAATCTGATCTAAGAATGATAAAGTAGATGAAACCTAGCATACTTGAATCGAATGATTCCGTCAGTAAGAAGATAGAGATGAGACTGATCAACACTTACTATGAAGAAAGAGCTGCGAACGCGAACACGAACTAGAGAAGCGGCTTGAATCGATCTATGAATACTTGAATCGATCTGCAAATACGAAGGGGTTCAGCTACGATTCTACAAATATGAAGGGTTGTCTGTTAAACGAAGGGGTTTGATTTGAAGCGAGAGAGAGTGAAATCAAGGGTTTAGAGGGAGAGAGAGCAAGACTGAGAGTGAATAATACTTGAATCGATCTAGAATACATGAATCGATCTGCAAATACAAAGGGGTTCAGCTGCGGTTCTACAAATACGAAGGAGTTTGAAGAGGAGAGAGAGAGAGAGAGAGAGAGAGAGAAATCAAGGTTTAGTCAGAAAGAGGGAGACTCAGAGAGAGTGAATACGCTACTTCATGTTCTCATATGTTAAAAAAATAAAAAATAAAAAAAACACTCGAAGGCGTTTTTAAAACGACTTCTGATATAAAAACGGTGTCGTATTATTAAATAAAAAATACGACGTTTATAAAAACGCCGTTAAATGTTAAAAACACAGGCATTTTTTTAAACGTCGTTAAATAAACGCCGTTAAATCCCAATATTCTTGTAGTGTAGACAATGTGATCCATTATCACCTTTTCTCTTCAATATTGTAGCTGAAGGTCTGAATATTCTTTCGGGTAGAGCTCTACAGCTGGGATTGATTAGAGGGGCTGTGGTTGGCTCAAACGATCTTGTGATCACCCATCTTCAATTTGCAGATGACACAATTCTATTTTGTGAGGCAGAATGGGAGGAGATTGGGAATGTTAAGAGAATTCTGAGATGTTTTCACTACAACAAGTTGGGTATTGAATGAGGAATTTTTTTTTATCTCCAAATAACTAATTTCGTCACTATAGATATTTGTGAGGAAATATTTTCCTCACCAGTTTCGTCATTGAATGTTTGTCACTAAAAACCACGATGACGAAAAATAATTTCGTCACCAATGAAATTACTTTAGTGACGAAATTTTTTATCACCAATAAAACAATATTTTGTCGCAAAAAATCCTCATTTTCGTCACTAAATAGTTATTCAGTACCATATTTATAACTTTAGTTGACGAATAAATTTGTCACACATGTTGATCATTGATGAGGAAATAATTTCGTCACAGTAAAATGTAAATATGACAATATTTTTCGTCTCCAAAAATCATACATGGGTGACGAAATATATTTCATCGCAAAAATATATATACGTGACAAAATTTTTGGTCACCAAACAACAAAATTAACCAAATATTTCACATATAAGTTACAATAAATTTTGTCACAAAAAATACTTATTAGCGACAAAAAATCACTTTGTCATAATAACAAGTACAAATGACGAAAAAAATTTGTCACTGAACTTGTTCTATATTTTATATTTCAATTTAAATTATTATTTCACAAATGTCCCTGCTCATATCTCAATAGCCTTTTATATGTACTAAGAAATCCACTAGTTGTTATACACCACTCCACACAAAAATTCGCTAAACAATTTATATTATAAATGAAAATATATCAATCAAACAAATTTAATAATAATCTATTAAATATAATTATAAAAAAAAAAACCATCATAGCAAATTCCAAAATGAACTAACGTTGAGTCCAAAAAATAAATAAATAAATAACACTTAATCTTGATTTGCAACTAGAACTAAGTATCAGTTCCGGGAAAAAAAAAAATTCAACAGTTAATCTTCATTTGCAAGTATACTTCCAAACGTCATCAAAAACCAATCTGCAAAGAAAATAAACAAAGAAAACATTAACATATTATCAATTACATCTAAACTCATATATAAATAATTTTATTTTATAAACCAATTCAGTAGAAATGCATATAACAATCCAAAACTTCAAAGAGTTGAGGTGATCCTTAATGATAAGCAATACGGATAACAGAGGATGCCAAAAGATTGCAAAAATACCATGTATCACTAACACTAATGCCAACAAGAACCAAGGAGATTATGTGTATAATTTTAAACCTGATAGGGGTATAATGTTTTTGGAAAAAACTACAAGGGGGTAAATTGTAATTAACCCAAACAATTTATATGCTCATTACTCACCCTGCCTACTTAATGCACTGTAACCCAGCTATATGGAACACCAAAGGCAAATAATAGCTCTATAAACCACCTACATGTGTTACTAAAATATATATATATATATATATATATAAAACAGAGTCTCATCCGACACTCTATTGTTGACCTTAACTGTGTTTTCTGAAGAATTCAAGGAAAATCAAGTTGGGTTTTCTTCAATCAGAGTTTGCAAATTAACAATTAACATTCAATATATGTTGTGATCTAATGTTCCCCGTGACAACAAAACAATGTGAAATCATGCATTCAATAATCCAATGAGGCAGTTGAGTCATTGGCACATGAAATTTTGTTATTAAAAAAAAATAATAATAAAAAATAAAGAGTAGGGGAGAAAAAATGCTACCAACGGAAAGGTGCAAGCAATGATCAATGCCTATATTTTTATGATGCCTCCTAGTATGCCCTACCCAATGATTGTTCGGGTTTTCAGGTTGATTGCTGTGGACTACAACAACTCTCCTTATTTATATTGGATGCACAATTTTCAACTGAAATAAACAGATTTCTTTGACGTGCAAAGTGCCAGGTTGATTCAGACAACATAGAAGACAGCATATGCTCAGCGGGACAAGCTGCAGTGTCGACAAGCATGATTTGAGGCAAATATGGACGATCAAAAAATGAATAAATAGAAGTAAACACCAATATAAAAGTTTTGACAGCTTTAATTGGAAGAAAAGGAAAAAGAAAAAGCATAATGCATTCATTTCTCAATCAATCATTTATGGTGTTACCACACATTCATCTTTGGTCTTCAAATTCAATAGCTTAATGAAATCATTAATTTTAATTTTTTAAAATTAAAAACACAACAAAATCAATTCGTAACACAAACAAATCATTCAAAATCTTCAATCAAATCAAAAACTAACACAAACATATATTTCAAAATCCTAAACTAGAACTCCATATTCATTAAGGAATTTAAAATTCCAAATCACATTTCATCTGGGACAAGTTCAGTAATGTAACAATAATAATATGATCAGTATTTATTCAGTTTCAGTTGATATAATACTATTAACAAATGCAATGTTAGAATAAGTTCAAAGAATAAAGGGTGTTTTGTTTTGGGCAAAAATATCTAAGTGGAATATAGGAATGAAATCAACGGTTAAGATAAATAAATAAAGAGTACAAGCGGGTTCTTGCGGGTGCGGGTTAAATCCGTAATCCGTCTGCAACTCACAAACATGTCATATTTCAAATTGTATCTGTCCGCATTGTATTTGCGAAATCGTCCATTTGTGTACAAGTTGAGCAATTTTTACAGATTGAATAAATCATTACCCACCCCTACACACTATATGCAAAATCTCATAATTAGGTCCTCCTCAGTATAACTAATTAAAAAAATCCTTGCATAATTATAAAAAAAATAATAAATTGTGCAGTAACCAAACAACTCTAATACATAATATTTATCTGTCAATTCATAATAATATTTACTACTTTATTCTATTGAACCAAATAGAGTATAAGAGTGTATACAATAATATTTAGGGGTGGTTTGAGATGTTTTAAATAAATATATTTTTTGATTTTTTATAGAAAAAAAATGTGTAGAAAAGTAGAAAAAATAGATAAAAAAGTAGGAAGAAGATGTTAATAGACGTTGATTGATATGACCTAAATAAGTGTATGTATACAAAAAAAAAATACATTTTTAGTGTATGTCAAACACCTACTTATCATCAATTATTTAATTTGAAACTTATAACAAATATGCAAAAAAAAAAAAAAAAAAAACTTCTAGAACACAATAAATAAACAGACTTGTACTATTTGGTGTAAGTTTTGGATTGGATAGATCATTCTCCTCTGACTTTTCTTAATAGTTTTTTGTATAAAAAAAAAATAAAAATAAAAAAATGGATGAATGAGGGCAAAATAAGTTTTTTAGGATTGGGTGTAGTCCGGCCCATGGGCCTATTTTTCGCTTCCGTTTCGATAATCCGAATCGTTATTGTGTAGATCTAGTCGAGTACCATATCACTGTAAAAAATCACATTGATCGAATACCGATAGTTATTTGATTGAATTAGATTTGTATAAAAAAAAAATGAAAGGTAAAAAATAAACGGTTGACATAAATCTGATCCGATCAAATAGTTATCGATACCCGATTAACGTGAATTTTTATAAAAATATAGTACTCGACGAGTTCTACATATTGCACGGTTCGAATTATTGAAACGGAACTCAAAAATGAATCCATGAACTGGACTGAATAATCTAATCTTAATCTCAAATATGAGGGAAGTTGGTCCATGATTTATTTTGCATGAAAAAGTATGCAGAAGTAGTTAAGCCCATCAAATATGATTGGTTAATATTTTTCCTAAGGCTCTTTTGGTCCAGTCCTTAATCGGATTGGACAGTGCTGTTGGGTTCGTGGGGGCCCATCAAGGGTTCCGTTTTAAAAATCTGAACCGTTCAATATATAGAACTCGTCGAGTACTATATGCTTGTGAAAAATCACGTTGATCGGATATCGATAGCTATGTGATCAAATCAGTTTTTTATCAACCGTTAATTTATTACTGTCCATTTTTTTTTTATACAAAACTAATTTGATCACATAGCTATCGATATCCGATCAACGTGATTTTTCACAGACATAAAGTACTCGACGAGTTCTACATATTGAACGGTTCAGATTTTCAAAACGGATCCGGTGGTGGGCCCTCACGGGCCTAACAACACCGTCCAATTCGATTAAGAACGTGACCAAAGCCAGGCCCTTTTCCTAAAATCTTCGTGCGGCAGCCTCTGTCACGTTGATTTTTATCATCAAATTGCAATTTAAAATGATTGTCTATTTGAAGCTAGTAATTGTGCAATTCTCTTTTGGTCCTTTAAACGAAGTAAATTATGGGAGTACAAGCAAAGTGTAGACTAGGAAGTCATATAGCTATGGAGTACAAGCAAATTTCGGTAAGGTTTGGTTGTGTTTTTAAATTGTGATTTAATTAAAAATTATTATTTTTTAAAAAAATTTATAACTAAATAATTTTTTTCAAAACTTAATTCAAAATATTTTTTTTTTTTCAAAATTCATAATCAAACACACAATTTAAAACTCAAAATCAAATTATTTTCAAAACTCTATTTAAAGAAAAAGGGTAAATTACACTTACACCCTCTTGAGGTTTGGGTTTAATACATATTATTTCTTGACGTTTGAAAAATTAAAATGACCCCTCTATCATTGTAATTATTTAGACAGTATTAACGTTGGTATAAAAAAGATATTGAATTCATACGCTCTCTCTTTTCTTACTTTGTTTTACTTCTTTTTTTTTTCTTTTGCTTTACTTTTTTTTTTTTATATGTAATTTTCTCTGTTTTTCTACCAGGAGTTGTTGCCTTTTATATAAGTAAGAGATTTGTGAAATGAAACTATTAACCACAGGGGCGGTAATGCAATTTTCAAAACGTCAAAGGGTGATATATATTAAATCTAAATTTCAGGGGGGTGTCAGTGTTTTACCCAAAAAAAAATTCAATTTTATTTTATTTTTTAAAATTATTTTTAGAATCGTGATTTAAGTATGGAGTTATATTTTAAGTTATGAGTTTTGCGTTGAGTTTTCAAAAAAGAAAATTTGTTTAGTTATGAGTTTGAGTAGTATTTTAAATTTTTTTGGATTTATTTTTCCTTAAAATATTTAAAATTTTAATTAATTTTATTTTTTTAGGAAAAATATTTTATATTTTAAATATTTAGTTATTTATTTAAATGTGCACTATACTTTATACATTTGTGTGCTGTATTTTTTTAAAAAAATATTTTAAATATTAAAAAAATTTATTTTTATTTTAAATATTTTTTTAATTTTAAATATTTTATTTTATAAATATATTTTTAAATATTTAAATTTTTTTATTATGTATTTGGTTACGATTTGAGTATGGAGTTTTGAAAATAGTGTAGAATTTTAAGTTATGTGTTTGGTTATGAGTTTTAAAAATAGTTTTTGAATTGAGTTTTGAGTTATGTATTTGGTTACGATTTGAATGTAGAGTTGTATTTTGAGTTTAAAATATTAAAATTTAAAAAATTAAAATATTTACAAAATAAAATAAAATATGTAAAATAAAATAATTTAAATAAATATTATATATTTAAAATAAAATAATAAAATTTTCATAAACATTTTTTAATATTTAAAAAAAAATCTAAAAAATTTCAAAATACAACTCAAAATTCAAAAACTCAAAACTCAAAATACAATTCAAAACTCTTTTCAAAACTCAAAACTCCTTTCAAAATTCAAAATTCAAAAACTATTTTCAAAATTCATAACCAAACAAATTTTATCTTTTCAAATCTAAACTCACAACTTCACACTCAAATCACAATTCCAAAATTACACCATCTCCTTATGGACTCACATTCTAATTCCCTAAAATAACCACAACCCAAAGGGATTTGATGATCCTTAAAATAAAATAAAATAAATGTCATGCAAAGGCCAACTATGGGGCTTCAATATCTATACTATCTATTTATACTAATAAAATAAAAGGTTCAAGTTATTGTCTTGAAACCTTTACTTTTTTGTATGTCAAGAATATTCATTTTTTAAAAATTCACATCATAATCCCATAACTAATAGAAAGTTAGTCCACAAAAATAATAAAAGTTAATAATTATTGCTTGAAATCTAAATTTTTATTTATATAATCCAGGCATTTGCGTGGATCAAAAATTTCCACCAGTATACAAATAATCTGCAGTTGTAGTTTGCCTATAGTTAACTGCTCCATTCCAGCAGCAGAAGGCAAAAGAAAGAACATTTTTTTTTTTGAATGAACAAATCAAAAAAATCATTAAACAAGAATCCTTACACTTATCTCTGTTGTTTTGCTGTATGATTTATGATTATCCTAGTCTATATATATATGCCCTCTTGATTCTATAGTGCAAGCGAATGGGAGATTTTGCTGTAGAACAGTTTCTGAATGAATGGTTTACGCTGTGTTTGATCGGGGGATTTGATGAGAGATTTGGAAAGGGAAAGGAAAAAGTTAGGTGAAATGTGAATAAAATAAATTTACATTTCACCGACTTTCACACACCTTTTCCCTTTCTCTTTTCAAATTCCTCTCCAAATCTCCCAACCAAACATAGCATTAGGGTTTTTGTGACTTCATCTGGTGCTTTCTATGATGGTGGCAACCATTCTCTTTCTTCAACTCCTTTCGTTCCTCACCAACCTTAACATGTTTTCTATGCATGCAATCACTTTGATCAGTATTAGGAACTATGTATACAAATGTCCCACCTAGAATATCATCCAAGTCCTTGAGAGCCTCCAAAGTTTTGACCACAATGCTCATTGTTGGCCTACGCTTTGGCTTGTGGCTCAAGCATTGATAAGCCAATGCAGCTGCCTTTTGAGCTCCTATTTCAGAGTACTGGCCTTCAAGTCTCGGGTCCATTATCCGCCTGAGCTTCCTCAGATCCTTTAGTCGAGGCCTTGCCCAGCCTGCTAGGTTTTGTTCCCGGCGAGGCTGGCTCTTGTCCGCTGCCCTTCTCCCCGTTAGAAGCTCCAAGAGCACTATTCCAAAGCTATACACATCACTTGCTGTGGTCAAGTGACCTGAAACAAAATGTATTATTTAAGTCCTGAATTTTTTAAAAATTTCTCTGTACATATAATGACATATGTTAATAAAATGTATCTTAAACTTAAAAATATAGAAAAGAAAAATTTACCAGTCATGATGTACTCAGGAGCAGCATAACCTCGAGTTCCCATGACTCGCGTTGAAACGTGTGTTTCATCTCCCTCTGGACCATCTTTTGCAAGCCCAAAATCCGAGAGTTTTGCAGTAAAATCCTAGTATGAACATGATATAAACTCTCAATAGTTGCAAAAGCATAGCACAGTATACCATATGTTATTAAAGCCTAACAAATAAGGAAATTAAAGAAGCTTACAGAGTCTAGCAAGACATTTGAAGCTTTAAAATCCCGATATATTACAGGCTTTTTGGCCTCATGGAGGAAGCCGAGGCCCTTAGCAGCTCCAAGAGCAATTTTCATTCTTGTTGACCATGGAAGTGATACTGAATACCCTATAGATCAGAAGAGAAGACATTCATGAATATATCAATTGTTGCTTCATGAAAAATTATTTGATAAAAGGAAATGTTTAGATTTTTATTTTTAAGACTGTTTTTGGATAATTTTTCTTTTTAATTAATCCCGTTATTTGAGTAAGCAATTTGATTCGGTTGGCATTGCGATTAAATTGAGTATCAAACCAAATTATTTGATTCTATTGGTTGAGAAACTAAAATCGATCACATATTACAGTTCAATTTTATCTAATATTGATTTAGAGTAAATGAGGGATTCATAAGAGGTTTTATAGAAGAAACTTGTAGAATATCACAGTGGACTTAAATGAAGAGAAAGGGTGGGATATTTATAAAAAAAAACCTCCCCACCCAACCTTTATCACAAAACATTTAATATTAGTTACTTATTTTAATGAATCAAAATATAAAAGGTATTTACAATATTTTGATTAATTCAATTGGCATCTGTTTAAAATTTTCCAATATTGAAGAAGACAAACTCTTTGTTGAATTTCATTAGTTTTTCTTTGCGTCCTAATTTTGTGAGTGTGGAAAGTAGACCAAGTCTCCCTAATTTGCTTTGAGAAACAAAGAGGCCTAATATAGACCCCCACTCCCCCACCACGACCACTACTACCACACACACGTGGGGGTTGGTGATTGGAGGAGAAGAAGAAAAAAAAAAAAAAAAAAAAAAACTGGCCAACCACAGGCCAGTGGAGGTCGTGGGGGTCCGGATCTTTTTCCAAAACAAATGTGTTTGCTATAATAGAAACACATATTCTTTGTATTCACATTAATGATTTTAGCTTCTTAAGGAAATACCAAGGACACTTATGTTGCTTGTAGGACTATATTTTTTTTAGCCAAGTATGAAAATGGATTAATCAGGGCTCACCCTGAGTTTTTTGGGGCTCAAGCCAACATTAAAATGGGAGCCTTTTATATATAACAAAAAAAAAAAAAAAAATTTGTGAGGCGAAATGAAAAGTACTTAAATTACTTAAATTGAATCAATTTTTCTATCTTTTGCTTCCGAATATAGAGCTATACTTCCTAGGAATCATAATTGTAAAATAAATTTAAATTGAAGAGAAATTCAACCAACATAGATTATTTAAAGCTCAATAAAAATTCAATCCACAACTACAATCCAAAGAACACCCACAAAATTGGTGAACAATTGAAGAAAATATCAGATCCAAGCTAAACAAAATCATGACAAAGTTTGAATTAAATTAAAAAAAATAGGGCACTGAAATTAGATTTAGAACACAAATCAAAATTAAGCAAGTCCTCAAATCAAAAAAAAACAAAGGCAATGCAATCAATAATAGAAGAAAAGAAAGAGAGCTAGCACTCATAGTCGGTGATTCAATGTCGTAGAAACCACCACACCGCGGTTTGCCTCCAACGCTTAGAATGTAGTGGGTTTAAGTGACAGAGTTTTGTTATTTACATACTTTACCCAATATATTTTTGTAATTTAATTTGGAGCCCTGCATTTTTTGGAGGACTTTTGTCTGGACTGTGTTGTGAAGTTAAGGAACTTGGGCTGGGCCTTAATTTAGAGCTACTAACATTACATGGATTAAAAATATTTTAGGACCCCGAAATTTGGTTAAATTTTGAGAGCCCAAGGCGACAGCTTTGCTTGCCTTGAGTTAGGCCGGGTTTGAGATCAATTTAGTTAGGCCTAATTAAAATTATCCCGTGGAAAATAAAAGAAAAAAGGGGTGGGCAAAATAAGAATTTATAAAATTTAAAAATTCTAAAAACTTTGAAGAACAAAATATTGAAAGAGAAAATTAATTACTAGAGGATGAAATAGAGGAGCATACTTCTAAATAGTTGATTTTCCAAGGAGCCTCTAGGCATATATTCGTATACTAGTAGTCTGTGTTCATCTTCACAACAGTATCCAATTAGCTTCACAAGATGTGGATGCCTTAGTTGCCCAAGAAATATCACTTCTGTCTGTTAACAAAATAGATGACAACATAAACTAATCAGTTCATAAAATCTGCCTATTTTGAGAAGTGGGTTAAAAGTCACTTTCTAACTTTTAACTCATTTTCCTCTCTTATAAAAAAGTAAAAAAAAGTTACAAATTAGCTTTTAACCATCTTCCTAAAATACTAGGCTATGTTTGGTTAGAGTTTCAAAACTCAATTTCACCTATTGGTTTGAGTGTGGTGTTTGGTTAGAGTTTTCAAAAATTGATTCCACACTCACTTTTGAGAACACGTCTACCCTGTCATCCTCCCGGACGGTCCCCTCGGACGTCCTACCGATTGACCGGAACAATGTTCGTATTTTTTGGGGGGGGCAATTGACACCTGTTATTTTTTTTGTTTATATTTTAAATAAAAAATATTTTCAAAAATTTTTAAAAATTTTTTATGAGTTTTTGAATAAAATTTTGGGTTGTGTGTTTAGTTATAAGTTGTAAGTTTTTTAATCAAACAACTTTTCTAATTTTAAAAACTCAAAACTCCTTCCAAAATTCATTTCAAAACTCATAACCAAACAAATTTTCTTTTTTCAAATCATAATTCCAAAACTCACAAACTCAAAATACAATTCTATTCTCAAATCATAATTCTAAAACTCTACCAAACGCTACATTAATTTTCATTTGGCAGCCACAAACTTGAAAGAATCAAATTTAGGGCGTGGGGACCCAAAATTAAAAAACACTAGAGGAACTGAGAGCTTATTAGAAGTAGTTTTTTAATCAATTTTTTGGGGGGCCTTCAGCAGACTTTTCATGCAATATTTTTTATTTTTTATTTCTTGAGAAGTTTTAGTGAAAATCACTAATAATTTAAAAAATAATCAAAATGGACAAAACGTGCACTAAAGATGCAAACACGCTAATTTAATTGAAAAATCAACAATTTAGGTAATTTATTTTTTAAAAATCTTCAAAAAAATTTTTTAAAAAAAAGAAGATTAAAATTTTAAAAGTCTACTTAAAAATGGATTTGAAAAACTGGTTTTGTTAGTGATACACCAAAGGAGGGTCAAAAAAAAAAAATAGAGAAGGCATTTTAGTGGAGAAAACTTACAAGCCATTCCCTGTGACCTTGGAGACCATCCAAATCCAAGAGCTTAATTGCCACAGGCTGAGGCTTCAAAGCAGAAGGCCGAAGTTTGCGATCAATGAAGCCCTTGAAAACGGGTCCGAACCCGCCTTTGCCAAGCAAGTTATAGGAAGAGAAGTTGTGAGTGATCACTCTCAGCTCTGCCAACGTAAACACATGAAGGTTTGAACCGGGTAGTGAGTTTGAGAGGTCCTCTGAAAACGTTGTTGAACTAGTACTCAAATCTGATTGATAATAAAGCCTCTCAAGTAACGAACTTTTCTCCGAAACAGCTTTCTTAGTCTTGATAGTCTTCGGCTTCTTAGGAGGAGGAGTTGAATCTGATGGGTTTTCACTTTTGAAACAACTTGGGATGAAGATGGATAGCCATGTAATCTTCTTCTTAACCCTCATTTCGTAGATATGTATATCTATATATATATATATATATATGTAAGTATGTATATATCTCAACGTTTACACTAAAAGCCTTAAAATCATCAAGTTGGTATTGTTATGATATGGAAGTGGAAAGGGTTTGATCAGATAAATATTTAAGGGGTACAAAACAAGGACACAGAGATGGGCTGGTGGCCGTATGGAATGGAAGTGGGCAAATGGTTTGGAGGGCACACCAAGAACTGCGATATTCTATTGACTAACTTTTCTCTCTCTCTCTCTCTCTCTCTCTCTCTCTCTCTCTCATGCTTTTGTTCTTACATATATATACATAATATGCAATTAAAAATATTATATTAAATTAGACTATAATAGTTCAACAATTCATAGTTAAAAAGTTAATAATCACTGAGTTTAATTGGAGGTAGGATATGATAGTTGACCCAGTGGTCCATATAGCTATCTTTTGGGACAGTGAGAATGTTAGAAATTTAGGCAAAGTTTGGCTATCCTAAATAAGTACACACTTTTTATCTTTTTATCTTTTTTCCATCACATCATCTCTCTACTTTTCTGCACATCTTTTCGTAAAAAGACAAAAAGTGCACTTATTTAGGTCATCCCAAACAACCCCTTAATGTTTGAGTCAATGGAGCGACTACGACCATTTCGTTATAATTTAGGAATTGTTGGGGGTGTCCTAAATAAGTGTATTTTTTGTCTTTTCGAACTAAAAAATTGAGAAAAAAAATATGAATGTTTGGGTTAACTTTTTGACTTTTTATGAAAAAATGTGTATTAAAAAATTGTATAAGGCCAAGTTTGGCAAGTTGAAAAAAAGTCAAAAAGTCAAAAAGTTATTCAAAAAGTTAAAAAAGTTATCACTATTTACCAAAAGTCAAAAATTACGGCTGCACAACTCCCAATTCTAATTTTCCCCTACAGACTAATTTATACAATTTTTTAACACACATTTTTTCATAAAAAGTCAAAAAGTTAACTCAAACATCCATATTTTTTTCCTCAATTTCTTAGTCCAAAAAGAAAAAAGTATACTTATTTAGGACACCCCAAACAACCCCTAAATGTGTGTAGGGGAAAATTAGGATTAGGAGTTGTGCAGCCCTAATTTTTGACTTTTGGTGAATAGTAATAACTTTTTAACTTTTTGAATAACTTTTTGACTTTTTAACTTTTTTTTAACTTGCCAAACTTAAAATTTACTAATCTCTTAACATCCTATAGTATAGAAAAATAAAATAAAATAAAAAATATGTAATCAACTTTTGTATTAGACAATAATAGACCACCTCACCTTGCAGTAGAAGTATGCAGGAGTGATCATACTAGATGAACAAAATTTTTATATTGAATAATGTAATCATTTTTCATTTTAAAGCTAAACACCAATAATTATGATTTAGAATTGTAAAAATGTCATTTTGACATAATTTTGTATTAATATTAAGTATAAAAAATTTGGATATTATTTTCTAGATATTTATATACAAAATGATGGTAGATATATAATAATCACTCCGTTGGTGGGTAAAAGAGTTTTTAGTCAATAAATCCCCCCCAACCCCCCACCAGCCCCCCTGACTTTGTTTCTAAGCTTTTGGAATGATTTATGAGGAAAGTTGTTTCTAGACTTTCTCAAAACCTTCTTAATTGGTTTGAAACGATGAACTTTACCAGCACAGTAAATATCTTGAAATATTGGAAAAAAAATATGACCCTTAAGCGTGAGTCTATGCCTCCGTTTGGGAAGTGGGTTGGCTTTTTAGTTTTTTGGCTTTTTTGGCTTTTTTAGTCTGGGCTTAAAAGTTTGGTTTGGGAAGGGCTTTTTGACTTTTTGGCTTTTTTGAGTTTTTTTGTGAGAGAGGAGTGTAATGATTATGGATTGGATGTGATGTTTTGTTTTTTGTGACTAAAAAAGTCTATTTTGTCTTTTGTGGCTAAATTAGCCAAAAAAAGCCCACAAAAGTTCTTGCCAAACACCACCATATAATAAACCATGTGTATTATTTTTTTTAAAGTGATAACTCCAATATTTACACATAGCGTTTGTTTGTTTGTTATTTAAGGCCTCGTTTGGCAAGTAACTTTTTTAGTTAAAAAGTCAAAAAGTTACTAAAAAAATCAAAAAACCAACAACTTATACCAAAAATCAAAGATTCCATTTTCTTTCTACTTTTTACACATCTTTTCGTAAAAAGTCAAAAAGTCATCCCAAATATACTAGTTTTTTTTGCATCATATTTTAGTCAAAAAACTAAAAAGTTACTAAAAAAGTCTGTTCCCAAACAAGGCCTAAGTCTATGAGTTGTTTTGGGAATTGGTTTTTAAAATAAATTTTTAACTTTTTATTAAACGATGTGTAAAAAAAATAAAAAAAAATAGTTAATTTTTTTTGTAGTGACTTTTGATTAAAATCGTATGTTACCAAATGTAAGAAATGGAAATTATAATAATAATTTTACCTAGTAATACATAGCAGTCCTATTAAAGTGTTTGCTTGCTGTTTAAGTCTATGTAAGAAATAAAAATTAAAAAAATAATTTTACCTAGTAATGCATAGCAGTCCTATTAAAAATATATATATAAATTACAATAGTGTCTGTGAATTATTGTTTTATGTTTATTACTTTTCTCAACCTTATTCGTCTGTCATTAAGATAAACAAAACACGTTTTTTTTGGCTTATGATTTTTGTCGGAGGGGCATACAGTGAGATGCTCTTTTAACTTCATAAGAAAATGGAAAAAATAATTAAAAAAAGAGAGTGGCTTCTCTCTAATTCCTAATCGGATTGGTGCTGTTTGGTGTAGCTGTTAAAACAGATTATAGCTTATAGCTTAATAGATTATAGATTATGACTTTAATCAGAAGCTGTTAACCTGTTTGGTATAGCTGTTGGATTATAGATTTAAGTTGCTGAGTAGTGTTTGTTAAATAAGCTGTGAAGTAGCTTTTTCAATTAATTTTTATTTTTTATTATTTACTATTTATCTACATTTTTATAAAAAATAATAATAATATTTTATAGTCCATTTGGGTCTTTTTCTATTTTAAAAAAAATAAAAAATAAAAAAATCTAAGAGTATAAGCGTGAATTAATATGTCAACAGCAGAAGCTGATAATCAGAAGCAAGGGGTGAGCAGCTTCTCAGAATCAGCTTTTTTGACTTAAAATAAGCTGTTAGAATCAGAAGCTGTTTGAAATAAGTTTAACCAAACAGTCCAAAATAACTTTTTAAAAGCCAGAAGCTATAAGCTGGCTCAAAAAAGCCCTGCCAAACACCCCCATTGTAGGGTGCTATTGACCAGTGGTTCTTATTTTGTGTTCATCTCGATAATTTAAATCATTCAATATATAAGAATTGTTAAGATATCATTTTTATAAAAAAATCACGTTAATCAGATATCAATAACTTTTTGATCAGACTACATTTGTGTCAATGATTTATGTTTAAAATCATACTTGCCATTAATACAAATTTGTTATGATCAATTAACTATAAATATCTAATTAATATAATTTTTTATAAAATGATATACTCAATCAGATTTATATATTAAACGACTTAGATTATTAAAATAGGTCTTGAATAGGCCTACCGGAGACTAACAACACCCTCCAATACTGGTGAGATACCTGTCGATTAAAGAAAAAGTAGGCTGGCTTGCAAAGTTACACAATTGTAGAAGCTAAACTAATGAAATTAAAATTTGAACATCATTTATATAATAATCTAAAATGTTTCTTTGGGATTTTTGAGTCAGTTGAGGATGGCGCTAAACCAAACCAATGCTTCACAAATGCCTACATGTTTCTCCTTGTAGATAGCGGATGATTATTGAGTATTTTTAGAATACGGTCACGTGATATTTTATAATATTATTATTGATGAATAAAATAAAATATTATAATTTTATATTAAATAATTAAAAATATAAATAAACATAATAAATAATAATTAGCGAAAAAGTACAAACACACAATATTGTAAGATTACATAATAATTTTCCACGCCACAGGATTTGGAAGACAGAAATTGATGGAAGACAGCCTTGCACTTATTAATTTAATTTAATTTTTTTAATGGAGAGAATAATTTTCATATCTTAAACCCGCACGAGCAAATGACACTTGCCATCATTTTTTATCACATGTTATCCTAGCCGCCAAACACATGTATAAATTAAAATGTTTGGGTTGCTATGATATTGTCATCGACCATGCTAGTTAGGATTGTAGAATAAAATCATATGGATTTTCTTAGTTAAAGGACAAAAATGTTGTTCAAATTATTTAAAATAAAATAAATTGGTTCGATTTATATGACTAAAAATAAAAATATAGAAACTAAAACTGCAATATTACAAAAGAAATAGAATTGAAATTAAAGAAATAGAAATCTAAAAACGAAACAAAAATATGAGATATGATAAGAACAAATCTAGAAAAATAAAGAGATAGCAAACTGAGACCTATTTATCACACAATATCTTTAAAATAGATTTGTCGTCTCATCGGAGGGTACTGGACATTTGTCTGCATCTACAATAGTGGTTGAATGCTATTACAGAGGCATCTTACTAAAGCAGCTCTAATGAACATAAGAATGGCAACTCTCTCTCTCTCACACACACTCAGGAAGAACTTCTAGAGACATAAGGAGACTGGGCATTTTTGATGTCTTGACAATAGGATGAGGGAAGCCTCAACATTCAAGGATAGCATCAATGGGCCAATCAATTCTGTATAATTGTTGTATTAACCCATCAGTTATAGAGCTCTGGACATGTGATGAAATTCAAAGAGCCATAACTCAGCTCTAGGTCAAAAAGGGAGAGGGTTGGTCAGCCACTGTAAGCACAATGTCTTTTTCGAGTGGCGTTGCTTCCCACACCGACTTGCTTTGACCAACAAAGAGTCATCACTTAATTTTTACAAGGGGAATTAAGAAACTTTTAACAATGAAAACTAAGTTAAGGCCTAGTCCGTCATAACCAGAAAATTTCTAGGTTCGAGAGTTTAGGTATAAAAAGGGAATGTCATTTTTATGAAAATACCCCATTTTGCCCAATGTAAAGATTGGCCTCTACTCATTTTCTATTTTATGATTTTAATAGTTAATTATTCACAAATTTCATTATTAGGCCTAAAACCCCTAACTAACCTAAAACTATGTTATTTGAAGAAAAATTAATATCATATATTTTAGATTGAATGAATAAAGCCATATTTTCATAAAAAGTGATTTTTCATTAAAAAAAAAAAGTGATTTTTTGATAAATTAAAATATACAATATTCATAAAACATACAAAACACACAATTTTGCATAGAAAAGCAATTAATTTGCATAATTGAAAAACAATGCAAGAAGCACACATATGCCAAGAGGATAGAGAGAACTTATCCGGATGCTTACTTACGCGTCTTACATGCATGCATAAAATAAATATGTCCTAATCATGCAACTAACATACAAAAACATGAACCTACGTCTGGTTTAAGGCTACTAATGATGCTTATGCACAAAATAAAACTAACGAGTAAAAAGTACAAATATAAACTAACTACATGATATCTCAAACTGGGCCATGCATGCTCATTTTATGATCAAAATAAACTTATAAACATGTTGTTCTAATGGGATAAGAAGAATATACAAAGAAAGGGGAAGAGAGTAAATAGAACAACTAAAATATATGAACTACATGGGGATTATGCTAAAAGAACTATCCTACATGCTTACATATTGAGAAAATGAGAGGAAAAGGGTACTGAAATTAAGAGGGAAGTTGAGAATACCTGGTGGTTTGCTTAAAACCAAGAGCAATCCAAGAGACGGGAAGAAAACCAAGCTTTTCTTACTTGCAAGCCTCCTTCAAGCTTTGGTTTCAAGTTAGGGTTCAAGAGCTTCAGTCCTTAGGTGTTTCTAGAGGCTTAGAGTGTTGGAACAATCTTCTGAGTAAATAAAATAAATGAATACTAATTCAAACAAAATAAAATAAAATAAAATTTACAAAATTATTTTGTTGAACCGAATCAATAATTAAAGACCAAGTCGAGTGTGTGACACTTTGTCCTTAAGACAGATTCGCCCCGCTACGATGCTTACGGTTGGGTGGCATCTATCTCCCAGGATACTTATTCTAAAACTAAAATGAAGAATAATGCACAAGAGAAAAATTCTGGACAGCAGTATATAAGATGCAGACTGATTTTTCAGATACTTTGGACTGTAGGAAATGAATCTATATATAGGCACAAAAAGTGACCAAAAATCTGTCCCAACAGGTGCATAAACTGCCGAACAGATGTGACACTGTTTTGAACAGGTTCTGTTTGAAAATTGAATCTGTCCATTGCATTGAACAAATTTTCAAACAAAAAGATCCGTTGGTTGGTTGGTGCAGTTTTTCAAACCTGTTGTAACTTTATTATTTAAACTATTTTGGAATATATATATATATATATATTAAACTATTTGAATATATGTATATATTAAATTGTTTGAATAGTTTAATAAATAAAGGAAGAGGTACAAACTTTAGGAAACCACTTAGGAACCAAAAATTTGAATTTAGAATTAAATTAAATTCCCACAATTACAAACTTTAGGAAACCACTTAGGAACCCAAAATTTGAATTTAGAATTAAATTAAATTCCCACAATAATTTTTATTGAAAAAATTCAAATGAATTTTATCTAAAAAATTAATGTTAGACCCGAAAACGACGTCAACTTCCATTCACTCATAAATGGTTTTCACGTTCCGTCTTCACCGTGTGACTTGCCACGCGGCAAGGAACACTTCACCTCTTCGAACCCACCCCAAAAGACGTACGGGGCCCACTCAATTTTGGGCTCAGAGTCGGCCCAAAATATGCCTATATTAACCATTTTTCCAACATAGAGTTGCTGTGAGGGTGCAAAAATTTCATGGCTACGGCTAGGGGGGAGGAGAAGAGGGTGTTTTTACTCTCTAAAGTTCACAAAATGGCTCAAAATCTTCCCTTTGAAAAGGAGGGGGAGAGGGAGGGGTCTCTTTTATAGGCAAGGGAGAAGGTTCTGGAACCCTTTCTAGGGTTCATCGCTTTCTCACGCCGCCTCTCACCAAAAGTGCACCAAGATTGAGTTTTCAAAAATAACTTTGTCACGCTTGGATGTGCGCACCCCCATTCTTGTGCGCAAACATAGATAAGGTGCGCATGTATGAGGCATGTGTACATGCACCCTTTGCCATGGTACACGTGTCATCCCTGCTTGCATTCCATACTTTTAGCTTGTTTGTGGCCTAACACTACAACAAATTACACACTTGGCGACTAATTTAGCTACCATTTTAATTTAGTCGAGATATATTGTTTTTTGACGACTAAAAAAAAATTTAGTCACTAAATATATAGTTATAGGTGACTTAAAAAAATTAGTCGCCAAAAGTCTGTATTTTACGCTACTAATTCTAGGTTTAGTCGCTGAATAAGCTTATTTGCCGACAAAAATATAGTTTAGTCGCCAAATATTATGGAGATTTTTTATACTTTTTGGTGACTAAAAAATTTAGCTGGCGTATATTTAATTTTTGTCGACGAAAAAAAAAAAAAAGCCAAATGATACTTTTGGCTACCAATATATTAGTCGCCATTACTTAATCTTTTGGCTGCAAAACAGTTTGTCGTTATTTATTACTATTTGGTGACAAAATAATAATTTAGTCGCTAAAAGTTGATTTTTTTTAATTATTTTTTTATAGAGGGAAACCAATTAATTTGGCACCTATATGTCTATTCTGTCTCTTTCTCTCTCTCTCTCTCTCTCATACAAACACACGATATACACTGTTCTGTAACACTTCTCGCTTTGTTGATACTACCAATCCTCACGCCCGTTAACCACCGTCGCTTGCCACCGTCGCACACCGCCACCGCCACTTAATCACAAGTATTTTTCTTTGCCTTTGTCACTCTCGGTCTCTATCATTCTCTGTCTATATCGGTCTCTCTCTCTCTCTCTCTCTCTCTCTCTCGCTTCCTCTATTTCCCCATTTCTTACACTTGCCCTAGGGTTTTATATGATTTTTGTTGTTTAATTTTGTGTTAATTTCTTAACTCAAAATCCAAAACTTTGAGTTCATTTCGTGTTGATTTTCCACACTTGCTGTAGGATTTGTGTTGATTTGTAGACAGAAATCCCAAATTCAAGCTCATGAGCAAGAATTTGGGACATGACTGGGGGTATTCTAATTCTAACCTATTTAGTAACAGTAATTAACTTGTACAGAAGGTATTGTCCACTTTCAATCAAGATGGTGAGAAAATTGAAGTAAATGTGGGGAACCCAGATGGATTACGAACTTTAAACCAAATGTAGAACTTTGGCATTCAATTTGCTTTTCTGTGATTCGATCCTTAGCTTGGAGCTCTGTATTGCATTTCTGTACTTATGAATTGTGTCATTTGCTTTGCATTCGTGTTTCAGATCCATCAATCTGTGATATTATGTTGTAAAATATACATATACCATCTCTCTTTGCGTTGTGTTCTAATAATTAGTATCAAATAAATGTCTGGGAGTGAAATTAGGTTCGAATTGGTTTGACCTGTTCGCTTTACTCATATCAATCTCTCTCATTTGATTGTTCTCTTGAGCTATATCGAACCTAAATTCATGTCCTTTTTGTTCAACTAAGTGGATCTACTTGAAGAAACATTTGATTAAGTTATAAGCTTTGTAATTCAATTTGTTTGGGCCAGATTTCAGATATATGTGTGTGTGTGTGTGTGTATTTTTGTTTGTCTTCAGCATCTTGCGTTTGTTGAGAAAAAGAAGGAAAATAGAACTGTTATGATGCTTTTAGAAACTTTGAAGGCCCTTGTTTGCAATTTTATTAGAGATTCTCAACTCAAGATGTCTTTCAAGAAAAGTAGTAATAAATTGGCCCTAAATATTTATTCCTTTTGTTTATTGTTGTTGTCTATCATGTGTTGTCATACTTCATCCATGACTTGGCCAAAAAGTGGATGATTATAATTGTGGGGTGGTTAGTGAGATATTAATACACAATGGACTACTCCAAAAGGTTAATTTGTTAGGCAGTGTAAATCAAATCCTTAAATTCATCAAGAAGAAAGTTAAGGAAAAGAAAAAAAATTTGATAGAAAAGAGATGGAGCAATTGAGAACCTGTTGAAGGGAAATGTTAAGAGTCACTACCAAAAGAACATTTTAATCAATAGCTTGAGACGGGACTTGGCACAATGGTAAGCTTTCTCCATTGTGACTTAGGGTTCATTACTAACGGTATGATATCTCTTTCATGCTTAAAGCAACTCTTGATTTGAGCCATCTTTCCATTAGAGGATTTAATTCACCTTTTGGACTCAATTAATTAAAGAATGGATGGTAATCTAAAATGGAGTAATAAAATTGAGGCAAAAAATGGTACAAGATAATAACTTGTTCGGGTTCAATCGAACGTTAATTGAACCCTTGAGTCTTAAGTCGTTTCATACTCATTAGTGATGAAAACGGTTCAAGATTCATTGTCAACTACTTCCCTTGATCTTTCATGATAGGAAGGTGGTTTTGAGAGTCTTGTTTTATTGCATTCATTGAATTTGCCCACTTGGTTCATAAGCCATTATGCAATGAAATTGCATCCATTGGTGGTTTGTGAATCAAGCTTACTACTCCTTTGAGCTGTTCAAATGATAAGGAGGGGTGAGTTGTGCAAACAAACCCTTGAGAATACACTGTCTTTACTCTATTTGCTCTCTGTTGCAGCAGAGAAGTTCTGCCAGCAGCGGCCAGCAGACCATCATTAGTGGACGACAAGCCCTCTACCAACCACCAATGCAAAATCCAACAGTGTACTCCCCAGCAGAACAGAGTTAGTTTGAAGGTGGAAATCAGTGCAAATGATCTACTGTGCAACAGAGACATTCAGCAGGAGAAACAATGCTTTTTTCGGGTGGAACCCGCTTTCATGCATGAGCCCTCCGTTGGTCCTCGGGATCCGCGTTATAAGTATATTAGTGTTATGCTTAAAATAGCCGCTTTGTACTTAATTAGTTAGAATGGTTAATTAGTCTCGTGATGTAATTATTTTAATTAGCTAGATTAGTTAATTAATTTAGTTTGTAATAATTACTTAAGTAGTTTAGCTAATTTAATTTATTTTGTAATAATTAGCTTAGCTTTAATTAGTTAGCTAGTTAACTAGTTAGTTCATTCGGACTCTCCTTCGTTAGAGCGCAATGTTGTAATAACGTGTATGTCTTCAAACCCCACATATTTCTGCCTTTTATTTACTAGCTTATGATAGTTAGATTAGAATATCATAATTTGTTTAGCATATCTCATGTTTGCATCCACTTTTATTACATGCACCAAGACTCGGTTCATCATTCTAACTGCATTGTTAGTAAAACATTATTTGAATACGTGCTTAGACCGCATGCTATCACATTTCTTCATATGCTATGCTAGTAGCCGAACCTATTTAGGTTACATATCACATGTGTTACATTAGTCATATTGCATAAGTTAAGATCATGCATTATTCTAAACTCTATCATTGTTTTTGGCCTAGAGTACTAGGTGAGCCTTTACTCACTTTAACATTTGCATGAATGTGGTTTGTTGCCATGTCTAGCATACTTGCCATGAGGTTAAGTGCTTAATTGATAAATTGCTTGAATGCTTGTGGATGAAGGCTAATTACTTGAATTAGAATAGTTTGAGTAAATGTTCGTATGCGATCACTTTTTCAAGTGGTACATATTTTGAAATAATTTTCAAAAAACAAACATGAATCAAGTGTTCTAATTCTTGCAAGTTAGTCTGTACTTGTGTGTGTGCACATCACATAGTAATGCTAGCCGAATAAACCGGAACAAGAGCATATAATGTACATAAGATTCATATCATGATTAATAAAGGCCGATCTTTGATCGGGCAAGCGGGGGTACTCAATTTTTGACCTTCCCCTCTCGTACCTAAGTCCCCGAGCCGAGACAATCTTAATGATGACAGACACGTGGCCTTTGGCACGAGTAATGGGTTTTCTAAATTTCTCAAAAATATTTAGGTGGCGACTCTGTATCTGGCAAAATAGTTCATTTTTGACATTTTTTATTCAAAATCGATTTTTCAAAAGATTTGTCGGATTGGGATTCTTTGGTGTTTATCTATTTCACATTGCACTTGTGAGATTAGATTCAAAACCACTGGAGTCCGATACTATAGGGCTTATTCGTCTTCCGAGAGGGGGCACGAAAAAGTCGAGCTACAGCTATTCGTCTTCCAAAAGGAGCACGAAAAAGTGAAGCTACAATTAGTTTTTTTTTTTTTTTAAATTTCCTCTCTTTTCTTTTCTTTTTTTTTTGCAAGGTGGTTATGTGTAGAGGTGTGTTAAAAATTAGACATCTTGCACCAACTAAGCCTGTATGGTTTGATAAGATGAGTGAGTTGGATTTGATTGGTTGGATTTCCAAGTCTTCCTGATTTGAAATAAAAATATAGTATGGACTTATACAAAATTATATGAAATTAACAAATTTTAACTAGTAGCCTAACTGATCAGTCAATTTTATCACCCAACCAGTCCAATTCAACTCACTCACCTTATCAAACCACATAGGTTGAAATTTTTTTTTTTTTTTGGAGCTGTTTTTTTTTTTTTTTTTTTAATAAAGGTGGTTATGTGTAGAAGTGTGTCAAAAAACTAGACATTCCGCACCAACTCACCGTACAAAATTATATAGAATTAATCAATTTTAACCAGTAGCCTAGCTGATCAGCCAATTAGGTTAGACTGGTTGAACGATAAAATTAACTTATCAGTTAGATTACTAGTTAAATTTTATTAATTTCATATAATTTTATACAATAAATTAATGTGAAATATCTAATTTTTTGACACATCTCTATGTATAATCACTCTTTAAAAAAAATTTGAAATAAATTCGAGTCCGCTAGCACAGCGTTTGAAAGTATCCTCGCCAAGAAAAAAAAGTAGGTGTGTGGGGCCATATTTATGGTAAAGTGAAAGCATATTTTTGTTCTGACATATTATCCCTAAAATAGACAGTTTTGAATCTCTCAAATTCGTCATTTTACTCGAAAAAATAGTTTGGACGTAATAGATTTATTTTGGGTTTAATTTTGATAATTTAAATAATTTATTTTTAAAAAAACTGTTAATTAGAATGTTTATATAAAAATTTAAGATAATAAGATATTAGTAGTTATATATTTAAATCACATTTATCTTAAGAAAATTGGTCGATTTTTTTAAAACAAATGTGATTCAAATATATAACTATTAATATTCAATCATCTTAATTTTTTATATAAATATTTTATTCAACAAGTCATAAAAAGTAAATGATTTGGATCATCGATATCGCTACTAAAATGAGCGCACTAAAATAACTATTCTTTCAAGTTGAATAACCAACTTAAGGGAATTCAAACTCAAAATAAAAAGGCTAAATTATACTTACACCCCCTAAGTTTTGGGTTTAATACATATCATTCTTTGATATTTGAGAAATTACACTAATCCCTTGTCATTATAATTATTTAGACGGAATGACGATATTGAACTCATGCATTCTCTCTTTTTTTACTTTACTTTACTTTTACCTTCTCTATTTTTTTTTCCCCTTTCCTTTGCTTTATTATTATTTTTTTTAATGGAACTTCTTCTATTTTTCTATTAGAAGTTGTTGCCTTTTATATAAGTATGTGATTTGTGAAATGAAAATATTAACCATATGGGTGAAAATATAATTTTTAAAACGTTAAGAGATGAGATGTAATTAGATCAAATCTCAAGGGTGTTAGTGTGGTTTATCCAAATGAAAATGCATTGAACATGAAGCTTTAAATGAGCAGAGGTCTTCTTTTAGCAGCCATGCCATGCGAGACCAGTGCTGGGAAGACTAGATTTACATTAATGTTGTGATAAATCTTATATGAATTATTTAATTCATAAATATTTTATTTATCATTTAATATATTAACACTGTATTAATAATAAGCATAAATAATAAAACCCTTTAACTTTTATTATTAAAATATTATATTTTGCCTAAAATGATCAACATGGACACATGCAAAGCATCGACCTTCTTCATTCCCCCCAACCCCTAACAACTCATTCATAATTCAGAACACCGGCGGCGCCACCCCATTCGAGGAAGGAATATTTGAAAATATTTTGTTGTTTTAATAAATATAGTAATATATAGCCTTATTTGATTAACATGATTAATAGTAAAAAAATTAATAATTTTATGAATTAATGCATAATTATTTATCTAATTAAATTAGTGAAATAATTATTTAGTAAGTATTCATTTTATTTTTATTTTTTTCTTTTATACTTGAAATTATGATCTTCGACTCTTCTCAATATTAAAAATTTACAAATTTTATCGTATTAAATGTTCACCGTATATATAATCAGGTTAATAAAATTTATAATTAAATACAAAACTATAAATATATAAACTAACAATCCTAATCATATATTATAATCTTAGAAATTAAACATGGCCTAAGTATGTTTTTTTTTTTTTATTATAGGAAAATCCTCTCACTCTCTCGCAGGTCCAGGGCAACGCCCCTTACAGAGATCACCAAGATGTCCTGTTGTCCGTTCCAAGATAGGAGACTTTAACCTAGGAACTTGCCCCGACCTCCAAAGACAAGCTCCGCTTAAGTCAGGACTCGAGTAGCGGGGGAGCATTGGGCCCACACCAAGTACTGTGGTAGTAACAACTTGAGACTAATCTCTTAACCAACTACCCTACGCCCTGAAAATTGGCCTAAAAAATTTTGAACTTGAGATCTAAGGTCTTAACCCTTAGGCCTTTATCAAATTGCCAAATACCTTGGGTTCTAAGTAGGTTAAATTAGTCTATTCTCAACTTTCAACAACCTATGTCATTCCATTGAACAGTCAACCTGTCAAACTCATTAGGTAAACATCTAGTCCACTCCAATAAACATCCACTTCATAGCTCACTAAAAGGAAAAAAATATATATAGTTAATTTTTTTGGTATATAAATTTTCTTTGTTTTTGCTTTCGTCTCTCCAATACGTAATTGTGTATACAATAATTCAGTGTATGTGTATATATCCTTGTAAATTTTTTTTTTTCCTTATTTTAAAATCTTGTGTGTCTATTCATATTCACAATTTATTAACCATTCAAAAATTTACTTTATAACTTACTGTACAAATTAATCATAGAGAAATTGAGAAAAAAAAAAATGCCTCATCTTATCACCCTAGTGATAAGGACAAAATATATTCACGTAAAAATTCTTATTTACATGTTTTGTTTTTTTGTTGAAATGGTGTCAATGTATTCAAATGCTTCTTTTGTTTGTGGTTTGAGAAATTTAGTTTAGGAAATTTGGTCACCAGAGCCGGCTTTGGCCCAAAGATGACAAAGCCATTATTACTTCAGGCCCCTAAAAATTGATTAAGAAAGAAGGGTCTTGAATTTTTTTTAGTTATTAGTGCCTATCAAAAAAAAATAAAAATAAATAAATAAATAGTTGATGTGGTGATTATTTAAAATTAATAAATAATTATTTTTATTAGGAAAAAAATTAAAAAGTCAATTGATATGATCAATTATTTGAAATAAATGGATAGTTTTTTTTCTCAAATACATAGATTGTGTATAAATTACAATTAATTATATCAGTTGTTTCTGGAAAAAGAAACTTTTCAAATTTGAAATTGATTAAATGTTACTTTCAATAAATTATATTACAAGAAAGATTGAATGGATTATTTATTTATTTTTTATTGAAAATGATTTAGTTGATAAGTTAGAAATAAGTTTGATTAGCACTTTTGCACTTAAAAATGCAAGTGATGTTTAAGTAACATTTTGTTGACTTTCTATTTGGTACTGAAGTTTAGATTATTTTGTTCATTTTTCTTATTGTAAACTTAATTATATACGTAAGTAAATTTTAATAGTTATATATCAAAATAACTATTTCGTAGACACTATAAAAAATAATAATAATTGGTTTGTTTGTATTTCAGATCGCGAGTAAGGTTGTATATCTTTTCAAAATTTGAAATAGCAAACTCTTAAGGTATAAGAGTTTTGGTCAATCAAATTAACCTCTTGCATAAAACTTTAATCTATAACAAAATGGTGATCAACTTTTTATTTTATTTTATATTTTAATGGGTTAAATATATAAATAGTCCATAAAGTTGGTATTTTGTGTTATTTTGGTCAATGATGTTTTAAATATGTAAATTTGATTATCAAACTATTAGTTTTGTAACTGAATACTCCTTACCTTTGATTCCGTCTACAATAGATAACAAAAGTAAGAATATTTTTGTCAAATCACTAATGACACTGTAAAAGTTAGAGACTAAACTGACACAATTGAAATATTAAAGACTAAATTGAAACAAATCATATATTTCAGGACTATTTTTTTCTTGTTTTGCTAATGTGTAAATATGATCTAACAAAAAATATCATTACTTCCGTTATCAATTATAAACGAAAACGGAGATTGGGACCATTTAATAACAAAATTAATAATTTTTAAATTAAATTAAACCATTAAAAAATATCAGTAATGAAAATGATACATGATTGATACTGTTTAACCACTATTCAATCAAGTACACGCAACAACCTTCTCCCATTTCTTTGTCTAATATTGAAATCTAATGAACTATTGGTCAATGCATACCGTCTCAGTTGTGGTTTTCAGTCACAGTATGCTATCGAATTTCAAAACATTAGGATGACCAAATAAGGCAGACAACTTACCTGATCACCCTTCTCCGTTGGATTTTTACCAAACACAAAGAAAACTCAATTTAAATCCTTTTCCCCTTTTTTTGACTGGAAAGTTTTGTTTGAAAGCAAAATGTTACGATTGGATTTTCAAGAGTTTAGTTGTTAACGTATAATCCATAAATATTGAGTTCCGTTATTTTTTCTTATTTCCTTATTTTAAAGTTGTTGATAGGACAGGGTCTCAATCTTTTGGGACCCACAACGAACTTTCAATTTGGTTAATGAAATAGTAAGTACCAACAATTTTTTTCCTAGCAATGGTTGAGAGCCACAATTTTTGTGACTCAAATGGCTTGAAATTGTCAAAACGACGACGTCGTCGTTTTGACAATTTCAAGCCATTTGAGTCACAAAAATTGTGGCCCTCAAACATTTTTTCGTTTTGACAATTTCGAGCCATTTGAACCACAAAAATTATGATCTTCAAACATTTTTCTTTTTTTCCCCCTAGCATCCACAAAATTTGTTGCTTCATTGTTTAAGAAAATTCAGTTTACACAAAAAAAAAAAAAAAAAAAAACCCTTCGTATTCTTCATTAGGATGATGAAATCTAATGAAATTTGAAATTACAAATAAAATCAATAAATAAAATTAGAATATCACAAGTCCCAAAATAAAAAATATCAATCTAGAACTTAAATATATTTTTCTCACTTCTTTTTTGGGTAAGTAATATATTTTACTTACGATAAATAAAAATCTTTGAGTGTTTACAATTCGTTTTTGACTTTCTGTTGGGGATAAGATTTGTATAAGTGGCAAGAGTTGACACTGGGCCCTGATTTCCATACCTAATTGCTTAGCTGTTTTTTTCTTGGGCAAATTATTCAGTATTTTTTTTTTGAAAAGTATGTATTTTATTTAATTTCAAAACTTTTTAGGTAAGCCTAAAAATTTTATATCTATGTATTTTATCCTCTCTTCTTTACCCTTTGTTTTTTCTCTTTTATCTCTTTTTCTTTGATATCGATGACGACGATGACCACGCAATCTTTCTCTTCTTCTTCTTCTTCTTTTTTTTTTTTTTTCTTTCTTTCTAATTTACAGTCACTGATGACCGGCAACTACCATTGATTGGAGTTCACGGGCAATCACCAAGCACCAACTCCTTACTTCGTGTTCATTGACGGCGAAAGAGATGAGTTTCCGATGAAGAAGATGAGTAGATCTACGTTAGATCTAGCTAAATTTAAACTAAAAAATAGTTGTCGAAGTATAAGCATCTCTCTATATTTGTCTTTTTCCTTCAATATCTTATTTTTAATACTTTTTCTGTACTACACACTTCTATTTTCCTGTTATAATGGAGAAAACTTTCAAGTTCTAAATAAATTCTTTTCAAGTTTTAATTACAGGCAGTGAAAACTGTAAAATTTTATAGTTTCAATTTTTTTTTTTTAGTGCTGAAATGAATCATTCTTTAAAACTGTAAAATTTTGCAATTTCATAACATGTGTTTTCAGTTTGACTAATAAGGATAAATACTTAATAAAATCATACTTTACAGTTTCAAAACTTACTTTTCAATTTGATCAATATTAGAAATTATTGCTTAAACCGTATAAAAATTAAAAACAACATATGTTTTTTTTCCATTGTTACTGTTTGTTGTTTTTAGGTTTTTTTTTTTTTCTTTTTTCAATTTATTAGGTAGCGTTTGGTAGTGTTTACGTTTTTGGTTTATGTTTACAAAATTATAAATTGGTTTTTGTTTATTTTTAGAAAAACATAAACTACAAACGCGTTTGGTTTGAACAAAATGTTTGTAAAATTTTAAAAACATAAACTAAAAATATGTTTATTCAGGCCTAAAATATTTATATTTATTTTTTCTTATTTATGACAGTGGGATCATACACATTATAATTGGAAAAAAAAATTAATTAGAAAAATTAATTGAAAAAAAAAAGTTATTTGAAAAAAAATTTGTTAGTCAAACTTTTAAATTACTATTTAAAAACCAACGAAAACTCAGTTTACATTTTTTTCTCAAATTTACAAACTGAGACAACTATTTATAAACCAAAAAAAATTATCAATCAAGTTTTTATGACTGTTTTTAAAATTTTTGTAAATTGAAAACTGAAAACGAAATGGTTACCAAATAGGCTCTCAATATTTAGCACATTTTGCTATGTTTTTTCACTTTAATTTATCAGATTATTATTTTTTGGGGGCAATATTCTAGACATTCCGGTAAGTCTCCGGCGATATTCTTAATGTCCAGCGAACATTCTAGACATTCTGACGACTTCCGATGACGTTCAGAACACTCCTACGATACTCCGGCAAATTTTCTAGTGATATTCCGGCAACTTCTTAGTGATGTTGAACATTCCGACGAGTCTCCGATGATCTTCTGATGAAAGTCCGGCGATAGTGGGATATAGCAGTGTCTTTAAATTTTTTTTAAGGAAAAAAAAACTAAGATTTTTTGGTAACAATTAAAAATATATAGGACTAATTGGTGTAAGTGTTTTGTTTTGGGATTAGATGAATTTTGAATTTTGTGTATGAGACTTATTAGTAAGTTTCCCTTCTTTTTTTTTTTCTTTTGGGCATTCTGCCTTTAGTTTGGGCTTTAAGTGAGTATTTTAATGGGATAATCATGGGCCAATCCCATTAAATGAATTTAAATACCATTAAGCTTTATTGACTTTTTAAATACACCATTAGGTCTTAAAATGTCTATATTACCCTCATTGAATTCATTAATCTTCATTAATTTTATCTTTTTCTGTTGTCTTCCATCTTCTCCATTTTTCTAGAAAACTCTTCTTTTCTTCATCATTAGTGCCATCTCTCTCTCTCTCTCATCATCACTGATCTACATCACTCCATCATCAATCTACACTATACGTCTCCAATCTCCGCTCTAGTTTCGTCGATCCACCGATCTATTTGTTTTAGTGGTGTGTAGACACCCCATTTTTGACCAACCTTAAGACCCAGACGTCACCGATTGAGCGCTCGGTGATGTTGCATATTGTGCTCGTTCAGAAGTCTCAGAGTCGCGGCTGCGAGCCCTGCCTCCGGACTTCCGAACTCTTCTGTGCCTTGTCTCGGTTTGCGAACCGGACTCGATTTTCTCTGTTTTCTTTCCTGAGGGAAGGGAGAGGTCCCGTAGACCATCTCTCAGTGGCCGTGGGCTACATTTTGTGGCCGTAGGCCATTTTGCCCATTTCGGAGCCCGGTTCCCGATTTTCGGAGCCGTCAGGCCGTGTGCCTCGGTTCGGGACCACCCAACCATCTCCGATTCCTCCGGTTTTTGGCATGCATCTCATTTACTCCCTTTCGAGGGACACTGGGGTCTTAGATACCCACTTCGTGGCCGAATGCCACTTTCGGTGCTTAACGGCCTATTTTCGGGATCCCGAACTGCGTGTTTTGGCCCCCGAGCATTCGTTTTGCATCGGTTTTTGTTCATTTTTGGCAGGTACCTCTGTTTTATCACCAGGAAGATCACTGGAGGGTGGGAGGCCAGCAATTGTCTCAGCAACCAGTTATGCTCTTCCGGCGCCCTCCGACGCCCGTTGTTCTCACTTCCGGGCTAATGTTGAACACCCTAGGGCCATTTTCTTCAAGCCAAAACCACATATTTGTGTTGTACACACATGGGAGGATCCTAAAAACACATGGCCAGCCAGTAATTCTTTTGTCCATTTTGAACCCTCTTTGAAAAGTGGCTTGTTGTTTCTCCTGTTTCAGAGTTGCCAATTTCCAACCACAGGGTCTTGTTGTACACACATGGGAGGACACTTTTCTCCTATGGCCGGCCATTAACTCAGTGTTTCATTTTTGCCCCTTGGCCGGCCGGCCATAGGGGGTGGCCGGCCAGCCACCTGCAACAAAAGTGGTTGGCCGGCCATGCTCCTTGGGGTGTGTGCCTTGTAGCTGTATAGCCTTTTTTCTCAAAAGATCTGTATCCGGGGGGGATATTTTTGGAGGGAAGCTTGGAGGAAGTTTCCTCCCTTCTTTTCCTCCTCTTTTTCCCCCATATAGTTGGCCTCCCAACTCAAGAAAAAGGGTTAGAAAATTGCTCTCAAGCTCAAAAACACACATCCATCTCTATCTCTCTTATTTCTCTCAAGTTTGGTTCCATTTCTTCATCATCATCAAGCACCACCACCACCACTCCATTTCCAGCAGCAAGGGGGGCTTTCTAGCAGCTAGAAGGCATCCATTCTTCAAGCAAGAGGCAGCCAAGACTTGTCTACAAGGGTAAGCTTCCATTTCCCTCTTTTGTAGCACTTTCTTGCTTCATTTCTTAAGCATACTTTATTATTGTTTTGGGCTCCGACCTTAACTGAAACTAGGTCTATTTTGAGCTATTCTTAATGTTTGTTCAAGGGCTCAACCCTGTTTGAGCCCTCTATGGTGCACTTGCTTCAATATCATCTTGTATGTCAATATTTTGCATGCTTTTTCTAGCCTATGAGTGATCTGTTTTCGAGCATAATGTAAACTGTAAGTGGGCCTATTTTGAGCCCCTATTCAACATTGAAGAAGGGCTCAACCCTTTTTGGCCTCTCTATCATGCACTTGCTTCATAATCTCTCATATTTACCGTAAATTTGCATGATTTGTTTGACCTACATTTAAATTGTTTTGGAGCATGTCATGAACTGTGAGTAAGCTTATTTGGTGTCCCTCTACAACATTGTAGAAGGGATCAACCTTTTTGGGGGTCTCCATGTTACACTTGTCACTATACCCCTCTTTGACCCCCATTTTTGCATGCTTTTTTAAGCTTATCTAGCTTCTGTTTTCGGCCATCATCAGAACTGGAAAGAGTCATATTTTGATCTTCTTGACATATTTCATTAAGGGTCTTTTCTGGTTTGATGAATTTTTGGGGTACCTCATGTTATAGCCTTATATATCCTAGTTCTTGCATGACATTTTTAGCATGTTTTCATACTGAGTTGGGGGATGTCATCTACTGTAAATGTTCATATTTTTAGTCCCTCATCAGTATTGTAGAAGGGTACTTTTCCATTTGGGCATCGCATGTATCACTTGCTTCAATACCCCTCTTGCAGGGCCATTTCTGCATTCTTGTTTAATCCTATGTGTGCTTGCTGTTTAGCCCTTTTTATGACTGAAAAATGCTTGTCTTGGGGCTGCATTGCTACTGTATTTTCATTCCATATCCATATTGTGCATACATTGCATAGCTATAGGCTATTTCGGGCGCCTAATATCGCATTTCGGGATCATTCCATGCTTCGGGTGCACTTTGGCCATGTTTCGGGGCTGTTTTCCCCAACATTTCAGTGCCAAAATTCATTTGCATGCTTGCATATCATTTCCATGCCATTTCGTGCCTTACGGCCATTGCCTCGGTTTGCGTGCCCGTGTGTACGCATTTCGAGGCATCTCATTTTCATCCAACGGCCTCTTATGTGAGTGTGGCTGAGGTCCACTCATGTTAGTGTAAGTCCATTTTGCATTTTGTATGCCATTTTAGTCTCATTGCAGTGCGTATGCCATTTACTCGGTTTGCGCGCCCGTGTGCACGCATTTCGAGGCATCTCATTTTCATCCAACGGCCTCTTATGTGAGTGTGGCGGAGGTCCACTCATGTTAGTGTAAGTCCATTTTGCATTTTGTATGCCATTTTAGTCTCATTGCATTGCGTATGCCATTTACTCGGTTTGCGCGCCCGTGTGCACGCATTTCGAGGCATCTCATTTTCATCCAACGGCCTCTTATGTGAGTGTGGCTGAGGTCCACTCATGTTAGTGTAAGTCCATTTTGCATTTTGTATGCCATTTTAGTCTCATTGCATTGCGTATGCCATTTACTCGGTTTGCGCGCCCGTGTGCACGCATTTCGAGGCATCTCATTTTCATCCAACGGCTTCTTATGTGAGTGTGGCTGAGGTCCACTCATGTTAGTGTAAGTCCATTTTGCATTCCGTATGTCATTTTAGTCTCATCGCATTGCATATGCCATTTACTCGGTTTGCGTGCCCGTGTGTACGCATTTCGAGGCATCTTGTTTTCATCTCATGGCCTCTTATGTGAGTGTGGCTGAGGCTCTCTCATGTTAATGTAAGCCCATATTGCATCGCATATCTCATTTTAGTCCTGTTGCATTCCGTATGCCATTTTCTCGGTTTGCGTGCCCGTGGGCACACATTTCGAGACATCTCATTTTAGTCTCATTGTATATCATATTTCATGTCATTTCATACCTTAGGGCCATCACCTCGGTTTGCGCGCCCATGTGCACGCATTTCGAGGCACCTTTTTTTATCCGTCGGCCTCTTATGTGAGTGTGGCTGAGGTCCACTCATGTTAGTGTAAGTCCAATTGGCATTGCGTATACCATTTCATGCCTTAGGATCATCGCCTCGGTTTGCGTGCCTGCGTGTACGCATTTTGAGGCATCTCATTTTCATAGCATTGTGCATGCTAGGATTGTATTTTAGTTGCATTCATGCATATCATGCATATTGCATCATGTTCGGGATAGGAGTTAGCCCGGGCACGGGAAACGAGGCACGTTCCGTACTCCGAGTAACGGAACGGGTCTCAAATCCCAAGTCACCGACACTCCGGATTACCCATGATGGAGTTAGGTTTTGTTGTAGCATTTATCTGCATTCATCCTATATTGAGTTGTGCAATTCGACTCCTCGGCCATCATGCATCGAGATGCGTGATTGGTGGCACGAGGATCGAGGCATGCATATATCTGTGAAATACATTGCTATGCCCCTTTCCTGCTCTCTGTTGCAGCAAAATGAAGAATCAGCAACTTTTCGGAGTCTGGCACGCATTTTGAGAAGCATTGCAAACAGAGACTAAATTAGGCATCCCAATGGATTTCTGCGCAAAACAGCCCAAAACATGCATCACTTCATTATCCGGAGCGGAGTCAAGGCAGTCCCTGGCTTGCATGCCAGTTTACAGTTTTTCTTGGTTAATTTGTTAATTAATTAGGAATTTGTATATTATTCGGACTGTATTATTTATTTGGACCCTCTGTGCGAGGGCATAATTGTAATAAGTGTGGGTGAGTGTGATGTATGTCTTCCAACCCCACGTCTTTCTCCCTTTTATTTACTTGCTTATGATGGTTAGATATAGGGCATATTTCAATTAGCATACAGTATGACAGCATGTTTGCATCATTCATCTGTTTTGCACGCACCGGGCTCGGCGTATCATACAAACTGCATTTGTATTCCAATTCCAAATTGAGTACATGTTAGCTGTAGCATTCCATATGCCATGTTTAGAATAGCCGAGCCTGCTATAGTCGCATCTTTGCATGTGTTGCATTAGGCATTACTGTATAATTAGGATCATGCATGATTTCTAATGAGCTACTGTTTTTGGCTCGGAGTACTCGGTGAGTTTTATGCTTTAGCATCCTTGCATGCGTGTGAATGTTGCCATGAATAGCATGCTTACCATGAGGCTATGTGCTTACGTGATATAACTGCCTTGAATGCCTGTGGGTGGAGGCTGAGTTACTTGGATTGGGATGCATTGAATGTTTGTTTTAAGCCCACTAGATAGTGGCAAAATCATGTTTTCTAAGCCCACCCGAGGGTGGCAAATCCACGTCTTAGCCTACCTGCAGGTAGCACCATCAAACCATTTGCAAACAAACAAACATGAAATGTCTTGTTCCATTTCAGGCGACTCAGTCTATACTTATTTGCTGCGAGCATCACATAGTAACCTAGGCTAATAACCGGAATAAGAACTCACAATGTTTTCAAAGTAAGATATCATGGTTAGTAGAGGCCGGTCTTTGACCGGGCGAGCGGGGGTGCTCACGAAGTGACCTTCCCCAATCGTACCCAAGTTCCCGAGCCGAGGCAACTTTGGTGATGACGGACACGTGGCCTTTGGCACCGAGTCAGGGTTTCCTAAATTTTCCCAAAAATAAAATATTTAGGTGGCGACTCTGTATCTGGCAAAGCAGTCTATGTTTGGCACTTCTTTCAAAAAATCTGTTTTCCAAAACGATTTGCCGGATTTGGACTCTTTGGTTCAAGATTAAGAACCGTGACACAAATCGAGTCCGAGCTGTAGCGAGGTCCCCCGCGGGCTTGTTACATGGTGAAATCAACTACAAATAACTTCAAACAATAGTTTTTTTTCAGATCTCATTCGTCATCTCTCTCTCTCTCTCTCTCTCTCTCTCTCTCTCTCTCTCTCTCTCTCTTTGTCTCTTTATTTTTCAAAACAGATCTACTGCAAATTTATTTATTAGTGTTAAATTTATCAGTATATCTTGTTTTGTATGTACGTAAGAGAATGTGCCTTGTGAGCAAGTGAGTGTGAGTGAATTGGTCATATTTGGCATATGTAATTTTTTTGAAAATTGCCCAGTGATAAATTTATCATTGAAATGTTCAGTGAAAATTATCACTAAATATATCAGTGATAAATTTATCAATCTATCTTATTTTGGATGTGTGTATATGACGATGTGTCTTCTGATTAAGTGAGTGTGAGTGAGTGAATATCACTAAACATTTAAGTGATAAATTCATTGTTACACAATTTTCACTGTATTCGAAAGATAGTTTAAGAAAGAGCAAAATTATGTTCAAGTACTAAATACCGAAACAAAATACATAAAGATAAAATATAAAATAGCATATTCTATTTTATTACAGAAATAAAATAGAACTTGTAAAACAAAAATGAAATGAAACTAGAAAATAGGAAAAATACTAACAGAATTATTTTTCCGAAATGATCAAGTCTAGCATTTGACACTATTCCCTTAAGACAAATTTGTCCTCTCCACGGTGCTTCCGGAATATGGACGTCTATCTCTCAAGACAAAATGATCGACGACAGTTAGTAGCAGCACTACAAACTAATTGCCCAGCGAACACACTTTATGTTTACATTCTCTCTTTCTCTTTCAAAGAAAATAAATGCAGAAGTATACAGGAAGCAAAAGCAGAAGAATGCACAAAAAAATTAAACAAATGGAGGACTCCTAATTTATAGAAGAAATGGTGGCTGTTTGAGACAAGAGCTACATGCAGGAACTGGTTTAGAGAGCAAAAAGGGAGTGTTTGAACCAAACTACTAACGTTCAAAAATGTTGGGTCAATTCGAAAACAAATTTGAATTTTGAGCAAAAAATTTAAATTCCAAACAGTAGGAATTTAATTTAAAATTAAATTTTTTTCCCCCCAAAAGATAAGTATTGGGCCAGACAACACCAAGCCCAACCCAACCTCACACCTACGCCCAAGCTTCATCCGATCTGAGCGAGTAGACAGCGGCAGCGCACGTGTTGTTTTTGTTTGAGTCTAATGGGTCAAGCCCACTTTGCTCATAACCTTCCCCTTCACAAAACTTGAGTGCCTCTTGGGGCCCTCCCCAAAGTCCAAACTCAAGGCCTACCCCAGCAATGTGGGATAAGCTTTTTTTCATCCCTTATGGAAAAACCCACCAAGACACCATTTTCATGGTGCTCACTTTGGCATCGATTTTCTATTCACTCGATAATGGTTTTGAGCAACCAAATATACTACGTAAATCTCTATGCGACAAAGAACGTGTTACCACCTAGACCCGCCAAATTCGGTGTATGGGTCCCACCTCTATTATTACCCAAAGTTAGGGAAAAACTTATTTTCCCAAAACCATTTCTAACATTTATCACTAAATGTGTCTTTGTTTTGTTGATCTTGTATTGATCGATGATGGTGAAAACTGATGTGAGCATTTTTTTGATAAAGTTTTTATTTTTTTCTCATCATCTCTCTCCATTATCTTCATATTTATTTATTTGGTATGTGTATGTCTGTGTTGTTGTTATCAGATCTGAGTAGGTGGTGGTGGTGGTGGTGGTGGAGGAGATTAACATTGTTTTTGTTAGAAAATGGTTGAAAAAATGTTGCCAGAGATTAGAGGTGGTTGCCAGAAATCATTGCCGGAGGAAATGGTCGTTAGTGGCTGAAGTTGGTCTCCGATGGCTGGAGGTGATGTGATTGCCAGTATATGTCAGTGGTTGGGTGCCAAGGCAGTGATCTTGTGGGTGAGGGAGGGTATTTTGGTGATATCAATAGATAAAAATATATAGGACTCATAGGAAAATAAGTTTGATTAATAGGACCGGTCCGTAAGTGTCCCTTATTTTAATTTTGGATCATATATAAGAGTTGGAAATTTTGAAGTCCTAAATTTAGTCTAATTTTGAGAGTTCAAAGCGATTTCTTTGTGGGCTTATGCCCAAGGCCAGCTCTAGTTGTTCACCATTAATTCTAGATTTCTTCATTTAAAAGTCTTAAACAGTTACATCTTCTTTACTCATGCTTACCATTTTGAGTTGTGTAATAAATTAATTCGTGCTACCAAATTTACAAGGGTTCTAGGCTTTTGGATTGTTCATAGCCTCCATTCACAAAATATATAGCCCCTGAAGAACTTTTGTACCTCCTTGAACCTGCCTAACATAGATGGTAATCTTTAGATTTATGTTTGTATGTAATCTCATGATAGTTTAATCAAGCTATTTGTATGTTTTGATCTTTCTGTCATCTTTGCTTAGTTTAGGACCTGATTACACCCTTTGTAAATATGTAAATTATTTATTTTATTTTATGACTTATTCATAAAAAAAAATAATTAAAAAAAAAAAAAAAACAAGTTACATCTTGTAATAATTAGTTACATCTTAATACAATGTCTTTGTTTTTTCAAAAATTCTAACATGGTATCTGTCATGACCCGAACCTGCCCCTATAGATTAAGGTCATAACCGGCCAGTAATCATGAGATTACCTACGGCCTCAAATCAGATTAGAATATACACCATCAGAGTTAAGGGGCCAGACGAAAGTAGACTTAAAAATTTTGTCCAACGAGCTATGCTTACATGGCATGTCAAAACATTTCACATGTACTTAATAATAACTCACACCACACATCAGTAGTCAACATCTTGTATATCCAGGATCATTCAAACACATAGTCAGCTAAACCAAAAGCTTATTCCAATAAACGGTCTATCGCGACCAATAGAAATAGCAAAACGGAATACAAAAGTTCATAACCAAAGCCTCTTGCGTGAGGCACCTGGGCTGACTTCACAAAACTCGGGTTCCTTTCTTAAACTTCACTAAGGCTGGGGTTGAACGTCCCTTTGCTCACCTACATACATATAAATGAGAGTGAGCTAACGCCCAGTGAATAATATCAAAATAAAGAGGTTAATGAATGAGATTCGTTCATAAATGAATCATACTTATAATGTACATATTTGAACCACTATTCTCATTCACACCAGATTTACAAATCTCGACAAAGCAAAACGACCTTGGGTCCAACACATCATATCCATATGCAAACGACCTCAGGTCCAATTATTATACAAACAATACGACCTCGGGTCCATCTATACAAAACGGCCTTTGGTCCAACCAATTCTCTATTCAAAACGACCTTTGGTCCAATTCGAACACATCAAACGGCCTCGGGCCCAATTCAAACATATCAGGTGTATCAGACGGCCTCGGGCCCATTCTCTTTATATTCATATCCATGCGCATTTCATATTCATGATCATGATCCCTTTCATTCAAACGGCCTTTGGCCCATCACGGTATTCCAACATCTCAAATGACATATTCAAATGGCCTTTGGCCCATCCTTTCATTCATGTCTAATGGCCTTTGGCCCAATCGTTCATATCCAACGGCCTTTCGCCCAATCATTCATGTCCGACGGCCTTTGGCCCAATTCAGATATATCAAACATATCAACGGCAAACGGTAATTGGCAAACGGAAAACGGCCTTAGGCCCAATTCAATTTCATCAAACGTATCAAATGGCCTTATACAAATTAGGTGTATAGAATACTCATTCAGATTTCAAATCAACAAACGGCCTTATACAAATTAGGCATATAGAATACTCATTCATATTTCAAATCAACAAACGGCCTTATACAAATTAGGCATATAGAATACTCATTCATATTTCAAATCAACAAACCCATGGAACTTATACAGAAGTAGCATTTGGAAAGTGACATACTTGAAAATATCTTCACTAAGATATTACTCACAGTGATTCGCCGGTGGATTTGCCCTTGCACTTGACCCTACATAATTCATAACACAATGGGTCACAAACGATCCAATCCGCTCTTAATTCATACATCCCTCTCAGGCTTCTTTCTATTTTTTTTTAAACTCATTTACAATGCTTAACACACACCTAAGAGTACTTAGAAATGAAAGAGAACGGAAAACGAAACACAAAACATCTTTACAAACTTTCTGAAACAGGGCTCCCCGCTCGAGCGGACCCCTTTGGTCTGCAAAAGTACTGGTTGCCTCAAATTCACGCTCGTGCGTGACTTCGGACGCTCGAGCTGAAATTCAAACTGCATGGCTTGGTGCTCGAGCGTGAATCTCCCCGCTCGAGCGGACATCATGGCTGCAAAACTTCTGGGAACCTACATTTCACGCTCGAGCGGCCCTTCCCCCGCTCGAGCAGACATGCGAAATTCTAGAATTTCCAGAACTATTCTTGAAGTTCAAACTTGATATTCAAAGGATCAAAACTCATGTTTTTGACACAAAAGCATGGAAAACATTACATAACATGAGGACAATAGCAATATGAGACCAATTCTTCAAAATCATGATTTTAATTCTCAAGTTTACCACCAAAACACATTGCTTCATGATTAAACTTCAATGTACATATGACTAAACTCCATAACTTCATGGATCATTAATGCATGTGTATTATAGATCTCAATATCATTTCAAATGGCACAAATGATGCCCATTCTCATGAAACTCAACAAAACCATGCTTGCATGTATGATTCAACACTCAATTTCTCATATTCAACTTCTTACATGCTTGATTATGCAATTTCATGGCAATCCTATGCATGCATGCTCAATCTATCTTCATATATAACTTAATTCACACTTTTGTTTACAATCTAGCTTCAAATTCTCAAAATTAAAATTACAATTTGTGAATCAATGCTCAAATACTCACCTTGGAGTTCCAAGCTTCCCATTTCTAGCTACTTCTTGGAGTTAAGCTTCTAAATTCACAACTTTGAGCCAAGATATACAATTCTCCCTCTTCCTCTCTCTAGAACCGGCCTCTCTCTCTCTCTCTAGAGTGTATAACCGGATTTGAGTTCATCAAAAATGAAGAGTTAAGTGTAATAAGGCCGTTATATAGTCCTTCTCTTGATCCAATTTGATTATAGCTAATTAATAGTACTTAATTAGTCGTTCTTAATCTAATTATTTTGATCCGAATCAATTTTCAATTAAATTTCACCGTAGGTTCTAAAAATTACGCTAATCACATTGGCGTAATCAATTTCGGGTTCTGTGGCCGATAAGGCCTTCAATTTAAATTCTAAAGCAGATAATCAAACAGATTCTCCTACGGTGAACAGATAGAAATTCAAAACCACATATATTCATATAAATGGCACTCAAAATCATATCAAACACATAATCACAGTCATAATCAGGATTAATTAGCATAACACAGACCAGGGTTATCACAGTCTTCCCCCCTTTAGGAAGTTTGGTCCTCCAAACTTATTTTACCTTTAGTTGAAAACAATTCAAAATACTTCTTATTCAACAGTTCCAATCCTATCCTTTTGATAGTTATTTGCTTAGTCTCAAAATCAAGCAACACTCTGTTCTCAATCAATCAGAGGCTTACCTTTTTCGCTATACAAGGCTTTGCACGGTGCCACACCAATACTAGAGTGTAAGCTGTTGTTGTAAGCAAAGTCTGCCAACGATGGATAGATTTTCCAAATTTCCTGAAAAATCTACTACATATATTTGGAGCATTTCTCCCAAAAAGTTCTTTCTAATTATTCATCGATTTTCGGATGGAAAGCAACGCCGAATCATAATTCAGTCCCCATTGCCACTTGAAGGCTTGTCAGAATTTAGACACACTTAGGATTCCTGTCTAAAACAATAGATACTGGGACCCCATTCAAACAAACAATCTTATCGATGTAAACAGTGGCTAGTCTATAAGCATTATATGAAAATTTCACAGGGAGGAAATGAGCAAACTTAGTAATTCTACATACAATAACCCAAACGGGACTTAAACCTTGGGTGTCCGAGGTAGCCCCACAATGAAATTCATAGTCACATATTCCTATTTCCATTCTGAAATAGAGAGAGTTTGAAGTAGTTCCGTCTATATCTGATGTTCAACTTTGACTTGTTGACACCGAAAACATTTGGACACAAATTCACCAATTGCCCTCTTCATGGTAGGTCACCAACACATTTATTTCAGATGTCAGCTAACTTTACCATAGAAGTTCGGTCTATTCCCTTGTCACAAAAGTTCAATTCATTCTTCAATAATTCCACAATCCCCAATCCAATTCGGTATTTAGTTCAGTGACTTATCACAATTATCCAAGGTTAATCAAAAGTCTTCAGGAATTTAAAGTGGATCCAGACACTGATTCCCGAGTCAACAAAGGTAACAACAAGGCAATTGACCATACAATGTACATAGTTCACATATCCCCATAGCATTGATTGCAAAGTGCAATAATACTGGAGCAGTCAATTTCTAACATAATACATGTTTTCTCAATCATTCAACAGTTTACAATTCAGTTCAGTATTCAATTCCCTGTTCCATCGAGTCTCCCCATATTATCTGATAGTTGTCAAGAGCATAGGGCAATTCATATATAAATCCCCATGACGTCAAAGATAATATCAAAGGAGTCAATCACATGTTAAGCACAATTTACACATCTTTGGAGCCCCAATTACAGAATACAATGGCACTGAGTAGTTATTTACAAGGTGCTCTAAATTCACACATTTTCGGATAATCGAGGTTTTCTAATCCCAATAGTGTTCACAATCAAGGCTATTCGCGGTTAACAATTACCGTAACATAAATTCCCAACATCCGACAACACTGAAGCAACTATTCTCCCATTCAAAACAAAACATAATTCGACTAGTCAAAGATAAATGTTCAGTATTGTTTATAATCAAATCGATTTACCACCATCGATTCCCATAGCGTTAAATAGATAAGAATTCGGTAACACAGAAGCAGTCATTCCTTAAACATCCAATCACTGGATTTGCACACTTCAGTTCATTTATAACACATATGTCCCTAATAGTTGAAGGTTGGTTCTCAATGGTGTTCATGGTTAGATCAATCTGTTGATAGCCCACATTAGGTCTTTCAAATAAGTTAAGTATTTCAAACGGATTCAAGTTTTGGGTCTATCAGTTTCCTTGCCAAGAATAATCTGGTTATTCATTCATAAGCAATTCGTAATCTCTCTTAACAAATCAAATCAAATAGAGGGTCTTATCAGATCAATCCAAGCAAAGGTCTTGTCAAATTAAATCAAACAAGGGTCCCATCAAATTATATCAAATGAGGGTTCTATCAGGCCAAATCAAACAAAAGTTCTATCAGATCGAATCAGATAAAAGTTTTCTCAAATGGGGTATATTTGGTTCTGTAAAGCATACTTCGTTTGCTTAGGTACATAGTCAATAGTTCCACAACTGTCCTAAGTTCACCAGTTCTCAAAGTCATAATTGAGTCATTCATTACAGTTGTTCATATCGAAGTGTTTTAGGTCATGTACAATATGACATTGTCCACATAAGTTCACATGTAAGTGCACATGCATGCAGTTGTTCATATCAGGAGGTATGTATCGTAATCAATACAGCAGTTCCCAAATAAATCTTATATGCAAGTACATAGTGCATAGTAACACATTAAACAAAGTTCATCGGTTACACATAATATAGGATTTGTCACGCGAAGGTTCCAAATTAGTCACAAAAGCATAGGTTTACGGGTCAAGCCTAGTATAGTCACATAGTCCAATCAATTTTCTATCAATCAAAATACATGATCTCACAATTTATAGAGTTCATTATTGGGGTGCTCAACCCAGTCTCATAATCACAGAGTCATAATTCCAGTGGTTTAGTCGTTGAAGGCAATGATATAACCAATCACCTTGAGCATAGGTTTAGATGTATATGTGCATGTGTAGAGTTAATCGATATCCTAATACGTATTTCACAAATTTCCCAATTGGAGCATATACATTCAATGAATACGGTCTCGACCTTGTGGGTCTAACCAATCTAGTTACACATGCAGCAGATATGAAGGTATATGCCGATCCGAATCAAATAATATCCCAAGCAAAGACGTACACATGCACTAATTCAGAATCAATCAACACATAAGCATTTGTTATAAACAGTATAACGGTTGCAGTATCTTGAACGCTTTCTGGGATGAGTGTAATTACTCTATCCTGATTAGCAATTCCTACCATTGGTACGAATCTAGTTGAGGCAGAAGATTTATTCACATTTTGTCCAGTTCGGGGACAGTTCCTTACCGTATGGTCCATTCCACCACACCTATAACAAGCCCATAAATTCGATAGCAAATTCCTCGGTGTTTCTTACCACATTCATTACATGTCAGTGCTGTATTCCTTGTGGAGTTTGAAGTGCGCGATGATCCCGTATTTTGCTTTTTAAATGACCTCTTCTTTGAGGAAAAGCCTTGTCTCTTGCTTTTCCATTCAGATGGTCGATTCATGTTAGCTTCGGTTATCAGTGTTCGGTCTAGCACCTCAACATATTTTGTGACTCTCAACACATTCACTTGGTGCTCTTGCGCTGGTGGTGGCAAAGGTTCTTGCCGTAACGACAACTAATGTTGTTGTCTTAAGATCTCTGCCATTTCTTGTACTATCATTTCCAGTCTATCAAGTCGGGCTGTGGAAGAGTCTGCCAACTCGTATGCCCCTACTTTATCCATGTTCTACACAAACTCTTATTAAGCCATGCCAATACATGAATGCCCAATACAGAAATAAACACAGATACATGTAGGTACATTCGCACATAGGCACATCGTTATATTCTCATTTTACGTATCGTCAAGACACAATTAATCACATGCAAAACAGACGATTGCATACTTATTAGATATCACGTGTAGAACACTTACTAGATAATTACACATTTGACCATATTCATATTCCACATAGACACCCATTTGCAGAATCGAATGCACATATGCAACTTTTCATGATTCATATGTTCATGTATGTACATTATAACAAAACAAACTTGTTGTACACATTAGTGCAACAATTCATATCACATATAATCACATGTTCTCAATGCTTACATCATGTACTTATCAAATGGATGCATCTTAAGTCTTTTCTAGACATCTTATGGCTCATTTGGACAAGTGTGTGAGTCATTAACTCGTGCTCTGATACCACTCTGTCATGACCCGAACCTGCCCCTATAGATTAAGGTCATAACCGGCCAGTAATCATGAGATTACCTACGGCCTCAAATCAGATTAGAATATACTCCATCAGAGTTAAGGGGCCAAACGGAAGTAGACTTAAAAATTTTGTCCAACGAGCTATGCTTACATGGCATGTCAAAACATTTCACATGTACTTAATAATAACTCACACCACACATCAGTAGTCAACATCTTGTATATCCAGGATCATTCAAATACATAGTCAGCTAAACCAAAAGCTTATTCCAATAAACGGTCTATCGCGACCAATAGAAATAGCAAAACGGAATACAAAAGTTCATAACCAAAGCCTCTTGCGTGAGGCACCTGGGCTGACTTCACAAAACTCGGGTTCCTTTCTTAAACTCCACTAAGGCTGGGGTTGAACGTCCCTTTGCTCACCTACATACATATAAATGAGAGTGAGCTAACGCCCAGTGAATAATATCAAAATAAAGAGGTTAATGAATGAGATTCGTTCATAAATGAATCATATTTATAATGTACATATTTGAACCACTATTCTCATTCACACCAGATTTACAAATCTCGACAAAGCAAAACGACCTTGGGTCCAACACATCATATCCATATGCAAACGACCTCAGGTCCAATTCTTATACAAACAATACGACCTCGGGTCCATCTATACAAAATGGCCTTTGGTCTAACCAATTCTCTATTCAAAATGACTTTTGGTCCAATTCGAACACATCAAATGGCCTCAGGCCTAATTCAAACATATCAAGCGTATCAGACGGCCTCGGGCCCATTCTCTTTATATTCATATCCATGCGCATTTCATATTCATGATCTCGCTTTCATTCAAATGGCCTTTGGCCCATCACGGTATTCCAACATCTCAAATGACATATTCAAACGGCCTTTGGCCCAATCGTTCATATCCGACGGCCTTTCGCCCAATTATTCATGTCCGATGGCCTTTGGCCCAATCATTCATGTCCGACGGCCTTCGGCCCAATTCAGATATATTAAACATGTCAACGGTAAACGGTAATTGGCAAACGGCAAACGGCTTTAGGCCCAATTCAATTTCATCAAACGTATCAAACGGCCTTATACAAATTAGGCGTATAGAATACTCATTCATATTTCAAATCAACAAACGGCCTTATACAAATTAGGCATAGAGAATACTCATTCATATTTCAAATCAATAAACCCATGAAGCTTATACAGAAGTAGCATTTGGAAAGTGACATACTTGAAAATATCTTTACTAATATATTACTTACAGTGATCCGCCGGTGGATTTGCCCTTGCACTTGACCCTACATAATTCATAACACAATGGGTCACAAATGATCGAATCCGCTCTTAATTCATACATTCCTCTTAGGCTTCTTTCTATTTTTTTTTTAACTCATTTACAATGTTTAACACACGCCTAAGAGTACTTAGAAATTAAAGAGAACGGAAAACGAAACACAAAACATCTTTACAAACTTTCTGAAGCAGGGCTCCCCGCTCGAGCGTAGGTTTCCCCGCTCGAGCGGACCCCTTTGGTCTGCAAAAGTACTGGTTGCCTCAAATTCACGCTCGAGCGTGACTTCGGACGCTCGAGCTGAAATTCAAACTGCATGGCTTGGCGCTCGAGCGGACATCATGTCTGCAAAACTTCTGGGAACCTGCATTTCACGCTCGAGCGGCCCTTCCCCCGCTCGAGCAGACATACGAAATTTTGGAATATCCAGAATTGTTCTTGAAGTTCAAACTTGATATTCAAAGGATCAAAACTCATGTTTTTAACACAAAAGCATGGAAAACATTACATAACATGAGGACAATAGCAATATGAGACCAATTCTTCGAAATCATGATTTTAATTCTCAAGTTTACCACCAAAACACATTGCTTCATGATTAAACTTCAATGTACATATGACTAAACTCCATAACTTCATGGATCATTAATGCATGTGTATTATAGATCTCAATATCATTTCAAATGGCACAAATGATGCCCATTCTCATGAAACTCAACAAAACCATGCTTGCAAGTATGATTCAACACTCAATTTCTCATATTCAACTTCTTACATGCTTGATTATGCAATTTCATGGCAATCCTATGCATGCACACTCAATCTATCTTCATATATAACTTAATTCACACTTTTGTTTACAATCTAGCTTCAAATTCTCAAAATTAAAATTACAATTTGTGAATCAATGCTCAAATACTCACCTTGGAGTTCCAAGCTTCCCATTTCTAGCTAATTCTTGGAGTTAAGCTTCCAAATTCACAACTTTGAGCCAAGATATACAATTCTCCCTCTTCCTCTCTCTAGAACTGGCCTCTCTCTCTCTCTAGAGTGTATAACCAGATTTGAGTTCATCAAAAATGAAGAGTTAAGTGTAATAAGGCCCTTATATAGTCCTTCTCTTGATCCAATTTGATTATAGCTAATTAATAGCACTTAATTAGTCGTTCTGAATCTAATTATTTTGATCTGAATCAATTTTCAATTAAATTTCACCGTAGGTTCTAAAAATTACGCTAATCACAATGGCGTAATCAATTTCGGGTTCTGTGGCCGATAGGGCCTTCAATTTAAATTCTAAAGCAGATAATCAAACAGATTCTCCTACGGTGAACAGATAGAAATTCAAAACCACTTATATTCATACAAATGGCACTCAAAATCATATCAAACACATAATCACAATCATAATCAGGATTAATTAGCATAACACGGACCAGGGTTATCACAGTATCATAGTTATTAGGAGTGTTCAAATTATCCAGTAAATCAAAGAATCAAACCAAACTGACCTTTTTAGATTGGGTTGGATTGATTTTATTTTTGAGTGCATTGATTTGATTATGGGTCTTCAATCATCAGAACGATATGATTGAGTTGGTTCTTGGTTTAATTCTTACTCAAATGCTCGTGTTCTATTTTGGTGTCGTCTATCGAGTCACAATTGTCTCACTATAAGTGATGACTTTCGTCTCTGGACACATTCGTGCTATGTTGTGACGTTACACTCTAAAAACCCATAATTAAGAACTCACATTTTTTGGCTAATTCTCAATCAGATACTCACGTTCTTATTTTGTGTCTATCATATCACACTAGTCACACCCTAGGTGATGGCTTGCATCTCTGGAAGTATTTGTGTTGCGTTGCGACGTCACGCTCTAAAAGCCTATAATTAAGAATTCACATTTTTCCTGAATTCTCAATCGGATGCTTGCATTCTAGTTTTCTGGCATTCATCAAGTCACAATAGTCACACCTTAAGTAATGGCTTGATTTCCCTCATTTCCACTAACAATCCACCTTAGATCTTTCAAGAGAGTTGAAGAACAAGCCTTGATCAAGATTTTAACCGATTGATTCAAGATTTTTTTGAAACTTCAAGTTGGGTTTTCATCTTTTCATCATTACTTTTGAGGTAGGAATACTTTTAACCTTATATATCTATATTTTGATTTGATTATGTGATAGTCTTCGCAACATATGTATGGTATGGGATAGATGATTTGATTTAATGAGTATTTATGAAAAATAGAGGCTTTACCTTAATAATTTTTGTAATGTTTGAAGATTCTTGAATAAAACCAACTTCGATTTCATGATTCTTAGATTGATGGAGAATATGGAGAAAAGTCCTAAATTTTACAAAACTCTAGCTATGGATTTTGGTGTTTAAGAGATAATTGGAAATAAATTGATTTTGTGTGGATGTGTTGAGACATTTTGTGTAATGCCCCAACTTCCGAGCCATTAATAAATCAAATCAACCTCAAATGTATAATTGTAGATAACTCATAATCTCAAATATTCAAATCGTCTCCATAAATAATTAACACAAATGTCTCCAAAGCATAAATTATACAAATCTCCAAAAATAATATATAGTGGTGGGCCCAAAAATCTCCAACTCAAATAATCTCTTTAGAACTTCAAATCCGATCTCCACTAAATTCCTCCGCACCTAAAAAATAAATTAATTTGGGAAGTATACAATACAATAGGTATAACAAGGCTCAGACAGAGAATAAATTAACAAAGATCCAACAATTACACAACCTATTAGATTTGATATTTAAGCAATTTACCAAATTGCACAGACAAATTAACTCGACATATGATAATTTATCCAGGACCAAATACCCGGTCCTACTCAGTACATGACCAATGATCGGCCTCACCCACCTCATCCAAGCACAACTGCTTATCCAGGCTATTGATCCAAGTTATTGGCAAGGTCCACTCGATCCATATACGGAGCATTTCACTACTAAAAAAAGTACTTTTTACGACCGCTACAAGCCGTCTCAAATAATAAAAAGACAATCGCAAAAGAACTTTTGCGACGACCCATGCGATGGCAAATGGGGGTCGCGAATGTGGGGTGGCAAATACCTTTTGCGACCGCAAAATAGCAGTCGCAAACTATTTGCGACTACCTAATCTACTTATGGTGACTAATGTTTCGCCGTCGCAAAAAAAATAAAAAAATACCTATAATGTATTAGCGACCATCTTGTTACCATCACAAAAAAAAAAAATGCCTACAATGTTTTAGCAACTTATATTCTCATATATATTCAAATATTATATACAATAAATGTAAAGTGATATTTGCAAAAAATCTAATACTCATGTATTATTTTCCATCACTTCCCTCAACAAAAATATCTTTCTTCAAAAAAAAAAAAAAATGTGTGCATACAAAATATAAACTTCTATATATGCAAAACAAATATCCATCAACCATCCTTAAAAGTATTTATAAAAAATACTAATATATTCAAGTACTTAAAAAAAAAAAAATCTCAGTTTAGCTCTCAATATCACCCATTCAATCATATCAACTACTCACTCAACACTACCTGCAAAAATATACATAAATATATTAGTTGACTAACTTGGATACCAAAACAAAAATGGATACAAAGAGCACATTAATTGACAAAATAATCAGCTCTAAGAATATTGAAAAATTACTTGAACTTGATTATCTTCTAATTCAGCTGGACAAATCAGTGATGCTAATTGCTTAAAGAACACCCTGCAACAGAAATTTTAAGAATTTGAGTCAGGAATTTTTCTAAGAGTAAGCAACTGTGCTACAACACCAATTTAACTACAATTGAATTTATAACACAAAACTCATAAATTAAATGCACAATAGATAAATGATCATATAGACACATAAAACATTATTAATTTATATTTTGTTAGATAACGAACTCTTTGTAAAGATTCTCTATCTAATACTTGTTATGAGCTGTGTGACTGAGGAGGAACCTCATGCAATCACAATAAGAGTTGGCATGGTAAAAGTCCCACTGCTCTGAAGACTTGTGTTTGAGATATTAGGGAGATTTTCAATGGAGGGTGTGTTTTGGAGAGTTTTCTCATAGAGATAACTGCAGCATTGTGTTTGATCCCATCTCACTAGAGAGCATTCTTCCTTAATTGGGCTGCCAAAGGAGTCCTGTATTTGGACATATTAGGAATAAAATTGGCCATGTAATTTACAATACCAAGAAACTGTTGGACCTGCTTGTATGTAAGATGTTCATTAAGGAAATTTTGTGAGTCTAACCATCACATCATACCGTATGGAAGCAAAAACTAGATGGTAACACAACAGTACCTTTGATTGCTTCATAAACTCATTCATGACCCTCTTCTAACAATCCTTACAAACAGCTGGTGGAACTTCTACACTCAATCTAATCTGAATTTTAAAAAAAAAAAAAATACTCAATTACAAATACATATAAAGTAGTACTTATACAAATATACTCTGATTAACAAGTGTATGCTGGCCAATAAATGTAGAAGGAAAAAAAAAAAGTTGAGAAATACAGTATAGGATACTCAGAATCTCATGAACATGACAATAAAATAGTACACTTTGAAATTGGGCAAGAAAGTAAAAACCCAATAAAATTAGCTCCTAACAGCTTATTGTGTTCTGGATGATGATATCTGCTCTTCTTCATATCACTTGTATTGTGTAAAAAATTTCACAAGTTTAAAGTAAAGAACAAAGGAAATGCCAGATTATCTACGTGAACTCATCCAGATAAGAAATAGGAGAGCAGATATCATCATTGAGTGCTTCAGAGTTTGCTGGTTTTAAAAAAACAAAAATTTATACAAATAGTGAATTGTCTACTTTTTTGGGTGGATATAGTGAATTGTCTACATAATGAAGTTGAAAACAAAACCTAAAGAGGAAATAGGAGAAAATAGAAAATGAAAAAATGAAAAGCATCTCAAAGTCAACATTCCCCATAGTTTTCTTCACTAGCAATCAAAGTGCAAGGATAACAAAAGGTTACTCATCACTAATGCTCACATAAATCCATAGCTTCCATAAAAAGAACACATAAAAACTAATGAACCAAAAGCCAGTGGTAAATGGATCTCAGAATAATATGAATATCTTCAATCCCTTTAAAGGGAATTACAGATAGATAACGCAGTTTTTATCAATCATCATTGATCCTATCCAAAAAAACCCAATTGAGCAAAACAAAAAAATTTAGTACTAAAAAAAAAAAACAGAGCAGCCAAGCCAGACAGAGAGAGAGCTATATCCATAGATTTCTGAAGCATAAATCAAAGCAAAACAACTAACCAAGTAACAAACAGATCAAGCATAAAATAAGCTGTTAAAGCATAAAGATTGAAATTTTTAACACAATACAAGTGATAGAATTTTCTAAAAATCAGGAATCAAACACTTTAAACTCGTTATATGGACTTTTATATTCCCCAACATGAACCTATGTTAACAAGACATAAATTGGATATAGGTACGGGATGTATGGGACACATGAATTTTGCAGTAGTTTTTTTGTTTTTTGTCTCGACGGAACAACAGAGCCATTTTCGATTGGATTTTTTTTTCTTTTATGAATTGCAATTCAAGGTTATGTTTTGTCTAGATTCAATACAGCTTCCTAATCTCTGAGTGTGTGTGTGTGAGAGAGAGAGAGAGAGAGAGAGAGAGAGAGAGATGTAGGTTCATTGTATTGTGGATGGTGTGCTAAGTTTACATAAGCTTCCTAATCTCTGTGAGAGAGAAAGAGTAGGGCAAGTTCATAGTAGTCAGGATTGTGGTTGTGGATGTTATTGAAAATTTAAATACAGTTAAAAAACTAAGGAATTAAACTGGTCCATGAATGTTTTCAAAAACTGAGGAATCTAACTCAGCCTAATCAGATTTTTTTTTTCTTTTCTAGTAGTGAAGCCCAAAGAATAACAACAGCCAGCACAAGTTTTCCTAAAGAATCATTCCAATAATGGTAGCCTTGACAACACCTAAAGTAATATCATACAATGATGGAACAAAAAGTTATTCTAGTAATGTCTTTTTTAACCTTCCTCACACTAGCACCTTCTACATGCACAAAATTATAGCTCCAATGTGTTGTTGATCTGCTTTAATAAATGTAAACATCTAAAACTTGACTCTGCATTTTGTTCATTATTTAACGATTATGTCATCTACAATGTCTGACTATGAAATTTTAGTCCTTATATTCAATAAAGTAAAATAAAAATATTTACTTCGGTATTTCATTAACACTTCAAAGAGATAACAAGTTCAAAGGTCATTACAATCACAAATCATAACTGTTCAGTCAGAAATTAAATTACTCAAAACACTTTAAAAACGATCAATTTTTACGTGAACAACTTAAAACTGAGATTTTCTTGCCAAATAGAGTACAAGTTTCTTGAGTATCACTATCCCTGTGATTATCCAGCTTCATCATTTGGATAATCAGCTTGTAGTCACTACATTCCAACACTGCTTTCATCTTAATCCAGACACAATCCATTCATCATCCATATCTTCACTAGTTCCATAGTAATCAATCCTAATCTCGAAAAGGCCTAAGCTTTCGCACATTCAAATTATTCAGCAGGTCATGAATAGCTACTGAATTCATCAATAAAATTCAACATGCAAACATATAAATTGATTTAACCTATAATATTTTAAATGAAACATGTCATGATTTGTAGCAACATGAAAATAAAAATTACAAATAAAATAGTTCATACTTTAGGTAGCTGCAGAGGAGCTTTAACCATGGTTCATCCTTCAAATAATCCCCCAACACTAAGACTACACCAACTACTGTACCATCAAAAGATGTAAATTATTGATTTCACCTGTGGTTTGGAACTATTACTGTTCATTGTGTCAAACTAGACAAACAACAATCAACAGGCTTGTTAAACATGTAAGCTAACTGTACTGTCAAGCTGCCATAGATGGCCATATATTCAAAAAAAAAAAAAAAACATATGTTTACATATACTTGTACAGATATATCAGTAGGAAATTGGAAAAATCATGGATCAATCAATCAAAACATCGATAAAGAAGAAATTGACAAATTAAATTGAGAATTGAAATAGAACTGAAATACTAGAACAATTTTTTCAGCAAAATGAACCTCGCTTTTACTTCGAATTAGGAGATGACTTCTTCGTAGTGAACCACTGAGTATCCAACTTCTCGATCTCTAATCTTCATCAAACCTCAACTCACTCTACTATTACTCCATCTTCTATCGATTTGTAACACACTCAAAAATCCCCAAATTCATCAACTTAAAATCAACAGTGACTCAATGCTTAACACACACATTTCAAGAGAGAGAGAGAGAGATGGAGAAGATATTGAGAGATTCATACCAGTCTGTGAGACCGAGAGAGAGAGAGAGAGAGAGAGAGAGAACGATCAGTGCTGTTTGTGAAGAGACTAGGGCAAATGTAAGGAAGAGGGAAAATAACTAAAGGAAAACAAGGAATAAATTGACTATTTGCGACTGCTAGTACGATGGTCGCAAATTATATAGTAGCAAAAAGTCATTTTTCTAATAGTGTTTCCACATTATTTAGCCAGACAAATCAACACTGACTACACAAAACAACTTCATAGAATTTATCAAATGACCAGAGTACTCAAACGTGTCAACAGAATGATTTCACAGGATTTATTAAATGATCACAATAATCAAGAGGATTACAAATTGAAAGTAATTAAAATAAACACCCTTAGCACAGAATCATATTATATACCACCTGAATTATCTCAAATCAATCTCCTCCGTCGCCAACACTCGAATCTCGATATTTCTCCATGGATCTCCAATTCTAAGTTGTAAGGTATGTAAGGTTTCACAAAATCTACAACTTTCCTCTTATATGAAAATGCTTACTCTCGCTCTAAACACTCTTCATCTAAACTCTAAATCTATATAACAAACGAAGAGAGATATGGGAAAAACCATAGAAAGAAGTTAAGAGGTGAGCTCAATTTATAGGCAAGGATACTTGGGACAAAAGAAAAGGAGGACTTGGGACAAAGAAAAGGAACTTTACTTGGTGAGCAAGAAAGGGATTTACTTGGAGAGAAAGGAAGATTAAAGAAATTAAAAATAAAAGATTACTTGGTAAGCAAGAAAATGATGAAAAAATAATAAAAGAAAATTTACTTGGTGCCCAAGAATAATGAAAAAAATATTAGAAAACAAAGGAGATGAATAATAATGAGGTGGAGATAAAAAGAGATAAAATAAATAGAGAAAATAAGTTAGGTTCACCAATATCTCGCACTAAAATATTAATACCTCAAAAATATGGGATTTCACATTTTGTGCTGAGGTAAATTTAGGGGTTTGTTGTATAGATATGTTGTGTGATATGTTTGGTACATGAGTGCGGAATTTGAGGTGCCCACTTGCCCAGTCATATGAGGACGACAAATGTGGAAGAGTTGAGGTGCCCACTAGCCATTCGTGCGAGGACGAAAAAATGTGGAATTGGATAATAAATGTGCAAAGTGTGAGGTGCCCACTGGCTATCCGTGTGAGGACGAAAAAATGTGGAATTGGTTAATAAATGTGGAACTGTTTGGAAAGATTTTATATTCTTTTATATATATATATATATAAAGACTCATGTGGGTTGTTTTGAATAAAAGCCTTGGAGCAACAGATTTTGAGTTACACAAGATTATATCAAATGTTTATATACCTTGTTAAATGTATTCTTACTGGGTATTAGCTTATTCTTATCATAACAAACATGTCAGGCTGTGATGATATACCTCCACTCAACTAGGAATTGATGAAGATCTTAATGAAGCCCATAATCTTATTTTGGATGTTTTATGTGATTATAGCTACCGGGCTTAAGTGTTTGGGATAGAAAGTCCACTTATATATGTAATCAAGGCCCTAGCCTTGACAGATGTAAGCCATCTTTGGGCATTTTGTTATATCTCTTTTATTTCTTGAACTATAATGTATTATTATTGTTACTGCTAGTATTGTAAAGTGAAATGTAACATCTATGAGAAAGATAAACACTGGACTTATGAAAAGGTTGTCCTTTGATTAATTTTCTATAATCTTTCTTTATACTTTGAAATTGGAGATTAATAAATGATTGGTAATTATAACATGGGTTAAAATATTGGGCATTACAATTTGGTATTGGAGCTAACCAGGTTTGAATACCTTGGGTTTGTAGGAAGTGACATTTGTCGCAATAGATTTACCGGGCTGGGATGGGACATTTATGTACTTTGTATGACGTGTGTGCATATATGACTATGTGGGTATGAAATTAAGCTCTTAAGATGAAGTTTGTGCCTATGAATTTCTTAGGAGTCTTGTTAGGAGGGCACCTGATCAATACCATTCTAACTCGAATTCTTTGACTATTTATGGGGCAAATTGACATATTAGGAGGATAATTCATATGTGATTTATGTGATTATGTGCTTAGGTGGTTGTTTGAAATTGGTGGTGAGTTGAAACTTTTGTGGGGTTTGTAGTGGGTTGGGAGTGATTTAGTGAGGCATGAGGTGTTCTCGGACTTTATGGATGGCGTGGTTGGTTTTGAAGTGGGTGTCCTTGTGGCAAATTAATGTAGTGGGCTTGTTTAGGGTCGACCGAACATAATGGTAAGACGTGGCATGGAGACGTATCTATAGAAGGAATGTCTATGTCGGTAATTAAGTTAGAAGTTTTATGTTAACTTTTTTTCATCGTAGGTATATAGAGACTCAGGGTTATCAGTGTGTTGGGCCTAGAATTATCATTTAGCTTAGGCATAGACTTGTACCTTAATCGTAGGAAATGATAACGGACCTTGTAATGTACATTTGGGTGTTCTTTGAAAGAGGGACGTTGATCTCCGGTCTTATTTCCTTTGGTTGTGTGTTTGGTGGGTGGTGTGTTTTAAACACCTTGATCTGAGTCAAAATGTTACACTTTGGGGCTCCCTATCTTATGTTTTTAGTCTTTGAGCTTACGATATTTGATGCAATAAAGTGTTTTTCATCATTTTCAGGCTAATATCACTCCGAAGACAAAAAGATGGCAAACAGAGGCAAAAATAGTAAAAAGTCCATCATTGACTGGATCCGCTCGAGCGGAATTCCTAATCTGCACAAGCAGATTTCCCTGCGAAAAATTCCTCTTTGACTGGATCCGCTCGAGCGGAATTCCAAATTCGCATGAGCGGATTTGCCTCAATATGTATCCGCATGTTTTTGACTTTGAATGGAATGAAGGCTATGAAAAGGAATTTTGGGGACCTGTTTTGTTATCTGAAACCTTAGAGAAGACAGCTAGAAGCTAGAGAATAAGAGCAAATCATCAATCCATGGCTTTCTCTTCAACATTCAAAGTGCTCAACCTCTCTATGGGCGGCTAAGCTTAAGGGATTGAGATGAAGCTCTAATCAAGTATCATATAATTTTGTATTTTAATTCTAGTTTGTCTTTGGAATTGGATAATTGTTTTATGATTGTTTTTAGATCTTTTATTCAAATAATCTTTTCATTCGATTTATGTATTCGATTTTTGTGATTGAGAATGCATGATCATACAATTATTTTACTTTCTTGTATATACAAATCGTAAGACAAGTCATGCTTAGGGAAGACAAATCTTAGTTTAGTGTAGACGATTCGTGCCGACCGAAGATGATTCGTGCCTACGTTTTGAATATATTCATCTTCTTAACGATGATATTAGGGCTTGTAGCCACGATACATTATTATTATCCAAGCCATTGATTTACTAGAATTAGATAATTTGATTACATGATATGAGATTAGCAGTGGATTTGAAATCCTAAGTCTCTCTCCATATTCAGATTATTCTCTTTGTTTGCGCAATTGTTTTAGTTTTAATTTAGATTCTCATTAGCAAAAAAAAAAAAAAAAAAACACCAAAGCATCATCTCTTCTTCAAATTAAATTAAAAATTACCATTCGAATTAATATAACTCAGCCCAAAGTCCTCGTGATACGATACCTGGACAATCCACCGTTCTACTGAATTAGTGCTTTGTTTAGTTCTTTATTTTTGATTGAAAAATGACCGATCAATTTTTGATGCCGTTGCTAGGGACTTTGGCACAATTTTTTAATTTGATAGTAGTTTTTATTTTAATTTATAATTTAGGATTTTATTTTATTTTTATTCTTGGTTTACCACTCTCTCACTCTTTTTTGCTAGTGCTTACTTGTGCAGGGATTTCGCGTATCTACCTAGCTAGTGAATAGCCCGCAAGTGCTCTAAAAAAAATTGCAAAAACAACCCGCACTAAACAAATCTAACAGACCCATGTCAACTGCTTGCGTAATCTTGTGTCCACCACCTAATAAGTAAAGCGTTGTCATTATCGCTCTGTGAGTTTTTCTGTTATCTTTTTGCAATATTTTGGCAATCTTGTGCATCAGTACCACTATAAGTTGTGTGGTGTCAGTTTATGTGTCGGCATCGTTCTTGTCTTCCTGATTTTAACTCCACTGGACCTTGAGATTGAACATACACTTCAGATTCTCTGACAAAATCTTGAGTCTAACAGAATAGTTGACCTTGTTCCACTCATGGATCCAATAAAGAATCAAGCTCAGAGCATTCAGTTAAAGGAGCACATTACTCCCATAATATATGCTTCACCATCTTGCATTAGGCTGCCACACATTACGGCCTCCCATTATGAAATCAAGCCCAGCACCATTCAGATGCTCCCATCTTTTCACAAACATGGTCATGATGACCCATGCTGCCACTTAGATAAGTTTCTGGAGATCTGGCCCACTATGAAACTCCAACAATTCACAGACGAGGCCCTTAGATTGAGGTTATTTCCTTTTTCACTTAAGAATAAGGCCAAACATTGGTTGAATTCTTTAGAACCAAATTCCATCATAACTTGGACCCAACTTCAACAAAAATTTATGGAGAAGTATTTTCAAATAGGTAAGACTAATCAGATCTAGCAAGCCATCACTAATTTTTCCCAACCTAATGGCGAGCAATTTCATGAGACCTAGGAATGATTTAAAGATCTACTTAGGCAATGTCCCCATCACCAAGTACCCAAGTGGCAATTAGTCCAGACTTTCTATGACAGTTTAACTGATTGCAACTGCCAAACAGTAGATGCCTCTTATGATGGGACATTCATGTCTAAGAGTGATGATGATGCATGGACCTTATTTACAAACCTTTGTGAGAATTCTCTCCAACATGCATCTACATCTAGATTTGAGAGACAACCCTCTTCTAGTACCCCAAAGCGAGGGGGTGTCTGTGAAGTCGGGCGCACTATTGATGTCTCTGAAGATGTAGTCGCCTTATCCTGCAAACTTGACCAACTTTTTTCAGTAGGGCAAGTTTCTGTACAGCCCTCACAACCTTAATATCAGGAAACGTGTCTTATTTGTTCTCACACAACTCATCATGTTACCGAATGTCCCATGGCTTCACAGTTTCCCGAGTTAGTTAAAGAACATGTTCTTGTGACTCAAGGTTTCACTAAGCCAAGTTATGATCCTTTTTCCAATACCTAAAACCCGAGGTGGTGTAATCACCCTAACTTCTCTTGGAGACCACCAACTCAGGGAAATTCTTTTGCTCCACCACAACCACCTAGCCGATTTCAATAATTTTGCCAACCCACCTTCTTACCGACCACCTCCACAACAACCATCTTACTAACAACCACCTCCCCCACCTCTATGACAGTCCGCTTTTGAGGAGAAGGTATTGCAAGTCCTCCAAGGACTTGAGGGTGTGCCTCAATTGGTTCACTCTCATTCACAATCTATCTCTAAGCTCGAGACCCAACTCGGTCAACTAGTTAACACACTCATATGGAGGGAGGAGGGTAGCAGCTACCTAGCCAACCGATGACTAATCCTAAGGGTTAGTATGGGGTAGAGAGTTCCAATGCGAGTGGTCTATTCCACGAACAAGTTTAGGCTGTGATAATTCTTAGCAATGGGCATGAGTTAGATACTCGCCCTAAGGTGCCCAAAGGGAGTGAAGGAAAGCGTGATAATCCAGTTTCAAGAGTCGACAGCGAGGATAGTAGCACCACCAAAAGGGATGATGTACCCTCTTCTTCTTTGAGTGAGCCACCGGCACCATTTGTGCCTACGGCCCCTTTCCCGCAATGTTTAGACTCGCCCTCACCTTTCCAAAAAAAAGGGGCATTCATGGAGGCCATGATGGAAATCTTCAAGCAAGTCAAATTAACCTCCCTCTATTGGAGGCCATCAAACAAGTGCCTTCTTATCCTAAGTTTTTGAAGGACCTTTGCACCCAAAAACATAAAGTCAAAACCCATGAGTCTCAAAAGGTCCTTCTCACTGAGTAAGTCAGCTCCATCCTGTTACATAAGACACCACCTAAGCTTAAGGACCTTGGTGCACCCATTATCTCTTGCGCTATTGGTAATCACTTCATAGATAGAGCCCTTCTTGACTTAGGTGCTAGTGTGAACCTTCTTCCATATTCTGTGTATAAGGAGTTTTGGTTTAGGGAGTTGAAACCAGCAATAGTGACTTTTCAGTTAGCCAATCGTTCCCTCAAGGTGCCACGAGGCATGATTGAGGACGTCCTTGTCAAGGTCGACAAATTTTATTTTCCCATCGACTTTCTTGTCCTTAACATGGAACCCGTAGTAACTCTTAAAAGATCAATCCCTATCATCCTTGGTCAACCTTTCTTGGCCACAGCCAATGCAAACATTAACTATTGGACTGGGGTTATGGAGGTGTCCTTTGGGAACATGCAAGTCAAGTTGAACATCTTTAGTGCTTCCCAACATCCTTCATGTGAGAATGAGTGTTTCATGGTCGACATTGTTGATGAGTGTGTCGAAGGTGCCTTACCTTCCGTTCTGGCTACCAATCCTTTAGAAATTTGCCTTGCCCACTTTGGTTTTGAGGCCTTTGATATTGATTGCTCCATTGAGGAGGTCAATGCTTTACTTGACTTCTCCCTACCTCTCAATTGCCTACCGTGGTGGATGGGGTTCGAATCCCTTCCTACCATTTTGAGAACATCAGTACTGTGGACGCGCCTCGCGTGAGGGCCTCACCCCACAGTTCGGACTCAATTTGTCACGGTTCTTAATCTGAACCAAAGAGTCCAAATCCGGCAAATCGTTTTGGAAAACAGATTTTTGTAAAGAAGTGCCAAACATGGACTGCTTTGCCAGATATAGAGTCGCCACCTAAATATTTTTTAATGAGGGAATTTAGGAAACCCTGACTCGTTTTCCTAAGGCCACGTGTCCGTCATCACCAAAGTTGCCTCGGCTCGGGAACTTGGGTACGATTGGGGAAGGTTAGCTATGAGCACCCCCGCTCGCCCGATCCGAAGATCGGCCTCTACTAACCATGATATCTCGTTTTGAAAAACATTATGCGTTCTTATTCCGATTATTAGCCTAGATTTACTATGTGATGCGCACAACACAAAAGTATAGACTAGATCGCCTAATTTGGAACAAAGCATTACACATCCGTTTGTTTGGAAAATGATTTGAGATTTGCTACTCGCAAGTAAGCTAAAACACGGATTTCAATGAGTTATCCCAACTCAAACAATCCAACCTTCACCCACAGGCATTCAAGCAGTTTATATCACATAAGCATTTAACCACATGGTAATCATGCTGTTATGTTTAACATTCACACTCATGCGTGATGCTAAAGCATAAATACTTACATCGTACTCCATGCCAAAACAGTGAACATGTTAGCAATCATGCATGATCCAAGTCCATGTCAAGTGGCTAATGCAACGCATGCAGAATGTCACTAGAATAGGCTCGGCTAATCCTAGGATGACATGTGGGATGCAACAAGTAGCACGCATTCAATTTAGATTTGGAATACTATGCTGTTAGCATGATGCACCGAGCCCGGTGCATGTAATACTGATGAATGATACACGCATGCATAGCATAAGGATGCTAAATTAAATATGCCCTAATACTAACCATCAAAGCAGGTAAGTAAAAGGGAGAAAGAAGTGGGGGTTGGAAGACATACACACACGCACCCACACTTATTACACATTAGCCCTCACTCGGAGGGACCGAAAGAATAATACAAATTTAACTAACCTACAAGCTAATTAAATATTACAGATCAATTAAACTAGTTAAGCAAATTAACTAATCTAATAAAACAGTAAACAGCCTTGAGAATAGGGCCCAATGCAAGGCATGCTCGGCTCCGCTCAGAAATCTATTGCCATGCGCAAGTTGCCTCTGTTTTCCCTACTCTGCTCCTCTGATCATTACAAAATTCCCAAGGTACACTCTATGAACCCTGTGGGACACCACTGGCCAAGGGAATTGGTCACCGGCCAAAGAAAATGGTCACCGGCCACTGTAAATGATCACCGGCCACAAATTGTTGGTCGGTCGGCATTAAAGATGGCCGGCCGGCCAAACCTTCCTGCAGAATCCTGTTTTGACAGCAGCAGAGGGCAAAACAAGGCATAGCAATGTATTTCAAGCAATGTTTGCACCAAACACACCTCTTATCATGTTCATGACTCAAAGAGGTATGTTCCTTGATTCTCGGACCACCAATCGCGCATTTCCATGCATGATGGCCCAAGGGAACCAAGTTTGCATTTTGATAACAAATGAAATGCAATACACAAAACAAACAAAGGAGGCCCAACCTCAATCATGGATAGTCAAGAGGCAAGGCATGCATGCTCATGCAATGCAACCTAGGCATGGAGGTTAAGTATGCAACAACACATAAGGCTAGCATGCAAACATGCAAGCATGTGGGATGCAATGCCAACATGCAAGTGTGCAAGACATGTGGCATATTAAGCAACCAAAGCAAGGAGAAGAATGCATGCCAAATGCACTAAGATTTAAGCATGCAACACATGCGATAGGCCAAGTATGCAACAACACACAAGGCGGGCATGCCACAACATGCGAGAATGGACTTAGACTAATTTAGGCAGCCCTCAAACAAGCCTAAAACAGTGGCAAATGCTATGGAAATGAGGGACAATTACACATACAAACATGCATGCAAATGGGCCAACACTTAAGCACATAGAGACAACTTTTAAGTACACTTAAAAGAGAATAAACATGGGCTAATGGCATGCATTATAAGCTCTGAAATTGCATGGAAAAGAGGTGCCAAACCAATTAATCAACACAAGCAAAGCATGCAACCAAAGCTCATACATCCGAGGCCAATCAAGCCAAAATGCAAAGAGACTACACAAAGCATGTTGAGCATGACCAAAGCAACTGAAAACAGAGCTAAAGCATACTAAAGCAAGCATGAAAGCTTCACAAAGCTAGGCCTAAATCATGCTAGAACAAGGGTCAAGGCCTAAAGCATGTTAAGGCAAATTTAAGGCATTACAAGACAAGTATGCTAAGCAAGCATGGTGTGTCTAAACCAAGTAAAAACAGAGCTATATTATGACATAATAAGCACAAAAAACAGCTAAGGCATGGCCAACATACACTTAAACATGGTGCTCACACATGAGGCAAAAATGGCCCTTTTCAAGGACAACAAGGAGAGGGGGTGGCCCTCTCCTTCTTGGGACCTCAAGGCACCATCCTCACCACTAAAATCCCTCAAGATTTCAGTGGTGAGGAGGCCCAAACAAGGTGGTCCCGGAGCTCACCAAAATAGGACAAAAATAGGGCCAAACAAGGCCTAAGAGGGGTCAAACCACCTCAAACAACAAAATACTCTTAAACAACTATTTAGAGCAGACAAAAACAAGACTTTTATTAGTTATACACAAAGTCTAAAAACAGTTGCAAGAGAGGCTAAAAGACTATGCAAAAATGGGGTAAAAAAGGAGTAAGTTCACACCCTTGTTGACCCTCTTCAAAAATGGAGTTCCAGCTGCTGTTCTTGGCTCAAAACCAGCTCAAAACCTCTGAAAATAGCTCCTTAGCACCTCAGTAGCTCAAGGAAGGCGTAATGGTGGGTGTTTGTGTGCAAAACTAAGACTAAACACACACAAAACACTCAAGAGAGGGAGAGATATAGAGATAGAGTATGAACAAACCCTAACCCTAAAACTCAAAGCTCTGGAAAAATTGTCTAACCCCAAACAAGAGAGAAGAGGCTCCCTCTTATAGACAATCCCTCTTGTAAAGCTTTCCAAACAAGCTAGTCAAGAGGGAGATCCCTCCACACATGTATGGAGGGGAGCAAAGTGTATGCCAGCTAGCACAGCTGGCATAAAAATATCTGCAAAAGCAGATGAACAGTGGTCGGCCAGCCAAAAATGCAATTTGACCAAAATAGATGGTCGACCGGCCACACAGAGTGCCGGTCGGCCAAACATTTGGCCGGTGGCAACAAACCAATAGCCGGTGGCCTCAAGCCATGGCCGGTGATGTGTGGGAATGGCCAACAAGCCATTTCCTGCCCCTCAAAGGCAAAGCACAAGTGTTTGGTGCAAAACCAGACACAAAACAGTCAAGTCGAGAGAACCTGAGGCACGGCGCGTGGCCGAAACCTCCGGGAACTCCAGACGAACACAAACATGGATGATCCCGAGTGTTCAAGCGGTGACGTCCAAGTCTTGAGGACGGTCAAAAATGGGGTGTCTACAAGTACCTCCATCCATTGAAGTACTACCCAAACTCGAGTTAAAACTGCTTTCGGCGACACTCAAGTATGCCTTTTTAGGATTTGAGGATACCTTACTTGTTATCATTACATCTGACTTAACTGCCACGCAGGAGAGTCAACTTCTTAGTGTTCTCCAGGCACACAAGCATACCATAGGTTGGTCGGTAGCAGATTTGAGGGGCATTGATCTTTTCGTTTGCATGTATTGCATTCATCTTGAGAAGAATGCTAAGCCTTCTCGTGAGTCACAATGGAGGATGAATCTGAACATGAAAGGTTGTTAAGAAAGAGGTTGACAAATTGCTCGATGTGGGTATCATATACCCCATCTCTGATAGTACGTGGGTTAGTCCCACTCAAGTGGTGCCATAGAAATCGGGTATCACTATGGTTGAGAGCGAAAAGGGTGAGCTAGTCCCCACACGTATTACCACCGGGTGACATGTGAGCATTGATTATCGTCGGCTCAATTCCATGACTCAGAAGGATCACTTTCCCTTGCCTTTTATTGATCAAATCCTAGAGCGATTAACAGGGCAGAGCTACAATTGTTTCCTTGATGGTTATTCTGGCTACAATCAAGTTCCTGTGTACCCTGATGACCAGGAAAAGACCACATTCACATGTCCTTTTGGCCCTTTTTTCTATCGCCGAATGCCCTTTGGGCTTTGCAATGTCTCTAGAACTTAACTAAAGTCCTTACTCGTTGTGTGGAGACAAACCTTGTTTTGAGTTGCGAGAAGAGCCACTTTATGGTTTGGGAGGGTATTCCCGTGGTATCGAAGTCAATAAGGCAAAGGTTGACTTGATCTCTGGCCTGCCCCCACCTACTTTAGTGCGCCAAGTGCACTCATTCTTAGGGCATGCAGGGTTTTTACCACTGATTTATCAAAGACTTTAGTAAGATCTCACACCCCTTGTACAATCTATTGGCCAATGATGCCTTGTTTGTCTTTGACAAAGCATGTTTAGTGGCGTTTGAAACACTCCAAGCTGCACTTTGCCTCCATCATGCAATCCCTTGATTGGTCCCTTCCTTTCGAGATTAGGTGCGATCCATCTGATTATGCACTTGGCGCCGTCTTGGGCCAAATGGTGAATAAAGTGCCCCATGTTATATACTATGCTAGTCGTACTCTTTATGATGCTTAGTTAAACTACACTACCACTGAAAAAGAGTTACTAGCTGTTGTCTTCACACTTGATAAGTTCCAATCCTCCCTCTTAGGGTCTAAGGTCATTGTGTTCACTAATCATGCCGCTTTGCGGTAGTTATTGTCCAAAAAAGAGACCAAACCTAGGTTGATTAGGTGGATTCTACTCCCTCAGGAGTTTGACCTAGAAATCTGGGACAAAAAGGGATCCGAGAATGTCATTGTGGATCATCTATCCCAAATCTTTATTGAGCAGATGAGTGACCCCTTAGCTTTGCACGACTCGTTTCTGGACAAGCAACTTTTTGCGACCCCCCTGTGGTTTGTTCACATAATGAATTACTTGGTGGTTGGGCAAATTCCTACAACTTGGTCTAAGCAAGACAAAGACCAATTTTTCTCACAAATCAAGCACTATTTCTAGAAAGACCCGGAATTGTTCAAGTATTTTCTGGATCAAGTAATTCGGCATTGTGTGCCTAATAGTAAAACACATAGCATTCTCACATTTTGTCACTCTCATGCATGTGGCGGCTATTTCAATGGGCAGAAAATGGCCGCCATGGGTTTACAATGTGGGTTCTACTAGCCCTCTATCTTCAAAGATGCCCATAACTTCTGTAGAGCTTGTGTGCGTTGTCAACGAATGGGCTCTATGTCATGACGAGATATGATGCCGATGACCTCTATTTGATTCTTGAGATTTTTTATGTTTGGGGCATCAACTTTATGGATCCTTTTCCACCATCTTTTGGATTTGAGTACATTTTGGTGGCCGTGGACTATGTCTCCAAATGGGTTGAGGCAGTGGCCACCAAAACAAATGACCACAAAGTTGTGGTTAAATTCCTCCATGAAATCACTTTCTGTAATTTTGGGTTCCCATGTGCCATAATATTGACAGTGGCAAACATTTTTGCAACCGATTCTTCGAGGCATTGGCGCGCAAATACATGATCACTCACAAAGTTGGCACTCCTTATCACCCCAAACTAGTGGTCAAGTAGAGGTTTCTAATAGAAAAGTCAAACACATCCTTGAGAAAACTGTGAGACCCGATAGGAAAGATTGGTCTACTAGGTTGGTTGATGCACTTTTGGCCTATCGCACTGCATATAAAACACCCATCAGGATGTCTCCATATAAGATTGTGTTTAGGAAAGCGTGCCATCTCCCTGTTGAGTTAGAACACTGGGCCTTGTGGGCCATTAAGAAGTTTAATTTTGATATGGCCAAAGTTGATGACCATCGAAAACTGCAACTCAATGAGTTAGAGGAGCTCCGCAATGATGCATATGAGAGCTCCAAATTTATAGGGCTAGAACTAAGGCATTTCATGATAAACACATTTCTCATAAGTCCTTCGAGGCTCACCAAAAAGTGTGGCTGTTCAATGCCAAGTTGTGGTTGTTTCCTGGTAAACTCCAGTCTTGATGGGATGACCCATATGAGGTTATTAAAGTATTTCCGCATGGGACGGTTGAGATTAAAAATCCACAAGATGGTACGACCTTCAAGGTCAACGGCCAAAGATCGAAACATTATATGGATGGTATTGAGAGAGGGGAGATGATTGAGGTTGTCCACTTAATGGACCCAATATATCTTCCATCGTAACTGTTTTGATTCTAGGAGACTTTAAATCCTCTAAAGGTGCAAGTCCTTTGGTGTTTGTCGTGCCCGAACGGCCTCTGACGGTCTAGTATAGCCACCTACTATGTTTATGATGAGTTCCTAGGAAACCAACTGAGATGGTGGAAACTAGAGTTCGAATGGCAAAGCCTAGAATGCAAAGGCTTGGAAATTCTGAGACTAAAGTCTGGTTTAAATACTCCTGGGTCTAGAGATTGCTTTAAAACCACCTCGGCTTGAAATCTATATGGCAGCCCCATAGGTTGAGGTAGCTTAGGCACTTCAATTCTGGATACCGAGTCAACCTACTCTGTCACCTTGTTGGAGAATAGGGAAAGTTGCACACATAGTTAGGGAGAAAAGTAGTACCCGTGGTTTTCACATGAAGATTATACCTTTATTGAGCATGTTATGATTGTTAGCGCTTATTTTAATGTCCAATACTTGATCTAGGTAAAATTTGGGGGTTTTATGACTTTATGTGTAACTTTTTATGTAAAAAAAAAAAAACCGCTCATGCAAATTCTGGGGCCGCACAAGCAATTTTCTGTAGCCTTAATTCGTTGGTCTCTGTTTTGATCTGCCGTACCCTCCCTCTTTTTTCGCCCGTGTGGATTTCCACGCAGTTTGCCCCCCCCCCCCCCCCCCAAAAAAAAAAAAAGAAAAAGAAAAGTGAACTTTACAAAAAAAAAAAAACTAAAAAAAAACTAAAAAAAAATCTTATGACGGACTGGGGTAATGTATATGCTGGGGTAATGTATATGCTGGGGTCGTAGGTGGACGGCAGTATATAGATGAGGTTGAGATGTAGAGGTGATGGGTCAGTACTATCCTGAGGTCCTTTTGGTGGAGCTAGGGTCTCTTCATCAATAAGATCCTGAATCTTATGACGGAGGCGGATGCAACGGTTCGTATCATGATCGTGCTGTTGATGGTAGGCACAATATTTAGCTGGGTCATATCTTGGCGGAAGAGGGTTTGGAAGGGGTTGAGGTTCTAGAAGTTCTAGGTGCCCTTCTTCTTGCAGCTTTTTCAAAGCTTGGGAGAGACTCATGTAAAGAGGATGGAATTTTCGGGCTTGGGGTCGAGTTGAAGTGGTTGGTTTTTGGTCATTGAGGGAAGTGGTGATAGTGTCTACTTCTGAGCATTTCGCAACTGTGCTACCATCAATAGTAGCATTGGAACTGCGAGCAACATTCCTCTTCAAAGGCCCATTATCTTCTGCAAAGATCCCTTGTCTGATGGCATCCTCAATTTGAACCCCCATTTCATGAAGAGCTGGAAAAGTAAACAGAGGTAGAACGACCATCTTTTGCAGCAACTCGCCATGCAGATTCCGAACAATCATCCTGATCTGATCTTTGTCGGAAGGCCTTGTAGTCATCATTGAGGCCTTTGCCCTCCATCTCGTCACGAACTCTGAGAAACCCTCCTTTAGTTCTTGGCGGGTGACTTCGAGATCACGAGTTGTGACCTCGATCTGTGTGTTATAGGAGTATTGATCAATAAAGGCCTCAGCCAGCTCTTCCCAGTTCTGTTTCACAGAGTTCTCCAATTTTGCATACCAGATTGCGGCTATCCCGGACAGGGTTCGGCCGAATAGTGATAGTTTCTGGGCTGTGGTCAAACCCATTGGTCTCAGGATATCAGAAAACAGTTGGAGGTGCACCATTGGGTCTTCAGAGCCATCAAATCGATCGATATGCGGCATCTTGAACCGATCCGGTAATGTCACCACTGAGTCGGTATAACCATCCTCTATATCAGGAATAGAATGGGCCCCCTGAGACTTTTTGAACAACTTCTCAAGCTTGCTCACTTTCAATGCTGTGGGGTCCGTCTCGAACTCAAAGGGTGAACTTGGCAGGTTGATCGGTGCTTTGGATAGCTGGGGTAGAACCGGGGGCAGAGGAGGCCTTGTCGGAATGTCCGTATCTTCTTGGACATTAGCTGTCTCCCCGAGCGTTGGAACTCTGGGTGGGGGAGGAGCCTGGTGTGAAGTAGATACCCCAGTTTGCTGCTCTAGCCTGGCAATTGTCTCTGCCTGTTGGGCTATAATCTCGACCTGGCTTTTGGCAAATTCCGCTTGACGGGCAGCGTCCTGCTGCATGAGTTTCATACTTTCTTGGAGTTGACGCATCATTTCCTCCATCCCTAACATATTGTACTGATCTAACTGAGCAACCGGTATATCTATGTCTGCAATAGGCTCGAAAATCTCAACCCGACTGTTCAAAGACCACTGAGCTGGTAGCTGCTATACTGATGGTTTGTGCCTGACTGGCCCTTTTACCCTGCCACTGATTGCCCTTGAACTGAACCTCTGACCTGACAAAGTCTATTAGCACAAGTTCGATGAACCTCGGGAGATATCGGAGCCTTTTGAAGCTATGGTTCCAAGACTACCTAACAAAAGAGAAAACAGACAGCACCTCAGCTCAACTTCACCAAAACAAATACGAGTGTAGCAGGATGACTGTGCCCTCTACTGAATTCTGCCCCCCCAAAATTCAGCCTCAAATTTGAGTCTGATACCCACAGGTAAAGCTGACTCCGAAATACTGATAGTAATGCCCGCAGGCCTGATGCCTAAACTTGTAAACTGATATATGCATTCCTGTAGAGACGCACTCTAAAAGCACATAGCAGATAAGTGAGAGCCAAAACACCCCTATGTTGGGGTAGGGTTTCCCTGTCCTATTTTGTCAGGAGCTAGGGTTTCACTACGCACACAGCAGTTTCAAACAACCTATATCGGGTAAGCAACCTGTCTTAGTTTGGAATGGTCACTACGGATTTCGATATGCACTAGGTCGAATGGTCAAAAAGGGTGCCCCGGTAAAACCGGGGTTTGTGTTCCCATACTGGCAGAGCCCACAACCGGTCAGCCTTATGGTCATGCCTTGACAAGACAAGCCTCCGGCAAACCGTTCAGGAATAGCAGATGGCAAACACGGTGTCCTAGGCGCACCAATGCAAATGCAATGCAAAGAAACACACAAGTGTAGTCAAAACCAGATATCATGAGTTCGAGTCAAGTTCTCTAAATCCCCAGCAGAGTCGCCAGAAACTGTAGACGTCCCCGAACGCCCCGGGAGGGTTAAGTCCCGTTCCGTTCATATTGGGGTCACTACAGTTCAAGGCTCAAATGTCACGGTTCTTAATCTTGAACCAAAGAGTCCAAATCCGGCAAATCGATTTTGAAAACAGATTTTTTGAAAGAAGTGCCAAACATGGACTGCTTTGCCAGATACAGAGTCGCCACCTAAATATTTTTTAAATGGGAAATTTAGGAAACCCTGACTCGGTGCCAAAGGCCACGTGTCCGTCATCACCAAAGTTGCCTCGGCTCGGGAACTTGGGTACGATTGGGGAAGGTCACTTCGTGAGCACCCCGCTCGCCCGGTCAAAGACCGGCCTCTACTAACCATGATATCTATTTTTGAAAACATTGTGTGTTCTTATTCCGGTTATTAGTCTAGATTTACTATGTGATGCGCACAGCATACAAGTATAGACTGAGTCGCCTGAATTGGAACAAAACATTTCATGTTTGTTTGTTTGAAAATGGTTTGATGGTGCTACCCGCAGGTAGGCTAAGACGTGGATTTGCCACCCTCAGGTGGGCTTAGAAAACATGATTTTGCCACTATCTAGTGGGCTTAAAACAAACATTTGATGAATTGTTCCAATCCAAATAACCCAACCTCCACCCACAGGCATTCAAGCAGTTATATCACATAAGCACATAGCCTCATGGTAAGCATGCTATTCATGGCAGTCACTCACACGCATGCAAGGATGCTAAAGCATAAAACTCACCGAGTACTCCAAGCCAAAACAGAAGCTCATTAGAAATCATGCATGATCCTAATATACAGAAATGCCTAATGCAACACATGCAAAGATGCAACTATAGCAGGCTCGGCTATTCTAAACATGGCATATGGAATGCTACAACTAACACGTATTCAATTTGGAATTGAAATACAAATGCAGTTTGTATGATGCGCCGAGCCCGGTGCGTGCAAAACAGATGAATGATGCAAACATGCTGTCATACTGTATGCTAATTGAAACATGCCCTAATCTAACCATCATAAGCGGGTAAATAAAAGGGAAGAAAGACGTGGGGTTGGAAGACATACACCACACTCACGCACACTTATTACAATTGTGCCCTCGTGTAGAGGGTCCGAAAGAATAATACAGTCCCAAATAAATATTACAGTCCAAATAATACAGTCCAGATATGTACAAATTCCTAATTAATTAACAAAATTTAACTAAGAAAAATAATAAACTGGCATGCAAGCCAGGGACTGCCTTGATTCTGATGAATGATGTATGTTTAGGCTGCCTTGCGCGGAAATCCACTGGGATGCCCCAATTAGCCTCTGTTTGCACCTGTTCTTGAAAAGCGCGCCAAGCCTCGGAAGACTGCTGATTCTTGATTTTGCTGCAACAGAGAGCAGGAAAGGGGCATAGCAATGTATTTTCACAAATGTATGCATGCCTCGATCCTCGTGCCACCAATCACGCATCTCGATGCATGATGGCCGAGGAGCCGAATTGCACAACTCAATATGGAATGAATGCACATGAAAACACAACAAAACCTAACTCCATCATGGATGATCCGGAGTGTCGGTGACTGGGGAATTGAGACACGCTCCGTCACTCGGAGTACGGAACGTACCTCGTTTCCCGTGCCCGGGCTAATGCCTATCCTGAACACAATGCAATATGCATGATATGCATGAAATGCAACTAAGATACAACCTAACATGCAAAATGCTATGAAATGACATACACGATGCACGAGGTGATATGGCACACACAATGCACTAATATGTAACCTAGCATACACAATGCTATGGAATGAAATGGCATACACAATGCAATATGGGCTTACACCAACATGAGTGGACCTCAGCCACACTCACATAAGAGGCCATCAGATGAAAATGAGACACCTCGAAATGCGTGCACGCGTGCACGAGAACCGAACCTACGGCACGGAATGCCACTCTAATGAGACATGGCAAGACATGGGATATGATATGTAAACATGCAAAAATCAGAGGCAAAATAAGATGCAAAACAGCCCCGAATCATGGCGAAAAGATACCCGATGCATGGAACGAGACCCGAAATGCAAAACTATGTACATGAAATGGCTTACAGCTATACAAAGCATGCGTAATTGGAACATGAAGTGTGAATACAGATTCAAGGAAGCCCCAAAACAAGCACTTTTACAGTTTAAAGCATGGCCAAACAGTGAGCACAAGTGGGGCTAAATTAGCATGCAAAAAAGGGGGCCAAGAGAGGTATATGAGACAACCCACAAATGCTGGCCCCAAAAAAAGAAAGGGCCTTCTACAACATTGAAGATGAGCCAAAAATATGACTACTCACAGTTTATGACAGCCCCCAAATCAATATACAAACATGCTCAAAATGCAATGCAAGATTAAGGCCACAAGAGGGCTATAACATGAAGTGTACAAAATATTCACCAAACAGCCAAAGACCCTTAATGAAACATGACAAGGGGTCAAAATATGGTCACTTTCCATTCTGATCATGGCCGAAAAACAGAAGCAAGATAAGCTAAAAAAATATGTAAAAATAGGGACCAAAGAGGGGTACAATGGCAAGTGATACATGGAGGTCCCAAACAAGGATGAGCCCTTCTTCAATGTTGAAGAAGGGCTCAAAATAGCCTATCTACAGTTTATGAAATGCTCCAAAACAGATCACACATAGGCTAAAAACATCATGCAAAAATATGGCATACAAAGAGATATTGAAGCAAGTGCAAGATAGGGGTCCCAAACAGGGTTGAGCCCTTAATGAAAGGTGAAGAAGAGCTCAAAAAAACACTACTTTTAGTTTTGGTCGGAGCTCAAAACAGCAAGAAAATGGGCCTAAGAAATGGAACAAAAAAAAGCACAAAAGAGGGAAAATATTGCTTACCCTTGAAGACCAAACTTTGACAGCATTTTGGACCAAGAAGAAGAGCCCCTAGCCTCTGCAAATCAGCTGCAAAATGTCGGAATGGAGGAAGGAAGGAGGGTGCTATGGGTTGTAGTGTAAAAATGGTCCAAGAACAAAAAGGTTTTGAGGCTTGGAATCTAGAGAGAGAGAGAGATTCAAAGCAAGAGCTTCAAAACAAAATTTTCTAACCCTTAAACACAGACCTGGGATGCTGTATATATAGGCAAAAGAGGCTGGAAAAGAGGGGGAAAAAAAAAAAAAAAGGGGGGAAATATTTCAAGTTTCCCTCCAAAAATTGGTCTAAAGAGGGATATAAAGGCAAGTGGTAGCTTCTGGTTCCAAACAGCCGAGATCCCTTCAACAAAGTTGAAGAGGGTCTCAAAATAAGACACTTTGTAGTTTACGACCAAGTCCAACACAGCCCACAAGTACGCCTAAAATACCGTGCAAAAAAAGGCCTAAAAAGAGGTAAAGAGGCAAGTGACAGAAGGAGGTCTCAAACAAAGAAAAACCCTTAATCAAACATGAAAAGGGACTCAAAATATGACTATTTCTAGTTTGGGTCGGAGCCCAACAATGCTTGCAAGTAAGGCTCGGGGGCCAAAACGCGCAGTCTGGGGCCCCGAAAACTGACTGCTGGGCACCGGGAGTGGTGTTCGACCACGAAGTTGGTCTCTCGGACCACAGTGTCCCTCAAAAGGGAGGAAATAAGGTATGTGCCAAAAACCGGAGCAAACGGAGGTGGTTAAGCGGTCCCGAACCGAGGCACACGGCCGTCGGCTCCGAAAAACCGGAAACCGGGCTCCAAACGGGAAAAATGGCCTACGACCACGAAACGTAGCCTACGGCCACTGAGAGATGATCTACGAGACCTCTCCCTCCCTTCGGGAAGAGAAAACAGAGAAAACAGGGCCTGGTTCGCAAACCGAGGCAAAGCACGAAAGAGTCCGGAAGTCCGAAGACAAGGCTCGCAGCCGAGACTCTGAAACCTCTGAACGAGCACGATATGCAATATCACCAAGCGCTCAATCGGTGACGTCTGAGTCTTAAGGTCGGTCAAAAATGGGGTGTCTACACTTGTGTTTTCTCCTCTGTGTCATAAACAAAAAAAATATAAAATAAAATAAAATAATACAAACAAGAATGCAAAAACAAAAAAAAAAAAAAATACTCCAAAAATAATAATAATAATAAAATAAAAACAATAAACCAAATATATATATATATATATATAAAGAAAGAAAAGAAAGAAACCAACATAACTAAAAATCAACATAAAAATCATCCATGATTGCACTTGTTGTTGTACTTTACTTGTCGAACCTGACTGCTACATTCTTTGTGTGCTACTGTAATGGGAGACAGGATTATCCTTGCCCTATTGTTGTATCCTTTCCCTAGTGCCTATTTCTTAGTTAATTCATTGGGATTGGTTGCATCTTTTAAGGGTTGTGTTAATTCTGTTGACATGTTAAGGTCGCGTGAGATAGTTTGGGGGGCGTAGGCCCACTTTTAGCTTTTGCATGTATTTCCTTAATCTTTTCATGAGCCCTACACGTAATCTTTTTTTTTTTTCTCCATATTTTGTCGTGCCTATGCTTTATGTCTCTTTGCTCTTTGTGGTTACCTTGTTTTGCAGACATATCCACTCATTACGGCAGCCAAGCCAAGAAAGGGCGCTCCACCACCAGGTCTATGATGACACGTGTTCAGTCACGCATCTTATCCAGACTGATTTTCCAGACCGTGCAGGTGATGTGAGTTACCTTTGTTCGTCGCCGCAACTTGCCCCCTGGCTCTAGTTGATTGATTTTATCTTTCGACGCAATGTCATTCCTTTTGCAACATAAAAAGGAGCGTTGTAGTGCTTTCATTCGAGTTCTTCACCATTTTGAGTTCGATTATTAGGTGGATGTCCCGCAGCTCATTTGGGATCAGATGCATAAGATCATGACAGATGTGCAAATCAAGCAGACTTAGAGCTCACAAACTTGGTCGCTCCTCTTCGCCAACTTGGTCACTCATCTCTTCCACCGCCACTCGAGCTACCAATTTGATCCTGATGAAGCGGTCATGAGGAGGTCTTACAATATACCGAGCAGACTTGGCAGCATAGTTTGTCTTTTATGCCTCCCCTTCAGATGTAACCTCTTATTGCCTATGTTGACCCCTGCAAGTTTGGGTCATGATCCTCTCCTGAATGATGCTACCCCCCGGCCCTACTGATCCACTGGCCTTGTCTTTATGACTCGTGTTGATTATGAGGCCATCCATCAGGAGCATCTTCACGTTCAACAATCTGTAGACACCCTTCAAACTGATTTTTATGCCTATCGAGACCTTTCTCAGCAGCGTTATAAGGCCTCTCAAGCCGATATGCAGCAGTCCTTCGCCGAGATGCAAGATCTTATTCGATCCCTGTTTGCGGAGTATTACCCACCACCGCCACCGGCTTCTCAATGACACCATGCTCTTCCATGTTGTTTTCTTTTCCGGCTATGTTATTATGACTCTTTCCACTTTGTTTTTTTTTTTTTCCTTCTTTTTTCTTTTTCTTTTCTTTTTCTTTGTTGTCTTTAATTTTATTTTATTTTGTTTTATATTTGTTTTTCTTTTTGGGTCTGTATATATATCTGTGCGGCTAACTCTCCTACCTTTGGTTCTTATGTTCTTGTATAATTTTTCCATTCTATCTTAGCATATCAAGTCCTCCATTGCCAGTCCATGTACTCAGCACTTTGGGGTGTCTCTCTGGCCTCCTTTTCTATTGGCGTTGACTGCTTTGGTGCTATTCTTTCCCTCTCTTATGTTTCCTTGGCCCCTTTATTTCTTTATATTTGCCAGTGAGGGCATTGCCATGTTTAGTTGGAGAGATGTGACTTATTGCCATATGTTTGCATTCTAGCTTAATTAATGGAATTTATGCTTGGTATAGAGTTTATATGTGAATATGGTTGTGCTACACTCCTTATCTTGTTGACCATCCTAGTTTGCTTATGTCTTGGGTTGAGGGTGCATGAGTTAGATATTTTTGGTTTATTCGTGACCTATGAAATATGAATTCATTTCGGTATCATTGGATGAGGATTATTGGTATCACTTGTTACTTTGTGCACTTACATGTTCACATTTCGTTGTGGGAGTTAAAGTTGACAGTTCTAATTATGTGTGCTTCCAACTGCTTAAGATGAATTGGGGTTTGAGATATGAGCATGGGTTCTTGTGAAATAAAATAAAATAAAATAAAAATTTTGACTAGTTTGAGTTCGTAGTCTTTTTAACTTGAGTTATTAAGCCCGTTGGAGTGTCTCTACACCTAGTGCCCTAAGTCCATCTAGATTGGGAGTCATTGGCCTAACACTCGCTACATGAGTTAATTAGAAAGCTTAAGTGACTTAAACATTGCATAGTCACAAAAAATAAATAAATAAATAAAATAAAATGGTTGGTCTGTAGCCTTTTTAACTTGAGTTATTAAGCCCGTTGAGGTGTTTCTACACCTAGTGCCCTAAGTCCGTCTGGAATGGGAGCCATTGGCCTAACACTTGTTACACGGGTTAATTAGAAGGCTTAAAAGATCCACTCATCAAAAAAAAAAAAAAAAAATAGTTTCGAACCCATGTTTGATTTCAAAGATTCAAGGCACTTAGTTATTGAAAGTTAGTACATGAGTAAGAGATGTTGTCTTTCCTTCCACACCGAATCTCACTTTACACGAAAGCAACATGTGATGCTTTCCATCCGACTATAATTCGATGTTGTTTGTTTGCATATTTATGGGCTCCTGGATAGTTTGAAGATATTTCTAACTTGCATTCTTGAAATTTGTCATAAGTGAGAGAGGTTGGTTTTGATGAAAAGGGGTGGTGACGAGTAATTGTGTATAAATTTGCCCCAAGTTTCAATTCTTTTTGATCAAGTTAATGTTTGTAGGTATCATCTCTGGAAACTCTCACGAGACTTCACTCGTCCACTTGGGTAACCTTGTGGTTTAAAAGGCTTGTTGTATATGCTAAATGCAATCGTGATCCCTACGAAAGTGGCTTAGATAGATTTTGTTTTATCTTGCTTTACTCGAGGACTAGTAAAGTGTAAGTTGGGGGGTATGATTTGAGCCGAAATGTTACACTTTGAGGCTCCCTATCTAATGTTTTTAGTCTTTGAGCTTATGATATTTGATGCAATAAAGTATTTTTTATCCTTTTAAGGATAATATCACTCCGAAGACAAAAGGATGGCAAATAGAGGCAAAAAGAGCGAAAAGTCCCTCACTGACTAGATCCGCTCGAGCAAAATTCCCAATCTGCACGAGCATATTTCCCTCTGAAAAATTCCTCTCTGACTGGATCCACTCGAGCAGAATTCCAAATCCGCACGAGCAGATTTGCCTCGATATGTATGCACATATTTTTGATTCTAAATGGAATTGAGGCTATAAAAAGGAATTTTGGGGACCTGTTTTGTGATCTGAAACCCTAGAGAAGACAACTAGAAGCTAGAGAAGGAGAGAAAATCATCAATCCATGGCTTTCTCTTCAACATTCAAAGTGCTGAACCTCTCCATGGGCGGTAAAGCTTTCTTCTTAGGATTGAGATAAAGCTCCAATCAAGTATCATGTAATTTTGTATTTTAATTCTAGTTTGTCTTTGGAATTGGATAATCGTTGTATGATTGTTTTTAGATCTTTTATTCAAATAATCTTTTCATTTGATTTCTGTGATTGAGAATGCATGATCATATAACTATTTTACTTTCTTGTATATACAAATTGTAAGACAAGTCATGCTTAAGTGAGACAAATCTTAGTTTAATGTAGACGATTCATGCCGACTGAAGATGATTCGTGCCTATGTTTTGAATATACTCATCTTCTTGACGATGATATTGGGGTTTGTAGCCACCATACATCATTATTATCCTAGCCATTGATTTACTAGAATTAGATATTTTGATTATATGATATGGGATTAGTAGTGGATTCGAAATCCTAAGTCTCTCTCCATATTCAAATTATTCTCTTTATTGCGCAATTATTTTAGTTTTAATTTAGATTCTCATTAGCAAAAAAAAAACCCAAATCATCATCTCTTCTTCAAATTAAATTAAAAATTACTTTTCGAATTAATATAACTCAACCCAAAGTCCTTGTGGTACGATACCTGGACAATCCACTATTCTACTGAATTAGTGCTTTGTTTAGTTCTTTATTTTTGATTGAAAAATGACAGATCACACCTTGCGTGATGTTTTCGGGAGTAGTGTGGAGAACCTTTTTCCCAAGTTATAGGATCCTAATTGTTATGTCCAAGTGTTGGGGGTATGTACCTCATTTCGGTTTGAGATAGGAGATGCTTTTGAATAGCCGGTTGGGCATATAACCCGTGGTTGGTGTTTGGATTTATACATAGCGTCGTGGTAGTTCTGGGTATGTTGATAGAAGTTAGAGATGGCATTGGGAATGTGATGGTCCGTCGGGGTGTGCCATTGATCTTGGCTCATGAAGTATCATAGGTTGATTAAGAGGATAGATGATGATAGTACATTGTAGCTTGAAGGGTTGGGAGAATTAAATGCTCATTTTAGTTATTCTTTGGGATTGAAATAGTATGAATTTCTAAGTTTATAGGAGGTGTGAGGGTTTCTAGGTGATTGTTCGATAAATGTTAGCAGACTAGTGAGTTGGCCATAGAAAGAATATTTTTGTTAGTTAGTAGTGTAACTCGTGTTGGTAAAGTATGATGAATTGAGGTTTGATTTTATCGATCATTGAGGGGTTGAGGTGATGTGTGACGGTGTTGGAATGTGTGTTTGTGGGATGATGTGTAGAGGGAGATCGGTCATAGGACTATCCCAAAGAGGGTTGCCTTGACTCTGGGCAATGGCATCATTAACTTTGGTATGTGGTCTAAACTTGATAGTGTTGAGTCATGTTCGTTGTGTGTGTTTGTTTTTTTATTAACCTTGTGTGAAATCCGTGATGGTGGGATGGTTGATGTGTGGAACTCTGAAGTGTATAGTAATGTTGTGTGGAGCGGATTTGCGCGAGGAGTGAGTTGTTGTGACTCTATCGATATTTGTATGTCATGACCGGAACCCACCCCTAAAGGTTTAGATCACAACCGACCGTTAATCATGAGATTACCTACGGCCTCAGACAATTCAAATCATAATTAATTATATGGGGCTAGAAGCAGAAGTAGAATGATAAAATTTTATCAAATGAGTTGTGCATATATGGCATAAACAAAAACATTTTATACGTTAATAACTTATATCCATACATATACAAATAAATATTACATGTCCAAAGATCATTCACTAGTCATTAACATACAGATCCAAAAGTGTATATACAGGTCAAACATGGCCAACAAAAGAAAACAAAATAACAATGGTAAAAGCCTCATCCGTAAGGCACTCCATAGCTGATTCAAAAAAAACTCGACTACTCTTTCACAAGTTCACTAGGGCTGGACATCCCACAGGTCACCTACATACATATATATAACAGAGTGAGCTAAAGACCAGTGAATAACAACAGAGTAAAGAGGTTATATGAATAAGTTCTAATATTTAACGTAATTAACTTCGTACTCAAATTCTTGTCATAACAGAACGACCTTAGGTCCAACATGTATCAAAAGTTTAGAATAGATAGATCATCCTTGGCGGAACGACCTTGGGTCCAATCATTTACAGATGTATAATGACCATTTGGTCATCTCATTACAGATATTCAAACTTATCAGATATTCAGAATGACCTTAGGTCTATTTTATCAAATACATAGAACGACCTTCGGTCCATTTCAATTATGTAGAATGACCTTAGGTCCATCATATACATTCATATCTTGTCAATCACATTCGCAGATATTATGTAGATCAGACAGGTAGAAGGCTTATTCATATCATAAAATCATAAGTTCAAAAAAACTTACCACATTGGAAACACTTAGAAAATACTGTACATGAAAATATCTTTACTAACATATTACTCACAATGATTTGGTTGCCGATACGTTTTCGTGGATAAACCTAAATAATTCATAAACATATACACATTGGATCAAATTGTCTAACCTGATCATTCTTTAACTTATTCAATTCTTTTAAGTCTCATTCTAACTTCTAATTCATTTGGGAGGCTCAATTCATACCTAAGAATGCTTAGAAAGGAATGAGAATGGACGCTTCGCTCGAGCACACTTTTGGTTGTTCACGTGGACCACATGGTCTGCAAAAGAACTAGTTGGTCCAAATCTAGGTTTAATGGTCGCTCGAGCCAATGTTCAAAATAAATTGAGGTCTCGAGCCATGTGCAATTCCTTTGTAAAAATGATGGATGCATGAGACGTGTGCTCGAGCGACAACTTTTTCACTCAAGCGAAGAGGTCGAATTCTGAGTTTTGCATAACAGAATTTAAGCTTCAAAACATAAGTTCAATGTCGTAAACTCTTGCACGATATGTTTTACACCATGAATCCACTTTCGAAAACATGGATACAAGACCAATTTTCAAATTCCAAGCTCAAAACTTCATAATTCTTCATAATTAAGACTCAAATTCTCATGCATATACAATTTAGCTTCAAATATTTTCCATGGCTTCAAAAACATGAATTTCAACTTCAAAATTCAATGAATTGTGGATGCATGTTTGATTCAAGTCTCAATTCAAGTATAGATGACAAAAATCATGCTCAAAATGATGGAATTCTACAAAATCATGCATGTATGTATGAATTAGCCACAATTTCACCATCCTTAGCTTAATTCTTGTGTTTAATCAATTAATCTTCTTGAATTCATATGCTAGATGACTCAAATTCTTGAATTAAGGTTCAAACACTTACTAAGGTCTTCAATTGAGCTTATACTGGCAAATTCTTGAGCCTCTCTTCCTAATTCTTCAACCTTCAAGCCAAATCTCCAAGTTCAAGCCTTCTCTCTCTCTCTCTAAATTGGTCTCACTCTCTCTCTCTCCAGAATGTATTCCAATAGATTTTTGAGCTCCTAATAATCAAGTTTCTAATCTTAACATATATATATATATATATATATAAGAGTTGATTAGCTTAAAGTGCTAATTAAGGCTTAAGCTCACTAATTACACTTAAGTTAATTTAAATTTTAATCAAACTTTCTAATAGGCTCTAAAAATTATACCATTCTCATTAAACTTACCAATTTTGTTTTCTAAAATCATTAAGACCTTCAATTCTAGATTTTAAGCAGAGATCGCAACAGGTATTCCAACAATGAACAGATATGCATTCAACTACACATTAAACACATAAATTACACTCAAAATTAAATAGATAAAAGCATGTTATGTAATGGGGTTTTCATAGTCTTCTCCCCTTAAGAAGTTTGGTCCTCCAAACTTGCCTTACCTTGTGTCGGAAATAACTTGGGATACCCTTGCCTCATTTCATCCTCTCTTTCCTATATGGCTTCTGTGCCATAGTGTTCTTTCCATTCTAGCTTTACCATTGGAATTTCTCTATTCCTCAACTATTTCACTTATCGGTTGATGATTTGGATCAGTTTCTCTTCATACTCCATATTATCATCGAGAGCTATCTAGTGATAATCAATAATGTGGAACGGATCTCTGAGATAGCTCCTCAACATCGACACATGAAACACATTATGCATTTGTTCCATTCTTAGTGGCAAAGCAATTCGGTATGCAATTGGACCAAGCTTTTCCAAAATTTGAAACGGCCTAATGTATGGAGGTGATAACTTGTCCTTCTTCTCAAATCTCGACTAACCCTTCATCAGAATTACTCTAATGAACACATAATAGCCAACCCCATATTCTAAGGCCCTTTTTCTTTGATCCGCATAACTTGTATGTCGGCTTTCTGCGGTTTTGATCCTTTGCTGAATGATCTGGATCTTTTCGGTTGTTATTTGCACAATTTCAGGTCCAAGCAAAACCTTGTCCCCAACTTCTGTCCAACACTTAAAAGATCTACATCTTCTACCATACAAGGCTTCATACGGTGCCATGCCAATGCTAGAGTGAAAACTACTGTTGTATGCAAATTCTACCAATGGTAATTAGGTTTCCCAACTTCCCTGAAAATCCAAAGCACACATTCGAAGCATATCCTCTAAAGTCTGAATAGTTCTTTTTGATTGCCCATTAGTTTGCGGGTGGAAAGTGGTACTAAACCTCAATTCTATTACCATTTCTCTTTGAAGAATCTCCCAGAATCTAGACACAAACTTTGCATCCCTGTCTGAAACAATGGATACCGAAACTCCATGCAAACGAACAATCTTATTGATGTAAATAGAAGCAAGTCTATAAGCATCATAACTAGTTCTCACAGGTAGAAAATGTGCAAATTTAGTTAACATATCCACAATAACCCAAATAGAATTCATAACTCTAGGTGTCCGAGGTAGACCAACGATAGAATCCATGGTTATGTGCTCTCATTTCCATTCTGGAATAGGGAGAGGTTAAAGCAATCTTGTTAGCCTTTGATGTTCAACTTTGACTGGCTGACAGTGAAGGCATTTAGATATATATTCTGTAGTTTCCTTTTTCATGTTAGGCCACCAATAACTTTGCTTCAAATCTTGATACATTTTATTGTTGTCCAGATGCATTGCAAACTTGGACTTGTGAGCTTCTTCAAAAATTCTTCGCTTACAGTCGGGCACATTAGGACACACAATCTTCCTTGGAATCTCAACTCTTGGTTCCTAACACTGAACCCCAGTCTTAGATTTGATTCTATCTCATCACATACCTTCTTAAGGAATTCATCCTCCATTTTTCTTTTGCTTTATTTCATCAACGATTGCCAATTAAGCTGAAATAACAGCTAACATTCTGCTTTGTTCACGAAGCATCACTTCAATCTCAGATCTTTCCAAGTCTTTCAACAATTCTCATTGTTCAGTAAGAAAATACACTAAGTTTCCCGCTGACTTCCTACTTAGAGCATCAGCTATGGTATTGGCTTTGCCCGGATGATACTAAATTCGAAGATCATAGTCTTTAATCAGTTCTAACAATCTCCTATATCGCATGTTCAACTCTTTTTGACTGAAAAAGTATTTCGAACTCTTATGGTCAGTGTAAACTTCACATGTTGCACCATAAAGGTAGTGGCGCCAAATTTTCAAAGCAAATACAACGGTAGCCAACTCCAAGTCATGAGTTAGGTAATTCTTCTCATGAGGCTTCAATTGCCGAGAGGCATAAGCTATCACTCTTCTGTTCTGCATCAACACACAACCCAAACCCTTATACGAGCATCACTATAAATAAAAAAGCCTTCCATACCTGACTGTAGTGTCAAAACTGGCGTTGTAGTTAGCCTTGTTTTTAATTCTTGAACACAGACTCCCTTTCATCAGTCCATTCAAACGGCTCTCCTTTTTGAATAAGTTGGGTAAGTGGTACAGTTATCTTTGAGAAGTCTTTCACAAACCTTTTGTAATACCTAGATAGCCCCATGAAGTTTTAGACTTCCGTTACATTTGTCGGTGTAGGCAAGGACGAGCTGACGCGTAGACCACCAAGGGCCACGGCCTCCCGCTCAAATAAAAAAAAATATTAATATATATTACTTTTGAACAAAATATCAATAATATATAATTGTTTAAGCAAAGATGGTCTCTCTGCTTCTGGTTTTTTCATTGTCAAGTGGGTCCCACCTAAGTCACTAAATGGCCCAGGTCTCTTCTTTCCTTAAAAAAAAAAGACTGAATATCGAATAAAAAAGTAAAATATAATTAAAAGTACACTTTCTTTTTCTTGATGTGAAAAAGCCAGAAAGCACAAAGAAAAAACCCTAATTAGGGTTTGACTTGCTACGCCTGCACGGCAACTTGGGAATATAGAGGAAAAAAGAAAAAAAAAAAGTGTTAGTTCTGCTATTAGTCATCTTATTATTACAAGTATGTGATTCATATTCTCTTTTATTGTTGTTTTCTATTTGTAATACTTTATTATCCTTTTTTTTTTCAATGTCATGTTGATACAATTGCAAAATTTTTTTTTTTAATTTTACATATTAAGAAAAAAATCATAAATTAGGACGTATGATTTCAATTTCTAGGTTTTTTTTTATATCATATTTGGGAAAATTTAATTTTATTCAGACTAAGTGTTATAAATTCAAAATTAAAATGAATTGAGACTTGTATAAAATTTTTGTGTTGAATCTGAATTCTAAATTTTTAAATTTATATGAAATTTGTTTTAATTGCATTTGTTATTCTAGGCACAAAAAAATTCTCTGTCCTGTGATATATATATATATATATATATATTTTACATTAACAATTGGTTCTAACTTCTAAGTAGAATATTAATCGTGTATGTAATGAATTCTATTTTGATTTGTAGATTATTATGGGAAAGCCATGTACAATTGATAGATTTTTTAAAAGAAAAAAATGCAAGTTCTTTAGAAGTCAATGCTAACAATGCATCATTGCCAACTTCCAATGTTGCTATCTGTAGACACCCCATTTTGACCAGTCCTAAGACTTGGGCACTTTAATTTGACTACCCGTTGATGAAAATTGAAATATGCCATTTTATGAATTTCTCAGCCGAAAAATCAAATTGAAACTTTAATTCCAAATCTCACCTATTTTGGTCAAATTAACATATTTTTATTTGAATTTATAATTTTGTATAATTTTATCTAATTTTGTGTGTTTGTACAAATTTTTAGATGTGTTTTATATAAATTGTGTGTTTTATATAAATTGATAAATATTTGATAAAAAAAAAGAGAAGAAAGTGATAAAACAAAAAAAATAGAAAAAGATAAAATAATATAAAAGAAAGAGAGTCAGTGAGTGTTTAGGTGAAGAAAAAAAAGAAAAAGATGCTAAAAGAAAAGATGATAAAAAGAGAATGATTCTGTTTGTTGGTGATTGTAGAGAGTGGCCTCGTGGGATTGTGGAGAGTGGCCTCGTGGCTGATAAAAATATATAATCAAGGAAAGAGAGGTTCTGGAGGGAGGGGGACACTGATTAAAAGAAAAGGAAGTGGAGGAATAAGAAAAAAAAAAAAAAAGAGAGACCCAACTCTCTCAACTCTCGGGCACTGACCTCTCTCTCTCTAAAAAAATTGAACATACACATGGGAGGGGGATATACACACAAAGACAACACCCAGGGGGGAGAAAAGAAAATCTGAGTCTCTCTCTTATCACACACAGGGGAGATACACATGAGGGGAGATACACAAGAGGGAGAGATGGACGGTAGAGGGAGAGAAAGGTGAGAGAGAGGGAGAGGCCACACACGGCAGCAGCCATCACCCACCACACCACTGCAGCCACAACATCACACCATCACCATACACACACCATGAATACACCCAGGCCATGAACACAGTGAAACACATGGCCACACACGCTAGCTCACATCCACAGATGCACACAGCCGACCCACTCAACACATGTATCACACACACATGACACACAAGCACGGGGAAGACACAGACATGAGAGGCACGGCAGTCTCTCTCCCTTCTCTACCCCGAACTCTCTCTCTTCTCTCAGGAGACCCAGCAGCCATGATGCACACCACCTGCCACAGTCGCACACACCTACACAGACACACAGACACAGCTTGAGATACACACACATGGAGGAGGAGAGGAGGACCAACCTCTCTCTCTCTTTTCTCTCTCACCTCACAACTCCATTGCCACCATCGGCACCAAACCCAGGCACACCCTTAACCCATCATACTCAACACCACACCACCACCGAGTCTTCTTCTTCACCACATGATGCTCACCACTGCCATGCCCCGACCACACCACCCCAAACCCATGCATGCACCTCTTCTCTCTCTAAACTCCCTCACACCCACCTTCACTCGCACACAGCCACGGCCATAGCACCAACCCTGCACTCACCTCACCACCCCACTTGACTCTCCTCTCTCTCTAAAAAACAACCCATGACATGCATATTGATAGACACCCAGCGGCACCTCACCGAGAGACCCGGCACACACTCACTCAGATACACCCATGCACACACCCACGGCATCAACCTCTCTCTCTCTCTCTCTCTCTCTCTCTCTCTCGGCTTTGAGAGAGAAAAGGTGGTAGGTGGGATGAGTGTTTCTTTGGCAGGCCCAGATGGTCGCGTTTTTGGGGGAGCACTTGCTGGTCTATTAGTTGCTGCTGGCCCAGTTCAGGATGTTTCAATGAAGGTCATATCATTTTCTCAACAAGGATCTAGAGCTATATGCATTCTTTCAGCCAATGGAGCAATTTCAAATGTCACCCTTCGCCAAGCTAATTCTTCTGGTGGTACTTTGACATATGAGGGTCGTTTTGAGATACTTTCCTCGACTGGAACATTTGTGATTACTGATAGTGGAGGAACAAAAAGCAGATCTGGTGGGATTCATGGTTACAATATAGATATTTTAAGAAATGGGCCCATGGTTACATATGGACTATTTGTGTGTTTCTGGGTGTGTCTTAAGCCCACATTTTGTTTTAGTTTCATGGGCTGGATTGGAGATCTTTGCTAAATGACCAGGGGTTTAAAATGTTGGGCCCAATTTTCAGCGGAGAAAAGGAGTGGAATGCGCCAATGGGTTACTGAGTTGATATTCTTTCTTTTATTTTTATTTTGAGTGTTTGTGAGAATTTATTTTATTTTATTATTTCTCTCCTCCCTCCCTCATTCGGATCTGTAATAATTCAAGTATTGTAATAATTCCCCCACCCCGCTTCTTTCTATCCCATTCTTTTATCGCTTTTCCTAACTGTGTGTATGTATATATCTGACATGCCATGCATATCCATGCTTTACATTTATGTCTCATGCATTAAGATTCGGCTATATTTACATGTGTGAATTTAATCAATTCTTCTGTGATTCTATGCGCTACCCCATGTTTTTGAAATGATTCACATGTCATATTTTAGAAGTCGAATCTTTAGTGCATCTCATTAGTGAATTGCATTAGGATTCTGTATATAAGATCATGCATATTTTACTAATTTTTGTTTTGTAGTTGTTCGAGGGACGTCGGTCAATCTGTGAGTTTTTATGCTTTAGCATCCCATTTGTGTGTGATTTTCTTATTATGTTTAGCATCCTACCATGTGGCTATTTGTTTAAGTGATAAACTGTTTGAATGCCTGTGGATGAAGGCTTGTTGCCTGAATTGGAATGATTCAACGACTGTACGTTTTAAGCCCACTTTGTAGTGACAAATTCACAAACTCTAAGCCCACTTTGTCAAGTGGCAAATTCAAACCCTTTTCGAAAAACAAACATGAAGTTGAATTGTTCCAATTTGAGCAAACTAGTCTATACTTGTATGCTTCACATAGTAAATTTTAGGATTTATTAACTAATCAGAACATGAACATATAAAGAAAATAAAAGTCATATCATGGTTTAGTAGAGGCCGATCTTTTGATCGGGTGAGCGGGGGTGCTCATTATTGACCTTCCCCTCTCATACCTAAGGTTCCGAGCCAAGCATCCTTGGTTACGACGAACAGTGGCCTTGGCACCGAGTCATGGGTTTCCTAATTTCCCAAAATATTAGGTGGCGACTCTGAGTTCTGATGACGCAGTCCATTTTTGACAAAATTGCAATAAAATGGATTTTCAATAAAAGTTGCCAAATCTGGACTCTCATCTACGTTTCACATTGCACTCGTGAAACTTGAGATCAAAGAAATCTCGGGAGTCCGAACTGTTTAACGCACGCGGGTACCCTCCCGGGCATGTTACACTATCCCTAAAAATCCTCCAACAAAATCTCAAAGAATTGATGTTAAAGAAGTTGATATTGGTTCATTGGAGCGAGATATTGGATTACGTATACAGATTTCGGATTGTCATGTTAATCAACGTGATGAAATTTGACGAGTTTATATTAAGGCTAGTCTATACCAACCTATACTTTCAAAGTATCCGAAATCAGAATCAACAACTCACCTTCGTAGCTTTCAACTGTCATGGTTCAAACTATTTCCGTCATGGTTAGAATATTCACCTGCAAAAGATGTAGCTTTTTGTTTACCATGCTTTCTTTTTTATAAACTATATGGATCTAGATATTATGGGCAGCAAGCATTCACTGTTGATGGATTTAAGAATTGGAACAAAGTTAGGGATGGAGCAAAATGTGCTTTTTAAATCATACAGGAAAAGATCCTAACTCTTTTCACATATTCAACATATGAAGACTTGCCGAGAGATCATGTGAAGACTTGATGAATCAACTTCAACATATACAAAAGGTATTGGACAATTTCACTTCTAATCAAATTGTAGATAATCGACTAAGATTGAAGGTCTCAATTGATACAATCCGATTGCTTGCATTCCAAGGTTGTGCTTTTAGAGATCATGATAAAAGGCCAAATTCAATCAAACACGGAAATTTTCTTCAAATAGTGAATTTGTTGGGGTCATATAATGACAATGTTGCTAAAGTATTAGATAAAGCTTCAAAAAATGCCTCTTACACATCACCAAAGATTCAAAAAGAAATTTTACATATTTTTTCAACCAAAGTGAAGAATGCAATTCGTGAAGAAATTGGTGATGCAAAGTATTGCATAATTATTGATGAAGCTCGTGATGAGTCAATGAAGGAGCAAATGGCTATAGTTTTGAGATTCGTTAACAAAGATGGCTTTGTGAAAGAGCATTTTTTTGGGCTTATTCATGTCTCTAACACTGCTGTGCCAACCCTAAAAGATGGTATATATTTTGTATTGTCTCATCACAATTTAGATATTTAGAATATTTGAGGGCTAAGATACGATAGTGGAAGCAATATGCGAGGTAAGTGGAAAGGATTACAGGCATTGGTTTTGAATAATTGTCCATATGCTTATTATGTTCATTGTTTTGCACATCGCTTGCAATTGGCTTTAATGGCAGCATCAAAAGACATTATCCCAATTCATAAATTTTTTCCTAAATTGACTTTTGCTGTCAATATTGTCGGTGCTTCATGCAAGCGCAATGATGAATTGAAAGTTGCGCTAGCTGCTGAAATTGAACATATGATTAACATTGATGAGCTCGAGACTAGAAAAGGACTTAACTAGATGGGCACTTTACATCGAGCTGGAGATACTCGTTGGAGTTTTCACTTCAAGTCAGTTTCAAGCTTAATAAAAATGTTTAGTCCAACATGTGAAGTTCTTCTCAACATCATTAATGAAGAAACGACTTCTGCCCAACGAGGAGATGTAAACTCAGCTTATGAAACATTGACTTCATTTGAATTTGTCTTTATTTGGCATCTCATGAAAGAAATGTTGGAGATCATTGATTTACTTTGTCAAGCTTTGCAATGCTAATCTCAAGGCATCTTAAATGCTATGAATCTAGTTTCATCCACCAAGGCACTTCTACAAAAGTTTTGAGATGACAAATGGGATGCTTTACTAGCCAATGTGAAATCATTTTGTGAGGTACGTAACATAGATGTCCCGAATATGAATGCTCATTATATTGGGAGAAGAGGTTGAGCTCATGATCATCAAGATGACTTTATAGTTGAGCATTACTATTGAGTAAATATTTTTTATGCTACAATAGACTTTCAACTACAAGAATTAAATAGGCGGTTCAGTGAAGATGCAATAGAGTTACTTAATCTTAGCTTAGCTCTAGATCCTCGAGATGTGTTTGAAACTTTTAGAATCGATAATATTTGTCAGTTAGTAGAAAAGTTTTATCTACAAGACTTCACAGATCAAGAGAAAATACAATTGAGAATGCAACTTCACCATTGCGAGCATAATGTAGTTCAGCATGCTGACTACAAAAAGTTGTCTACTATTTCTGAATTGTGACAATGGTTGGTAAGGAAAAACAAATCTACAGCCTATCAACTTGTTTATAGAGTGATTACACTTGTTCTTACTCTTCCAATTTCTACTACAACGACGGAATGATCATTTTCAACCATGAAAATTGTCAAAACTAGACTTCACAACAAAATGGAAGATGAATTTCTTATAGACTCTTTGCTTGTGTACATTGAAAAGGAAATTTCTGAAAATTTTACCACAGAGTCAATCATTGAAGACTTTCAGGATATGAAAGAATGTCGAGTTCCACTTTGATGGATGATTAAGTTGATTTGTGTAAATAATTATCTAATACATGACTTTACTTTTATTCATACATTAAATTCACTAAATATATGGGGGTTTTTTTTTTACGTATTAATTTAATATTAAATTTTAGTTTATCTTTTGAATTCAAAAAAATAGTAGTTTATGTCAATTCATATAAAAAAAAAATTATTTATATCTTGGCCCCCCCACAAATGAATTCCTAGTTCCATCCCTGGGCGTAGGCCAATTCACAATTGCCTCAACCTTTTGCGGATCCATTGAAATCCCATTCCTATTAATCACATGCCCTAGAAATACTACTTCATCTAACTATAACTCACATTTCTTTAGTTTTGCATATAGTTTCTTCTCTCTGAGTGTTTGAAGAATAATTCTCAAGTGTTATTCATATTCTTCTTTACTTTTTGAGTAAATGAATACAACTACACATTCATCAAGATAAGGTTTAAAGATTCAGTTTATAAGGTCCATAAAAGTTGTGGTGCATACATTACTCCAAACGGCATAACCAAAAATTCATAATGTCCGTACCTTGGTCAGAATGTAGTTTTCTCAATGTGCTTAGCTTTCACTTTCAATTGGTGGTACTCGGATCTCAAATCAATCTTTGAAAACACTTGTGAACCCTGTAGCTATCAAACAAGTCATCAATACGGGGTAAAGGGTATTTGTTCTTGATTGTGACCTTATTCAATTCCCGGTAATCTACACACAAGCGAAGTGTTCCATCTTTCTTTTTTACAAATAAGATTGGCGCACCCCGTGGTGAAGTACTCAGTCAAACAAACCCCTTACCAAAAAATCTTCGAACTGAACCTTTAATTCATTCATTTTAGTAGTGGACATTCTATATGGAGTCTTTGAGATGGGTTGAGTACCCTATATAACTTCAATAGTGAATTCAATTTCTCGATCAGCCAACTCTCTTGGCAATTCTTCTGGAAACACGTCTACGAATTCTCTAACTACTAGAATATCATCTAACCTAGTATTCATAGATTGATCAGTCAAAATACTACATAGATAGCCCTGGCATCCCTTCTTAAGTAGTTTACATGCTTTCATTGCCGAAATTAGATAGGGTGGAGGTACTACACCATTACCCTCAAACAAAAATTCACTCGATCCCGGAGGTCTAAACAAAACTTGTTTTGTTACATAATCAATAGTATCACAATATTTAGACAACCAGTCCATTCCCAAAATCACATCAAAATGTCTCATGTCAAAAGGCAATAAATCCACATATAATGTAGTATTCCCAACAATAATTTCACAACCACGATACACATAAGTACACAAAACATATTCTCCAAATGAAGCAGATACACATAACACATAAGGAAGTGATTCCATAGGTCTACTTAGTCTTTGTGCAAATATAGTAGATACAAAAGAATCTATCGTACCCGAATCAATTAGCACATAAGCATCTTGTTTGCAAATAGAAAGAGTACCTAAGACAACGGCCTTGGTATTTCGTGTATCACCTGGGATGAGCGCAAAAACTCTCCCTCGCCTAAGTGTATCCCTTGTAATAGCAGGTCTTGCAGTGTTCCCTAGCATTGGAATGGATCCAATTGAACTAGAGGCTAGTCTTCCACTTCTTTGCTCAATTTGTGGACAATCCCTAGCCATATGCCTTGTCTTACCACATCTAAAGCATGCCCCTGAAGTACGGTAGTAAACTCCCCGATGTTTCTTGCCACACTCATTACAAGTTGATGTAGAGTCTCTCATAGAATTGGGGACACTAGATGTTTCCAAATTTTGCTTTTTAGATGATGTTGATCCCTTATTAGAATAAGGGCCTTGTCGTTTCCCTTTCCATTCAAATGGTCGGTTATGTGATGCCAAATTTGATTAAGATATTAAGGCTTTGTCTAGAACATCCACACACTTTGATAATTTCAATGCATTCACCTTTTCTTGAATTGCATTTCAAAGTCCACCCTCAAACTTTCTTGCCTTCTAGTAATCAATATCGACTATGTGTGGTGCAAACCTGGCCAATTTGGTAAACTGTACCTCATATTGGGCTACTGTTTGGTTGCCTTACTTTAGCATTTCAAACTCATAAACTTTTCAGTCTCAGATGCATTGAAGGAAATCCTTCCATAGAAGATCTCCAAAAATTGCGCCCAACTAACTCCCACATTTTCATCCCTTACTTTCAAGCTTCACCTTCCAAGGTAAAGGCTGCCAACTGGACTTTCTAGGCATTAGTGCACAGAAATACTTCAAATAATTTCTCAACACCAAGAACCCATACCTTGGCCTTCAAGGGGTCAACTCCTCCCTACAACAATGGTGGTTTCATTTCCTTGAATTCTTTAGTCAAAGAAATTATACGGTCATCCGCTTGATGCTCTTGTACCAAATGTGGCACAAGCATTGGTGCAAGTGGGAGCGGTTGTTGTTGTTGTTGTTGTTTCCTTAGAGACTCAGCCATATCCTAAATCATTCTTTCCATTCTGTCTAAGCAGGCAGTAGAAGACTCTTCTATCTCATTAGCCTTTGTTCTCACCGTGATATATATAAACTTGTATTATAATAAACATAGAAATTGCACACATACACATAGTCACAACAGTTCATATTCCACATATTCATACATTTGCATAATCCTAATGCACACAAGCATATACTTATGAATAAATGCACCTTAAGTCTTTTTTAGTCACCTTATTGCTCATTTGGACAAGTGTGTGAGTTATTAACTCGTGCTCTGATACCACTCTGTGATGACCTGAACTTGCCCTTATAGGTTTGGATCATAACCGGCCAGTGATCATGAGATTACCTATGGCCTTAGATAGAATTCAAATCACAATTAATTATATAGGGCCAGAAGCGGAAGCATCATGATAAAATTCGTCCAATGATCTATACAGATATGGCATAAACAAAAACATTTTATACGTTAATAACTCACATCCATATATATACAAATAAATACTACATATCCAAAGTTCATTCACTAGTCATTAACTACAGATCCAAAAGTGTATATATAGATCAAACATGACCAACAAAAGAAAACAGAAGAACAAAGGTAAAAGCCTCATCCATGAGGCACTCCATAGCTGGTTTCACAAAAACTCGGGTAATCTTTCATAGGTTCACTAGGGCTAGACATCCCGCTGCTCACCTACATATATATATATATATAAAACAGAGTGAGCTAAAGACCAGTGAATAACATCAGAGTAAAGAGGTTATATGAATGAGTTCTAATATTTAACTTAATTAACTTTGTACTCAAGTTCTTGTCATAATGGAACGACCTCGGGTCTAACATGTATCAGAAGTTTAGAACAGACAGGTCATACTTGGTGGAACAACAGTGGGTCCAATCATTTACAGCTGTATAATGACTATTTCATCATCTCATAACAAATATTCAGACTTATTAGATATTCAGAACAACCTTGGGTCTATCTTATCAAATATATAGAACGACCTTGGGTCCATTTTAATTATACAAAATGACCATAGGTCCATTATATACATTTGTATCTTGTCAATCACATTCACAGATATTATGTAGATAGGACAGGTAGAAGGCTCATTCATATCACAAAATCATAAGTTCGGAAAAACTTACCACATTGGAAACACTTAGAAAATAATGTACATGAAAATATCTTTACTAAGATATTACTCACAATGATTTGGTTGCTGATACATTTTCATGGATGAACCTACACTATTTGTAAACATATACACATTGGATCACATTGCTTAACCGGATCGTTCTTTAACTTATTCATTTCATTTAAGTCTCATTCTAACTTACTAATTCATTTAGGAGGCTCAATTCATACCTAAGAATGCTTAGAAAGGAATAAGAATGAGAATGAAAATGTGGTCAGAATATGACTTTTCAAAATATGTTGGAAACATGACACTTCGCTTAAGCGCACTTTTGGTTGCTCGAGTGGACCATATGGTTTGCAAAAGTGCTGGTTGGTCTGAATCTAGACTCGAACGTCGGTTGAGCCTATGTTCAAAATAAATTGAGGTTGCTCAAGCCATGTGCAATGCCTCTGTAAAAATGTTGGATGCATAAGATGTGTGCTCAAGCGACAACTTCTTCGCTCGAGTGATGAGGTCAAATTTTGGGTTTTGCATAATAGAATTTAAGCTTCAAAACATAAGTTCAATGCCGTAAAATCTTGCATGATATGTTCTAGACCATGAATACACTTTCAAAAACATGGATACAAGACCAATTTTCAAATTCCAAGCTCAATACTTCATAATTCTTCATAATTAGGACTCAAATTCTCATGCATATACAATTTAGCTTCAAATATTCTTCCATGACTTCCAAAACATGAATTTCAACTACAAAATTCAATGAATTATGGATGCATCCTTGATTCAAGTCTTAATTCAAGTATAGATGACAAAAATCAAAATGATGGAATTCAACAAAATCATGCATGCATGTATGAATTAGCCACAATTTCACCATCCTTAGCTTAATTCTTGTGTTTAGTCAATTAATATTCTTAAATTCATATGCTATATGACTCAAATTCTTGAATTAAGGTTCAAACACTTACCTAAGGTCTTCAATTGAGCTTATACTAGCAAATTCTTGAGCCTCTCTTCCCAATTCTTCAACCTTCAAGCCAAATCTCCAAGTTTAAGCCTTCTCTCTCTCTCTAAATTGGTCTCACTCTCTCTCTCTCTAGAATGTATTCCAAAAGATTTTTGAGCTCCCAATAATTAAGTTTCTCATCTTAACACATATATAAGAGTTGATTAGCTTAAGGTGGTAATTAAGGCTTAAGCTCACTAATTACACTTAAGTTAATTTAATCAAAACTTAATTTTTTCTAAACTGAAACAAATTTTAATCAAACCTCCATAATAGGCTCTAAAAATTATACCATTTTCATTAAACTTACCATTTTGGTTTATGAAGTCACTAAGACCTTCAATTCCAAATTCTAAGCAGAGATCACAATAGGTATTCCAACAATGAACAGATATGCATTCAAATGCACATTAAACACTTAAATAACACTCAAAATTAAGTAAAAGATGTTACGTAATGGGGTTGTCTCATTGTGCGTGATGCAAGATGATTAATGGCCAAGGGAATATATGTTAGTTGACTTAGGGGTGTGAGTAGTATGTTTCAACCTTTAAAAGTCCAGCTCGGGCTCATGTGTGGTGTGAGGATGTGTTTTCCATATAGGTGATTGGTTTGGGAACATGAGTGATATGGTTTGGCCTAAGGAATCTGATATGGGTTCAAGGAATATAGTGTGTTGTACAAGTATTGATAGATGATTTTCCTTACGTGATGTGTTAGTATTGTTGTGGTGTTAGGAGAGGATGACAGGAAGTCACTACAGAACTTACCTTAAGCCTAGAAATGAGGTCTGTGAATGAGAATTTCTTGCTTGGTATGTGTGTGTTCCTTACAGCAGTGACAAATTATGCAATTTGTTAAATGATGGGGTAATTACAATAAATAAATAATTAACGAGTAGTCGATGGATTATAATGGTAGTTGTGAGGGAAGTGATTTCCCAAGTTTATAAGTAAATCTTATTTGTTGTTTTATTTAACCTTATCATTATTGTTTCGAATAGTTGTTGCTTGTATTATTGTAATTGGGTTGTGGCATTACCGTAATGGTGATGAGATTGTTGATTGAGTGACTGTTAGGGTTTCATTATTGAACTGTTTTGAGAAAAGACTGAAGAAAGAAATTTCCTATTGCTTGTGATTTGTTTTTGTCAGAATTGAAATTTGTTGTTGGGAATGTGCTGAAAAGTAAAAGAGGAATAATTATGTAAGAATGTTTCAAGCCATATGATATGAATAACCCTTAGATGTTTTCAAAAAGAAAAATAATAGTAAGTAAATAAAATAATAATAAAATCTTTTATTGATGCTCGGTTTGAATCTTAAACACTTTTTGTTAAGTTTGTAGACAAAAGAAGAGATTCTTTCTATACTTGTAGTAAGGAATATTTTTGAAAGTGTTATTGATTCTTAAACATTTTGAAAACTCTGCCGTGGAATAGAGTGGTGTGGTGAGCGTAGAGTCTCTTGTCAGTAGTTGTAAAGCTTGTATGGAGCTTACCTTGAGTTAGTGGAACTCCATAGGTTGTAATAACGTGTTGGGAACTCATCGTTTTGCATGTGTATTTTGCCTCGTGTCGGTGATCATTGTGTTAACGATTATGATGGAATGAAATTTCAAAGTGGTGAATTTTCTTGTACTTTTGTTGTGTTAGTAGTACGGTATTTATTTCTATTAATTGTTATCATAGAAATATTGCATATGTGTTTGTTAGGGCATCACGATAAGAGTGATGGGTGTTGTTGAGTAACGGTAGAGATTCACCAATTGTTATGTTAAGCATAATTTGGAAAATGAATTTTCTTGGTGTAATGGCCTTGGATGGCTTTGTTAAGCAGAAATGTTTTGGATATAATCTAAATTGTACTGAGGAATTCCACTAAATAGTTTTGTGTAACTTAATTATGGATGATTATGTTGTTGATTAACACATTTATTTTTGGTAAATACTTACAAAACTTTTGAGTTTTGCCCACCTTTGAGAAATGTTTTATATTCGAGAGAATATTTTCAAAGAATTGAGAAAATGAGAAAAAATTCTTTTAACAAGTTGTATTGTTAAGTCTGGTACCTTTCATGGGTGCGTTGTGTAGTAACTTTACTTTGGATTACTAGTCAGTGGTCTGTATGTTTGGTTTTGTGAGATGATTGGTGTTGTTGGGGGGCATGTCATGTCAGAGTGTGGTCTTTTGACCGTGTTTTGTTGTAAGTCCTCTTCCTTTGTGAAAGTTGATCAAGAATTCTGTTGTGAGGGTTTTCTTCCGTGTTCGAGTGTTGAGCACCGAGAATTGAGTTTTTCAAAACTTACAATTTTGAAAATAGTTTTTGGGTAATTGTTCCTTATATTTTAAATAGTCTAAATTGATTTTATGGAATTTTTCTTAGAAGTATTAGCCCCTTTACTTCAACGTCAAACTTAGAAATTTCAGACAAAAAATTGTTTTTGTACTAAAACAGGGGGAACCACTTTTTGATTTAATTGAATTTTGAGTTTTTTTTTTTTTTTGTATTTTTCTTTAAATCCAAATGGGGGTATTTCCTTATTTACATTGTAAACTTAAGTAAATGAAATATAAATATAAGAGGCTAAATCAAAATATTAAAATAAGGTTAATGTGCTGGGAGTGCCTCAGAAGCTGAGTTGTCTTACTAGCTATGTCCAGGGTGACCACTTGAGCAGTCAAGTGGTCGCTCGAGTGGAGGTGCAAGGCTTCTAGTATCTTCACTCTACACTTGCAAAACTTCAGAGAGATTGTGTTCACCACTCGAGCAGTGAAATGTATACCCACTTTTTTTTCACTTTTTCATATCCTCTCTCTCTAACACCCATTTCCAAACCCTAAATCCCAAAAACACTTGATTTTCCTAATTTCCACTAAGAATCCAACTTAAATCTTTCAAGAGAGTTGAAGAACAAGCCTTGATCAAGATTTGTACCAATTGCTTCAAGATTTTGTTAGAGCTTCAAGTTGGGTTTTCATCTTTTCATCATCACTTTTGATGTAGGAATACTTTTGATCTTATATATCTATATTTTGATTTGATTATGTGGTAGTTTTCATAACATATGTATGGTATGGGTTAGATGATTTGATTTAATGAGTATTTACGAAAAAGAGAGGTTTTTCCTCAATAATTTTTATAATGTTTGAATATTCTTCAATAAAACCAAGTTTGATTCCATGATTCTTGGATTAATGGAGAATATGGGGAAAAGCCCTAAATTTTACAAAACCCTAGCCATGGATTTTGGTGTTTAAGAGATAACTGGAAATAAATCGATGTTGTGTGAATGCGTTGAGACAATTTGTGCTGAGGTAAATTTAGGGATTTGTTGTATATATATGATGTGTGATGTGTTTGGTACCCGCGCATGGAAATTGAGGTGCCCACTTGCCCGGTTGTATGAGGACGACAAATGTGGGAATGTTTTGAGGTGTCTACGTGCCCATTCGTGTGAGGACGACAAATGTGGAAGAGTTTAGGTGCCCACTGGCCATCTGTGTGAGGGCAAAAAAATGTGGAATTGGACAACAAATGTATAAAGAGTTAAGGTGCCTACTGGCCATCCATGTGAGGACGAAAAGATGTGGAATTGGTTAATAAATGTGGGATTGTATAGAAAGATTTTATATTCTTTTATATATATATATATAAAGACTCATGTGGGTTTGTTTTGAATAAAAGTCTTGGACCAATAGATTTTTGGGTTACAAATGAATATATCAAATGTTTATATACTTTATTAAATGTATTTTCTACTGGGCATTAGCGCATTCCTATCATAAGAAACATTTCAGGTTGTGATGATATATCTCCACTCAGCTACAAATTGATGAAGATCTTGATGAAGCCCAGAAGCTTATTTTGGATGTTTTATGTGATTACAGCCACCGAGCTTAAGTGTTTGGGATAGAAATTCCATATGTGTGTAATCAAGGCCCTAGCCTTGATAGATGTAAGCCCCCTTTGGGCATTTTGTTGTATCTCTTTTATTTCTTGAACTATAATGTATTATTATTGTTATCGCTAGTGTTATAAAGTGCAATGTAACATCTATGAGAACGATAAACACTGGACTTATGAAATGGTTATCCTTTGATTAGTTTTCTATAATCTTTATTCGTACTTTGAAATTGGAGATTAATAAATGATTGGTAATTATAACATGGGTTAAAATATTGGACATTACAACTTGGTATCAGAGCTAACCATGTTTGAATTCCTTGGGCTTATGGGAAGTGACGTTTGTCACAATAGGTTTACCAGGCTAGGATGGGACGATTATGTGCTTTGTATGACATGTGTATGCATATATGACTATGTAGGCATGGGATTAAACTCGCAAGATGAAGTTTGTGCCTATGAATTTCTTAGGAGTCTTGTTAGGAGGGCACCTGATCAATGCCATTCTAACTCGAATTCTTTGAATGTTTATGGGGCAAATTGACAAATTAGGAGGATAATTCGTATATGCTTTATGTGATCATGTGCTTATATGGTTGTTTGAAATAGGTGGTGATTTGAATTTTTTGTGGGGGTTATAGTGGGTTGAGAGTGATTTAGTGAGCCATGAGGTGTTCTAGGACTTTGCGGATGGCATGGTTGGTTTTGGAGTGGGTTTCCTTGCAGAAAATTGACGCAATGGGCTTGTTTAGGGTTGACCTAACGTAATGGTAAGACGTGGTGTAGGGACATATCTATAAGAGGAGTGTCGTTGTCGATAACTAAGTTGGAAGTTTTATGTTAACTTTGTTTCATCATAGGTATATAGAGACTTAGGGTTATCGGTGTGTTGGGCCTAGAATTATCATTTAGCTTAGGCATAAACTTGTACCTTAATCGTAGGAAATGACAGCGGGCCTTGTAATTTTTGGAAAGGGGATGTTAATCTCTGGTCTTATTTCTTTTGGTTATGTGTTTGGTGGGTGGTGTGTTTTAAACACCTTACATGATGTTTTCGGGAGTAGTGTGGAGAACCTTTTTCCCAAGTTATAGGATCCTAATTGTTGTGTCCGAGTGTTGGGGGTGTGTACCTCATCTTGGTTTGAGATAGGAGATACTTTGGCATAGTCAGTTGGGCATATAACCCATGGTTGGTGTTGTAATTTATATGTGGTGTCATCGTAGTTCTAGGTATGTTGGTAGAAATTGGGGATGGCATTGGGGATGTGATGGTCTGTCAGGGTGTGCCATTGGCCTTGGCTCATGAAGTATCATACGTTGGTTAAGAGGATAAACGGTGATAGTACGTTGTGGCTTGAAGGGTTGCGAGAATTAATTGCTCCTTTTTGTTATTCTTTGGGGTTGGGATAGTATGACTTTCTAAGTTTGTAGGAGGTGTGAGGGTTTCTAGGTGATTGTTCGGTAAATGTTAGCAGACCGGTGAGTTTGCAATAGAAAGAGTATTTTTGTTAGTTACTAGTGTAACGCATGTTAGTATAGTATGATGAATTGAGGTTTGATCTTATTAGTCATTGAGGGGTTGAGGTGATGTTTGACGGTGTTGGAATGTGTGTTTGTGGGATGATGTGTAGAGGGGATCAGTCATAGGACTATCTCGGGGGGTTGCCTTGACTCTGGGCAATGGCATCATTGACTTTTGGTATGTGGTCTAAAGTTGATAGCGTTGAGTTATGTTCGGGGCGTGCGTGTGTGTGTGTTTTTTTTATTGACCTTGTGTTAAATCCATGGTGGGGGGACGGTTGATGTGTGGAACTCTGAAGAGTAAGGTAATGTTGTGTGGAGCGGATTTTTGCGAGGAGTGAGTTGTTGTGACTCTATCGGTCTTTATGCGTGATGCGAGATGTTTAATGGCCAAGGGAATATGTGTGAGTTGACCTAGGAGCTTGAGTTGTATGCTTCAACCTTTAAAAGTCCAACTCAGACTCATGTTTAATGTGAGGATGTGTTTGTCGTATAGGCACATGGGTGGGGATTTGTTTAGGAACATGAGTTGTATAGGTTGGCCTAAGGAATTCAATATGGGTTCAAGGAATGTAGTGTGTTGTACAAGTATTGGTAGATGATTTTCCTTACATGGTATGTTAGTATTGTTGTGGTGTTAGGACAGGGTGACAGGAAGTCACTTCAGAACTTACCTTAAGCCTAGAAATGAGGCATGTGAATGAGAATTTCTTGCTTGGTGTGTGTAGTCCCTTACGGGAGTGACAATTTATGTAATTTGTTGGATGATGGGGTTGTTACAAAAAAATAAATAAATAAATAATTAACAAGTAGTCGATGGATTATAATGGTAGTTGTGAGGGAAGTGATTTCCCAACTTTATTAGTAAATCTTATTTGTTGTTTTATTTAACCTTATCATTATTGTTTCAAATGGTTGTTGCTTGTATTATTGTAATTAGGCTGTGGCATCACCGTAATGATGATGAGATTGTTGATTGAGCGACTGTTAGGGATTTCATTAGTTGAACTGTTTTGAGAAAAGACTGAAGAATGAAATTTCCTATTGCTTGGGATTTGGTTTTGTCAGAATTGAAATTTATTGTTGGGAATGTGCTGAAGAGTAAAAGAGGAATAGCTATGTAAAAATGTATCAAACCATATGATATGTATAACCCTTAGACGTTTTCAAAAAATAAATAAATAAATATAAATAAAAATCTTCTATTGATGGTTGGTTTGAATCTTAAACACTTTTTATAAACTTTTTTACACAAAAGAAGAGATTCTTTCTATTCTTGTAGTAAGGAATATTTTTGAAGATGTTGTTGACTCTTAAATATTTCGAAAACTCAATCGTGGAATATATGGGCATTAGTCACCGGCTAGATTGTAAGTGCCTTAGAGTGGTGTGGCGAGCATAGGGTGTCGTGTCAGTAGTTGTAAAGCTTATGTGGAGCTTGCATTGAGTTAGTGGAACTCCATGGGTTAGAGTAATGTGTTGGGAACTCATCGTTTTGTGTGTGCATTTTGCCTTGTGTGGGTGATCATTGTGTTACGATTGTGATGGAATGAAATTTCAAGATGGTGAATTTTCTTGTACTTTTGTTGTGTTAGTAGTACAGTAGTTATTTCTATTACTTGTTATTATAGAAATGCTGCATATGTGTTTGTTAGGGCATCATGATAAGAGTGATGGGTATTGTTGGGTGACGGTAGAGGTTCACCAATTGTTATGTTGAGCATAATTTGGAAACATGAATTTTCCTGGTGTTATGGCCTTGGATGACTTTGTTAAGCGGAAAAATTATGGATATAATCTAAATTCTACTGAGGAATTTCACTAAATAGTTTTGTGCAACTTAATTGTGGATGATTATGTTGTCTGATTAACACTTTTGTTTTCAGAAAATGTTTACAAAACTTTTAAGTTTTGCCTACCTTTGAGAAATGTTTTATATACTAGAGAATGATTTTTAAAGAATTGATAAAATGAGGAAATTTTCTTTTAACAAAGTTGTATTGTTAAGTCTCATACCTTTCATGGGTGTGTTGTGTAGTAACTTTACTTGGATTACTAGTCATGGACCTGTATACTTGGTTTTGCGGGATGATTGGCATTGTTGAGGGGCTTGTCATGCCAGAGTGTGGTCTTTTGACCGTGTTTCGTTGTGAATCCTCTTTCTTTGTGAGAGTTGACCAAGAATTCTGTTGTGAGGGTTTTTCTTCGTGAGTGTTGAGCACTCAATGGTATTGTGCCCGTTGTTGGTGGTTAAGGTAGGGTTGACGTCTTTGGAGGTGCGTGCGATTAGTGGTTATTGTTGTTATTTGTGTCTCATAGACCTCAACGGTTTTGTGGGTCAAGGAGGCATTTGTGACCTTTTCTTGAGTTTTGTTGTTCACATGTCTTTGGGGCCTCGAGATGTTAAACCAAAATCCGGGAATTTATCCAAGATATGGATCTAGTTTTAAGCTAGTGGTGGCATTTTCAGTTGTGATTGAATTGCCTTTTGTTTTAGCCTTTCCTAATTTCGGGGACAATTTTCTAAGTGGGGCAGATTATAATGACTTGGGTTGAAACCCGGCCCTTATTCCCTTTCATATAATAGATGTTGTATTAAAAAGGTTTGATGTCGAAAATTTGAATTGACTTGAAATTTTTCAAACTGTGAAAATTGGGTTTTTTAAAATTTACGATTTTAAATAATTTTTGGCAATAATTGTTCCTTATATTTTAAATCGTCTAAATTGATTTTATGGAATTTTTCTACGAAGTATTAATCACTTTACTTCAACTTCAAACTTAGAAATTTCAGCCGGAAAATTATTTTTATACTAAAATAGAGGGTACCATTTTTTGATTTAATTGGATTTTGATTTTTTTGTATTTTTTTTAAATCCAAATGGGGGTATTTCCTTATTTACATTGTAAAATTAAGTAAATAAAATACAAATTTAAGAGGCTAACTGAAAGTATTTACTTCAAATGGTTACATATTAAAATAAGGTTGATGAGTTGGGAATGCCTGAGGATCTGAGCTATCTAACTAACTGTGTCCAAGGTGACCACTCGAGCAGTCAAGTGTTTGCTCGAGCATAGATGCAAGGCTTCCAGTATCTTCACTGTACACCTGCAAAACTTCGGAGAGATTGTGTTCACCGCTCGAGTGGTGAAATGTTTGCTCGAGCAGTCTGTTCAGATCAACAAACTTAAAAGTTGACTTATACCCACTTTTCTTTCACTTTTTCATATCCTCTCTCTCTCTCTCTAACACCCATTTCCAAACCCTAACTCCCAAAAACACTTGATCTCCCTCATTTCCACTAAAAATCCACCTTAGATCTTTCAAGAGAGTTGAAGAACAAGCCTTAATCAAGATTTCTACCGATTGATTCAAGTTTTTGTTGAAGCTTCAAGTTGGGTTTCATCTTTTTATCATCACTTTTGAGGTAAGAATACTTTCAAACTTGAATATCTATATTTTGATTTGATTATGTGGTAGTTTTCATAACATATGTATGGTATGAGACAGATGATTTGAATTAAAGAGTATTTATGAAAAAGAGAGGTTTTGCCTCAATAATTTTTGTAATATTTGAATATTCTTGAATAAAACCAACTTTGATTCCATGATTCTTGGATTGATGAAGAATATAGGGAAAAGCCTTAAATTTTACAAAACCCTAGCTTTGGATTTTGGTGTTTCAGAGATAATTGGAAATAAATCGATGTTGTGTGGATGTGTTGAGACATTTTGTACTGAGATAAATTTAGGGGTTTGTTGTATAGATATGTTTTGTGATATGTTTGGTACCCACGCATGGAAGTTGAGGTGCCTACTTGCTTAGTCATGTGAGAATGACAAATATGGGAATGTTTTGAGGTGTCCACATGCTCGGTCGTGTGAGGACGACAAATGTGGAAGAGTTAAGGTGTGTGAGGACGGGAAAATGTGGAATTGGACGACAAATATGGAAAGTGTGAGGTGCCCACTAGCCATCCGTGTGAGGACGGAAAAATGTGGAATTGGTTAATAAATGTGAGATTATTTGGAAAGATTTTATATTCTTCTATATATATATAAAGACTCATATGGGTTTGTTTTGAATAAAAATCTTGGAGCAACAGATTTTGGGTTACACATGATTATATCAAATGTTTATATACCTCGTTAAATGTATTCTCTACTGGGCATTAGCTCATTCATATCATAATAAACATTTCAGGTTGTGATGATATGCCTCCACTCAGCTACAAGTAATGAAGATCTTGATGAAGCCTAGAAGCTTATTTTGGATGTTTTATGTGATTACAGCCACCGAGCTTAAGTGTTTGGGATGGAAATTCCACTTATGTGTGTAATCAAGGCCCTAGCCTTGACAGGTGTAAGCCCACTTTGGGCGCTTTGTTGTATCTCTTTTATTTCTTGAACTATAATGTATTATTATTGTTATCGCTAGTGTTGTAAAGTGAAATGTAATCTCTATGAGAAGGATAAATACTGGACTTATGAAATGGTTGTCCTTTGATTAATTTTCTATAATCTTTCTTTATACTTTGAAATTGGAGATTAATAAATGATTGGTAATTATAACATGGGTTAAAATATTGGGCATTGCAACACCCTATGTGGCAACTTTTATCTTCGGATGCATTCGTGCTATGTTGTGACATCATGCTCTAAAAGCCCATAATTAAGAACTCGCATTTTTTGGCTTATTCTCAATTGGAATCTTGCGCTTTAGTTTTGTATCATCTATCATGTCACAATGGTCATACTCTAGGTGACAGCTTGCATCTCTAGAGGCATTTGTGCAATGTTGTGACTTCATGTTCTAAAATCCACAATTAAGAACTCACATTTTTTGGCTAATTCTCAATTAGATGCTCGCATTCTAATTTTGTGTCATCTATCAAGTTGCAATGGTCACAAAACTTTAAAAAATTACTTAAGTGATGGTTTTCAAGTACCCATCATACAAATGCTGTTTTGGCTGAATACCCATCATACACACACATACATCCATACTTACTATTATATAAAACAAAATATTGTTGAGGCTCAAAGTCTTAATGAAAATTTATCAAATTATTAAAATTTTAAATTATAAAAATACAAGTTTTGAAAGTGTTGGTTTTGATCAATATGGTCAGATTTCTTCCACATTTAATTTCTAAAAGTAAAATCCATGAACCTAAAAATTTGAGAATAGCTTGAATTATTAAGTACGGGAAAATTTAATATAAATTATAAATAGTAACTATAAGGACTGACCCTATTTGAAACTTTTAATTATTATATTTGAGATCATTTTTAAATGTTTGAAAGTTTAATTGATGATTTAAAGTGGTATTTGGGAAATATTGACCAAAAACTTCAAATTCAAATTTTCATTTTTGACTAGTCATTACTATTTTGCTATTTTCTTTCTCAACACTTTAAATCTTGATGTAAGGTTGGAAGTGTTGGAAAGCTTATTTTTGGGGTTTCAATTTAGATACAAATTTGACCTAATTCTGACTCCAAAAGAAGGAGATATGCATATTTAAAATTTACCTAATAAAATTGTCTGGCAATCTGCACATGCGGAAACATTTGTTTTGCAAGAGTAGTGTGGGATCTCCTGGACTGGGTGTCCAAGCACGCTTGACAGTCAGAACCCTTGGTCTGGTTCAATAAGTGCAATGTGAAACAAAATAAAAGTCCAAATCTAGCAAATCCATAATAAAATCCACTAATCACAAGAAATGCCAAAAATGGACTACATCACTAGACTCAAAGTCGCCACCTAATCTTTTATCAAAAGCCACTTTACATCACAACAAAAGTGTCTCGGCTCGGAAACTTAGGTATGAGGAAGGAAAGTCATGAATTGAGCACCCCTACTCACCTTATCAAAGATTGGCCTCTAAAAATTCTAGATATAAGATTCATTACCAATATATGCCCATGTTCCAATTATTAATATTAAAATTATTATGTGAAGCAAATATAGATTAAATCACTTACTTTCAAATGCTTTGATCTCATGCATTTTAGAAAAGAGTTTTAAAAATGTGCAACTTAAAGAAAAGATGAGTCCACATGTATAGAAATCAACATCACCCCAACTTAAACGAAATAACCTTCATCGGCTGGCATCGAAAGAGATATATCAAATAAGCACATAACCTCATGGTAAGAATGCTAGACATAGTAAAAAAAATGCACACAATCAGGATGCAAAGATGAAAGAAGCTCACCTAGTACTCATATGCACCAAGCCAAGCGAAAAGGGTTAGAAAAATATACATGATCCTACATGCAAAGAAACTAATGCAACACACACAAAAAATGCAACTAAAGACTTGGCTACTAATCATATGACATATGCACCATCTCAAGACATGGGGCATCACATATAAGTACATAAGAAGTAAATAAATGAGAGATAAAATGAGCCAAGTCTTATACATGAAAAATGGATGCAAAACATGGAAGAATGATGAATAAAGAAACCTAATGCCAAGATAGGGAAAACTTCAAATAAAAGGGATAGAGAAAAACAGATGAGAGATATGCATCAAAAGTTATAAACAAAATAGACTACTCAATAAAAATAATGGAAGCAACTACTAACCAAAATAAAAGCTAACATGGATGATTTAACTATAATAACAAAACTATTAAATAAAAATGGAAAAGCTACCAAGAAAGAGAAACCAAGGAGAAAAATAATACAAAGAAAATAAGCCAAAGTGCTTCTTAAGCATAGGAATGCAAGAGAGAAGCACTAATGAGAGAATTGAACCCATCTAAGCCATGGAAGATTCATAATGAACATGACAGAGAATCTCAATCTCAATCACCACAAGATGAGAGAAAGAGTAGTAAATGATAGAGAAAACAAAAATCTATTCTTCTTATCATGAAGATAATCGAAGAAGAGGTAGAAGTAATCAAGTAATGAAAAATAAATAATGAAAACAAGCTAAATCCATCATTCTCACCATAGAATAGATGAGATGATGATCTTCCACAATCATCAAGAATATGTAAGATCCATGATGATCATAGAAGAAAATCAAATAAAATGAAGCAAAACAAGAAGCAAATCGAAGAAGTGAATATGAATCTACATCATCTCTCATGAAAAAGAGTAAATAGATACTCAAATCCATGTTAAGAGTAAATGCAGAGAGTAGATTACAAATCGCCTCTAGGTGGAAGCCATATTTTGCTTCCAAGCAAATTGAGGGAAAATGAGAGAAAGTAGGAGAAAATGAAAGAAAATGAGCACAGAAAATTCTCTAATTACCAATTTAAACCCATGGATCATCCAATTAATCCCACAAAACAAAGACAACTGTTCATTAGAATGTGAACATGGATTGAATCATGAAAATTAAACTTGTTTGGATGATGAGAAAATAGGTGAGAAAGTGATGGAAAATGAAAGAAAATGAAATTAGAACAAGAGAATTATGAAAATGAAGTACAGGGTAGGACTAGAACCCTCTGTACAAGTCCATATCTAATCAAAATTACCAAAGAAAATAGAGTGTGTGGGAGGTGAGAAAATAAGAGAGAATGTGTAGGAAAACGTAGAATTCAAACATCCAATCAATCCTATAGAAGGGGTGGCTAATACCTTCCACTATCCACAAGGCCCAATCACATGACTAATAGAAGAAAAAAATAATAATAAGTAAGAAAGTGATGAGAAAGTTGAAGAACTTACTTCAAAAAAAGAAAAGGAATTTCTTGATTAACAAATTCTAATCTAGGCACTCTCAAGCTTTTGAAATCTTCCTTGAATCTCCAGCAATGAGGTGAATGCATATGAAATGCCATGCCAAAATAAAAGTTTCATTTCGAAAACCTCATGCCATGCACATGCTAGAAGTCAAATCCAAAAAAATATTCATTTGATAAAAATGAGGTGTAGTAAATATGACACTAGTAATCCCTAAATTGGTGCCTGCAAGTAAGCTTTCAAAACACTACCAAAACCACTTTACCGACTCTTAATCGAGAGGAAATTGAGACCTACTCTACGCATATTTTTGGACTTTCACCATGGACCTAAAGCCAACTCAATTCATAACCATGTACATCCCCTAACCAGATTCACCAAAGTATTTACCCATTTTCTCAACACGTTTCAATCATTTCCAATAAACTGATTTCAAAAGCAATTTCTCAATTTCAATGCGAGAATTAAATCATGAGAGCATGAAAATGATCAATTCTGTGCATAAGTTTGTAAATATTTCAATTCACCTAGTTCACATGTAATTTCCACAACAATCAATACAACCCTTCATCGATTGCCAAAACATTTATCTCTATTCAAAATATAATTTCCAAGAGGCAACAATTAAAGCATAATTCCATATCTTCAATGTTTTTAAAATACATATAACAAATTCAATCAATGTTCATAGCATTCTTCGGGAGTTTTGATAGTGTCTCAACACCCAGCAATCCTCTAGGGTTTTGGAAAAAGTTTGGGGAAATTCTCATTTGAAGATGTTTTTTCTCAAAATCTTAGAATCGCATAATAAAGACACTCAAACAATGAAATTCTTGAAAACATTTGAGAGATTTCCCCCTTTTATGCATTAAATATAATTTTAACAAAACCATAATCTCCAAATTAGCTCTAACTATCAAAATAGCAAATAATAGAACTACAATGCATACACAATGTTTAAAAATCCTTACATCATATCTTAGAAGAGAGGAAGAGAGAAAAGCCCCAAAATCCAACTTTGTCAAAAATTTGATCCAATCGGTGAAAATGTAGCTCTCGTCGCACTCGTCGTTTTGGCCTTAAGAACTAGTACCAAATTGTAAGATTTAAGAGAGAAGAAGAATGGTGAGGGTTTTGTAAAGAGAGATGAGGGAAAAAGAAGATATATATAGAGAGACAAGAATGACAAAAGTGGTGAGAGAGAGAGAGAGTCAAATTTTTATTAAAAGAACCAAAATTTCAAGATTGAAACTGGCCCGGCTGCATACACGGAGCCCTCCTCTCATACATACAAGAACCCCCATTGCACGTGCGGTCCAAAGCAGGCCCCAACTCACACTGTTCCTTCTCCTACACCAATCTGCACATGCGGTCCCTCCTGGTCACATATGCAGGACAACCTAAAGAAGGCAATCCCACACTTCCCCGGTTTATCCTTTCATTCGAAACTTAAAATTTTAAACTCTGGAAAACATTAAGGAGGTTAAACAAAGTTGAAAACGAAATTTCAATGACACTACGTGGTACTAAGGCTCTAAAGTAAAATGAAAGATCCAAAAGTAAGATAAAAAAAAACCCGAGTAAACATAAACAAGCTGGGTCAAAGGCTCAGGACATCATATTGAGAGAGTAAGCCAAGTGGCTCTATATTTATAGTGTTTGAAATGTAATCATTGGAATACTTGAAAATATATCTGTTGGTGATGTTTGTAGTCATTGAGAGAGAGCCACATGTTTATAGTTGTTGGATGGCTTGCAGACCCTTCCAAAAAAAAAAAAAAAAAACAGTCTCTTCACACCCGCTGGATGAGTTATACATCATTCCACATCATCAATCCAACAACTCAAAATTTTATTCCTATTTTCTCTTTCTTCATCTCTATATTCTCTCATCCCTATCTTTCTCTCTCAGATCATTCCCCCATTTCTCTCTTCCCTTTGGTTCTTTCCCTCCCTCTGTGTGTGTTTGTGTTAATCTTTGCTCTATCTCCATTCGATCGTCTCGGCATTTCTTTGTCTCTTGTGCTGATCCCTCCATCTCCATCTCCACCCGATCATCCATACTTCTGTAAGGCCATTAACTTTTGTAAACCCTATTAAGGCCTTGACTTTTGAGTTATTATAATAAAGTCCTTAGTTCCTCATTTATTCGCAAATTTTAACTCTAGAATTGAAAAGGTATTAAGGGCGAAATTGTGCAAACCCCAATCTACTCCGATAGCTTAGTAATCATTTCTAGCACTCTAATATTAATTATTTAACTCTCCAATTATAGATTAATTGCCCAAAACCATAGTTCTTGGTTTTTATCATTTGCGTTTGGTTATTCACCTTTTAATTCAAAGCGAAGAAACACAAATCGAATTATTTTTCCTAACACTATTTTAATTGATCCTACACTTTAAATGGGAATTTTAATTCATAAAATTGGTCCAAGCCCTCACACTCTATTAAAATTGCACATTTGGCTCAAATTCATTTCTTTATATATAAAAGTGCCATTATAATAATGTATTTCCACAAAATAACTACAATATATATATATGAGTTTGTACACAAAAAGAATTGAAAAATCACTCAAAATCCACCCACATGGCCAGCCACCTTGGTATATACATATATGATGTACCTTTGGAAACATATAGCATGAATTATGGAAGAATTTTGACTAAGGACCCAAAAATCATGGATTTATGTTTGTACTTGGCATCAATTTAGTTCAATCTTGACAAATCTATTAATCATTCTTTAACACATAATTAGACCTCCTGATCATCCTTCATTCCATTATATTCAAACTAAATCCAAAACTATTCCATTCCATTGGAACCAAGGGCACTTTGGACTTTTCATGACAATTTTTCTATAAATAGACCCCCTCCCTCAACACTTTTTCACATCAAACACACACACACACACACACACATATTTCAAAGAGGGACAGAGAGAGGAGAGAAAGTGTGAACTTTGGGAGGAGGAAGAAAAAGAGGAAAAGCTTACATACATCATTCCTAGGCAAACAAGTACGTCACAGCACAACCTATTCCTTTCTTTTCTCTTCTAAATACATGATATTAGATGCTTAGAATATACTTTTCATATGTTTATGTGTATGGTTCTTGTGTTTAAATAAGAGAAGTTGTGCTTTGTTGGTTATCTTGCTTGCATTTTCTTTGTTGAAACAAAGTCACCAATTTCTATCCATTTCATACATTATTTTTAAAGGCACACCTTCAAACTAAAAATATGAGTTATTAGTATATTATTTGGCATGTTTTCATCATAAGAGAAATGTAAAATTTCCCATGGTTGCCTCATTTTCTTACAATTATTTTCATTTCAAGTTGTGTACAAATAACCGGTATTTTCAGTCAACTTTCAAACATTCTAGAAAAATTCAGAAAAATCCACTTGATCTCATTTTTATATCAAAACTTTCCTTAAAGTGTTAAATTTCAAGAAAATTTGGTTTTATTAAAAATGAATGAGTGGTTTGTGAAAAAAAAAAAATTTGTAATAGCTAACAAATCTAGACAGAGCTAAAGTATTTCATTAATAACTAAAAATCTAGAAAAGTTAACCCACTTCCGTAAATTGATCTTGAAACTAGACGAAATTATCTACAAACCCTAAAGAGGCCAAGTTTGGAAAAATTCTAAAAATGTCACTTTGATAGTTATCTTTAAAGTAAATCGAATCTGGAAATTTATTCTTGTTAATAGTTCTATGTTCTTAGTTGATTGAATATGCTTCTTATTGTTTGTTCAAGATTTAATATGACATCTATATATGTTTGTGGTTGTATTACCTTAAATTTATGCCTTGAAATGTTTATACTTGTGTTGAAATTGTCATTTCAATTACTTGTTATAACTTTGGCTTAAAACACTTAACACAAAGGGAAACTTAATAAGGGTGGTATTGGGTTTTCGATCCCTTGAATAATTTTATAAGATAATGATGTGTTAACTTCAAGTATGGATTGCTGGGATGCATGCCCTAATTGAAAGTTAGGTTGTCACGACCTGAACCTGCCCCTAGAGGTTTAGGTCATGACCAGCTAGTAATCATAGATTACCTATGGCCTCAAAGACAAAAATCAGTTGTTTAATAATAAGCAGGGCTTAGCGGAAGCAAACTTTGATAATAAAAACAAGTCCATTGAGCTGTGCTTACATGATAAACTACGCCATTATAATCATTGCATTCAAACTTGTAACATTTACAATAAGTTTTAACTTCAACATATACATACATATAATTCCATACATCAAGACTTCCAAAACAAAAGACTTAATAAACCAAAAACCAAAAGGGTTTAACAAAAGCTTGGCTCTTCAAAGTCCAAGCAAATGCCTCAACTCAGAGGCACTCCATAAACAGCTTCTCAGGAGGGGCTGGGCTCCCAAGGCAATCTTAAGCATGATTTTCCATATGTTCAACTACATACATATAGGGGGAGGGGGTGAGCTAAAGTCCAATGAGTAACATCAATATAAAGGGCTTAATGAATGAAGTCCAAAATAATTCAAAACATGTCTTTCAATTCCAAAACAATTCATATAATGAGTTCATATCAATCATCTGCTTTAGCAATAACCATTATCATACATGACATTCAATAGAATAACAATGGGGCCAATAGGCCAAAATCAATGGAACCATGTTGGTCAATACAATGGGACCATGTAGGTCAAACAATGGGACCACAACGGGTCAATCAATGTGGACCGCTAGGATCTAACATCAGATGTCTCTGTGCTTTAATTAATCCATGGGCCATGGCATTATGTCCCCCAGGTAGGGCCTCACTAAAGGATACCACGAATACATTTTCAAAAAGGACATTCATTCATAGATATAAACTAAGATTCTAAAACATCACTTTGAACAATTCAAAATATATTTTGAACATATCTTTATAGAGATATTACTCACTGTCACGACCCAACCCGCCCCTAAGGGTTTGGCATCGTAACCGGCCAGTAATCCGAGATTACCAAAGGCCTGCTTAACAGTAAAGACAGTAATACAGAGTAAGGGGCTGGCAGAAGCCAAACAGTAAATAAAAGATGTCCAATGAGCTGTGAAGATCTGAATGGAAAAAGACTTTTACGGACTAGTCCACATTCATAATCAAAAACATATATACATATCAGACATACATAACATGCAGGTTAGGGATCCAATCCTTTCACCATAACTGTACAGTCAAGAAGTCTTAAACATCTATTACAAAACAGAGACAAAAGGGTGAATCCGAAACACCCCAAAACAGCCTTGGCTTGAACGGACTTGGAACCTCGAAGTGAGGCACAACGGTTGGCTTGACAAAACATGAGCTCAACTTGACACTCCTAGCTTCGGTCCGGTACCTGGGCTACCTACATACATATATAAACAGTGAGCTAAAGCCCAGTGAATAACAACTATGTAAAGAGGTTAAGAATGAATGTCCTTTCAGTAATTAAAACAGTCATTTGCATCAGTAGATCAGTTATTCAATCAGTGGCTCATATTTCATGCCATATCACTCGATTAGAAATCATAGCAGTCATACGTGGTATATTCCATAGCAAAACAGTACAGTAGGTCTTAATAGATCGAACAGTCAGTTGATGGCCATCAAAACAGTAAACAGTAGTAGTTCTAAACATTGGAACTGACAAAGATCTCTGTAACAGTAGCAGTAGCAGTGACAGTAACAGTAACAGTACAGTAGCAGTAACAGTAACAGTAACAATAACAGTAAGTTGCTATGAATGCCACGAGTACAATTCACAAATAGGACAAACATTCATTCAGTAAACAACGTTACTTCAGAAAACAGTACAGTCAATCATTCAGAAAATAATCATAATTGAACATATGTTTACAACATTGTTACTCACAGATTACTGGGCTACAGGCAAGCTAATCAGCGTCCTCGGGTGCCAACCCTACACAGTTCCAGAACGAACACACACTAAATTACATATTCAGGATCAATGACTTAGCCCCTATCTTGACTTGGTGTGGTTCTATAACATTGTCCTCATTAAGATGCCTTAAACATAGCCTAGGAATGCCTAGGATGGAATGAGGATGCAAAGATGCACTTTAAAACACTTTTCAAAATTTGCTGAAAACAAGGGTCTCGCTTGAGCGTGGCTTTCTTCGCTCGAGCGAGCTTACCAAAACAGAGGGGTCGCTCGAGCGTAAACTCCTTCGCTCGAGCGGTCTGCAAAAATGCAAAAAGTACTGGTTGCTGAAATTCTCCGCTCGATGCTCGCTCGAGCGTGAGACACAGTTCTTCGCTCGAGCGCAGGTCTCGTCGCTCGAGCGTGCGTCTGCGTCCACAAAAACCTGAGAGCTTGCAATCTACGCTCGAGCCAGCATTCTGTCGCTCGAGCGGAATTCAGAAAACAAAGGTGCTCACTCGAGCGTGGAATCCTTCGCTCGAGCGAGGAAGCCAAAATCTGGGTTTTCCAGATTTGCCTCCAAAGCTCAAACCAAGAATTAAACTTATCAAAACTCACCCTTTTGGGCCAATTTTCTGGAAAACTCTTGGAAACCCATAATATAACATGCTTTGGAGATCATTTCACAAAATCAAAGCCCAAAAGTGTGACAATTGAACACAATTTCAAACAAAACTTTATGAACATAACAAGAACATTACATGCATGAGTTCCTATGAACTCTAATGCTCCAAAACATGACCAAATGCAAGATTGAGCTCAAAAACATGGTGAATTCTTGGACTACAACTAAAATATGGACATGCATGTAAGAAATTCATGGAAAACAACCTCAAAATTTCATGATATGATCATGCATGCATGAATTCACTCTCAAAACAACACTTTAAACTAATTCTTGACTCTAATCACTAATTCTCCATGAACCATGCATGTAACAACTCAAACTCATAATTAAAAGGGTGAATTTCCTACCTTAAGTCTTGAATTTCAAGTATGTTAGCTCCATTTTGCAAATCTTCTTCAATTCCTCTAAATTTTCCAAGCAACTCTTGATGAAATCAAGTTTTCTTCCAACTCTCTATCTCTTTCATGGTTTTGGTCTCGGAGATGGATGAGATGATGTATCAAATGCATAAATTACGTCCCAAACAATGTTTTAGAAAATGGCCCACTCAATGGCAAAACATGTAATTAACTAGGCTCAATTAATTTAACATTAATAATTCTAATTTAATCATTCCAAATTGAATTTTAGTTAAACCTACCATAAAATCACATAAATCCTAATTAGCATATAACACTAATCAATTCCTGAATCGGTCGCCGATAAGGCTTTCAATTTGCAATTCAAAGTTTAAAACGTGAACAGATCATTCAGTACAAACAGATAGAAATGCATTTAAGCAACACACTCATGCAATCAATTTAGGATTTCATCCTAATCAATTACTTATCATGCTTAATCATAAATTAACGCTAATCAGAGGTGAAGGTTGTCACACTCACAGTGGGCTTGAACGAATGCTAGACTTCGGGTGTCCAACTTATACGAAACATATAACAAATACACATTGAAACATACCATTCAAATAGATACCTTTTCTTTAATCTAATTCCCTAGATGGGTTTCTAGCTTCTTATTTCCTTAATGAAGCTTAAACAATGCCTAAGAATGCTCAAAAGAATATCAGAGTAAAAAAATAATAAAAATAATAAATAAATAAATAAAACATGCAAATAAGAGTGTTCTTCAAAAGTTGCCGGAAATATGGTGTTCGCTTGAGTGGACCTTTGGTCGCTCGAGCGATGTGTAAGGAAAAACTAAGTTAGCTCGAGCGGACTCTTGCTTGCTCGAGCTATAGGCAAAGCTTTGCAAAAATATGAGATGCTCACAATGTGCACTTGAGTGACGGCTTTATCGCTCTGGCGGTAAGGCCAAATTTAGGATTTTCAAAACTGAAAGTTTAAGTTCTAAAACATGAGTTTGATGTTCAAAAGCTTGCATGGCTGGTTCAAACACGTGGAAACACTTGGGTAAACATGAAAATATAATCAATTTGGAACCTTTAACTCAAAACATCATGAATTGAACAAAATTGAACTCAAAACTTCATACATGTAAGGGTTGTTTTCAAACTCTTTTTCAAAGCTTTTAAAACATGAAATTAAACCTTTAAAACTTTGTAAATCAAGGATGCATGTGTAATTCAACCCCCAAATTCAATAAAGCTAATAAAATTCATGCTCAAAATGATGAACGATCACATATTCAACCATGCATATACCTCTAACTCAATTATCATCATCTTTCTAACAATTTCTTCATGAATTCATTAGCTAGATAGATAATCTACATAAATTAGGGTTCAAATCCTTGCCTAGAGTCTTCAATTTAGTATGTTCTTGCAAAATCTTGATCTTCTCTAGCCAATTCTTCAAATTCTTGGACTTCTCTCTCTAAAACTTGAACTGAACTCTCTTTCTCTCTCTAAAACTCCTCCAGCAAAACTACTCAAGAATGAGCCCAAATCTCTTCTTAATTCAGGGTTAATTAAGTATACTTAAGAGTAATTAATCTCACTTATATCTAATTGATTATTCCCAATTATTTTAAGATGAATCAAATTTTAATTAAACTTTTCAAAAGGCTCTAAACAGTAGATGAAACTAATTATCTCAACTCATATAGCTGTCAATTTATGATTCAGAACAAAATTCCTAACAGATACTTCACAAATCAAACTAATACATACAAATTAAACACAAGGTACATAATTAAAATTCAAATTTTACATAATTAAATAAATGCAATTATGATACGTGGTGTTGTTATCACATAAGACTTGCGCAAGTGGTTGTTTCAAAACCCTTGAATGGATCGGTTATATTCGGACCGTAAGTGGTTATTGGTAAATAAGGCTAGGGAGGTTTTGGGTGTTGACCCTTATTTTACTGTCTCTTTTGAGGTCTTCGGTTGGCGCTACGTGGTATGTAAACATTGTAGGCATTCGGGGTATGGTCTGCAAAGCAGCAAAATGGAGGGTACCGAATAATCGGAGTCTAATTCTTGTGGTTGGGAGAATGAAATTCCTTTGGGGGATTTCTAGTCTACTAACACCTAACCTTACGATCCCTTTGCGCATTGACTTGAATATCATGCTTCATTACTTGTCATAATTGTGATTGCCTATTGGATTAGGAAAAAGAGACAGGGTGTGTATGCGTTTACTGGGCATTCAAAGCTCATGGCGTTTTATGCCAGGTATTGAAGACGGATTACCAGTCGTAGGTGAAGCTGAAATGTATGGTTACCCTAGAAGAATTAGAAACTAGTTTTGTTAAGTCCACTTTGTAACCATGTTTTGTGATTGTAAATGTTAAAACTCTTGTTGTATTAAAGTCATGATCTTGTAACGATTATTTTGCTTCTATATAATATATCTTTTGTGTAAACCTATATTTTATTTTCCCCGTCAATTTATGTAGACCTTGTATTAATACCTTGTTAAGATATGTCAAAAAGTAGCTCTGCTACCTAAGAAGATTGGACTTAGAAAGGAAACTATTTTGACTCCTTCGATCTTTCCTGGGATCTTACTTAGCTATTGACTAAATGACTCATTAGTTACATTTCCTAAACTTCAACCCTCAGAGTAAAATTTGGGGCGTCACACTTGTAACCTTAGAAAAAAAAGAAAAAAAATATCCATATTCATTTGTTAATATATTCCTTGATATTCCTGATTTTTGGAGCGTCACAACTTCTCTCTATCTCTCGCGCAGCTCTTTTATCTTTCTTCCCTATGTTTTCTCTCTCTCTCTAAAACCTAAACCCTTTTGATCTCTATCTTCGATCCATCTCACAAATCCTTGAAATTGTCTCCTTCAAATCATTTTTCTAATCAAGAAACCCTAGAAATCCATCTCACAAACCTAAAACCCCTAAACCACACACAAACCCTAAGACAAAGCATACGACGAAGATGAACAAAACAAAGCTTGAGATTGTTGAAATCGTCTGGTCTCTTGAAATCTAGGTATTTGCTTTTCTAGAATCGTCTTTATAATGATGGAGAATTGCTTGAATTCAAATTGCTTGAGATTGCTTGAAATTTGTTTAAAATTGCTTGATTATTGGTGGTGTTGTTGTGATTATTGTCTTTATGATTATTGTTGTTGTCGTTTTAGTCTTTTCTTCTTCTTCTTCTTCTTCTTTTTTTTTTTTTGAATTTTGTTAAAAAAATTTATTTTTTGTTTAGGAGAGTTTTGCTAGGAAAGGATGAGGAAGGGAGGGAGAGAAGGAAGGAAAGCAGATTGGGACGATGATTTGGCATTGGCAAACATTGCTATTGAAGGAAATAACACGGATAATGATATTATCTAAAACAGAAACGGTTTGGATCGAATACTTGAATTATGAGCCTTGTTTGAAAAATCCTCGATCATCAATTGAGAAGCTACTAGAATTTCTTAACATATTATCTATACTCCAAATTCCTAAGTTCTACAATGGTGACCTAAGAGGAAATAACTGAGAGAAAAATTTTGCAAAGATTTTTCAAGTAAACTCCTACAACAATAATATATTATTTTCTCTATATCAAATATATAGAGATTCTTTGTTGATAGAGGTGGAGTTGTAATCTTCCACAACAACCCAAACACCTCCTAAAAGATAATCTCTTAATTATCTTATTTATGAATCCAGTGAATAAACAATCCATGTTGACGCTCCATGGATTATGGATCGGATCACATCCAATCCAATTTCCAACAGCTATAATGCCACTGGAAACCTCTTTTTTCCAACTCTTGCCAAATTTTGGCAAAGACAATATGTCAATGCTCTTAGCAAAGAGAGTTGAAAAAGAAAGTTGCTAACTTGGTAAAGAGAGAAGTTTTGGCCTTGCAGATGGAGATTGAAACAACCCAAACCACCTCGTTTAATAGCATAATAGTGATGGTTGTGCATTAAGTACAGGTCTAAGTGCTTCTAACATACTTGCCCAAATAAGCTATATTTATATTTAATTAATAAATTATTTGAAACTTTATTTTAATTAGTGGATTTTGAAACATGTTGCAAGTATTCTCCAAAAATAAATAAATAAATAAATAAAATTAATAGGTCAGATTTAGTATTCTAATTATTTTAATTTGAATAATTTGGTTTTTACGTCTTTTAATTTCTTTCAATTTGATCCTTCCATTCACATTTTCATTAATTTTTTTTTAGGTTTATATCTCAAAAGATTGACAAATGTCTTAAAACCATTAGTTTTAATTTTTATCTTGAACAAAAGAATCAAATTGAAACTAGACTTTAAGTATAGAAATCAAATTGGTCAATTTAAAATAGTAGAGATCAAAATCAAATTTGAGTCAAACCACATTAATTAAAATTGCAATTTACCGTATATTTTATGAATAATGCTATATGTACCAATTAATGTACTAACTAGTATACTAATTGATGATGTGATATAATTTCAGAGATTTTTAAAATTTATAATGTGATTAATGAGTGAGGTCAATAATAATATCATAACTAGTGTTGGAACACTAGTTAGTACATGTAGCACCACCGTTATTTTATTTGTTTTTTGCAACCGCAAGGTGGGAGTTAAATTTGCGAGAGGAGGAGAATAAGTAGGAAGAATAATATTAGGAATCATGAAAAAAATTATCATGAAATGTTTCATAAAGATTTTTCATCCTTTAAGTAGTGTGTTGTGTTTTATTGTATGTGTAATCTAACGATAAAGAATCTTTCATGATAATTTTTTTCATGATTGCTAATATTATTATTGAGCATCAAATCATCTGTATTATATAATTCATAGATTTCTATGCAAAGATTATGCTGCTTCATGCTTCAAGAGAATTCTTCCAAAAACAAAGACTGAAGCAGATGAGTCTCTCTAACAAACTAATTTTCTTGAATTCCATCAGTATTAGCCTTCAATCTGAAGAAAGTTGAATCCTACTATGAATTAATTAGATAAAATAAGAACACAAGGATTTATAGAATCCTGATCTTTGGAGAGAGAGAGAGAGAGAGAGAGAGAGAGCCTACCAAATCAAATCTTTAGAAAGAAAACCAGTGTCTGTCTCTCTCCCCTCGTCCTTTTTTTTCTTTATTCTGATGCATTTGTTAGGCTAGCGCTTAATTTGTTCGGACGCAGAAATAATTTTCAAAAAAATAAAAAAATTAACATTTTCTGACTTTTGGTCTAACAGAAAATGAAAGTCAATGAAAAATATTTTCCATAATAGCTAACAAAAAACAAACTTATTTAGATGAAAAATATTTCACTTTTAAAAGGTGAATGCCACCACACTGTCACTACCTCCACCGCCACGACCACACCCTACCAACTCCACCTCCACCCTGTTGCCACCACACCGCCACAACTAATATAACTATTAGTACATTAGTCTCAACAATGCAACCAAATATAAGAAAACGTTTTATACAAAAAATCTATATATATATATTTTTTGAAAGAAAAAAAAAACTACGTAAAAATATTTTCTACCAAAACAAACAGTGTATTAATTCATGATTCTAACGTTAGCGAGAGTATTGTCAAATTCGGAATTACAAAGGAATATTGAGTTCTCCAAAATAAAAGGAATATATTGCCTCAGTCCGATACACAAACCAAATAAATCAATCAATCAATTGGTCCTAAAGTAGCACTTCGTCAACGTACTTTGCAAGGTGTCCTACTATATTATTACTAATAAAACAGATTGATGATGTTCGCATGATTGATTAGTCGGTTTAAAAGGCAGATCGTAATTCAATTCCATGCATATAGTGTTAGTTGTCTGGCTGCAAAATTTCAGCAATAAATTGATCATCTGCAACTATATGGAATCTAGTCCCTTATGCACAAACCATACCAAGTCCAAATAAACAGAAAGAAAATAAAACACTAAATCTATATGGAAGTGTTTCAAATTTGAAAGTCTTTTACCTCGGAAAAGCCTGAAATGTTTATATTCAAATTTCTACCTCCTTCTTCAGTCTCCGTGTTTGTACCCAGTGTCATTTAGTTACTTGCATACCAGAAACGTGATCATGCACCTCATTGGATCAAGCAATATAAGCCATTATAACTCCCAAACTCAAGTGAAGGCACTTTGGTATCGTACGTATACCAAGACACTTCACCAGCTAAACAAACTGGCTACCATCTTCATCATCTTCCAAAACATCCACTTTACAAATCCTTGCAAAATAATTTCTTTTTAGCTTTCAATTACAATGGGTCAGCATGGGTTGTTTCATTTAGAAAGAGACAACCAAACACGTGATTATAGAAGTCGCGAGCTTTCATGATTTCACCTCCTTTAAATATAGCCTCCATATCATACTTGCATGCTCTAGTACAGTCAGGGCAGTAGGTCACCTACACTTGCAGAAAAACACCTATTAGTTTCAATTAAAGAATATGGAAAAATTTCAACTTTAAAAACAGGAACAGTCAGATTTATGGGATACAAGTTTAGCATCTCTTCAAATAGATATGTTGTAGAATTTTGAGTAAAGATGTAACTAACACTCCGTTTGTTTCGGCATAAAACATTTTCCTATGTTTGGTTGTAACCTTGAAACTAATGTGCTAATGGTCTTATTAGTAGTGGGGTGCTGGTGTAGAGGAGGAATGTTGGTGGTAGTAGTGGTGTCAGCGATGGCGTTGGCAGTGGCGGTGGCGGTGGTGACGGTTGGGGTGGTCATGGGATGGTGGAGGGTTTGATGGTGCTAGTGGCACTAGTTTCTAATCAGGCAAGCATTTTCCACATTTGAAAGTAAAAATATAAGGTTTTCTGTCCAAATGCCAGAAAATACGAAAAATATTTTTCAGAAAAAGAAAATGTTTGCACTGAAACAGAGTGCAAGCGATGGAATTTGAAGCAAAAGCAAATAAAGCTACTTACTGTTCACTTCAGCTGGCCATAGCCCAATTTATGAGAAGAAGAGTGTTAAGCAATTCATTGAAGCACAAAGTCTAAACAACAATACCTCAATGGTGAAAATCATGACCGTAGAAGTGGACTTAACAGACAGGAAAATGGCAGGACTCGATGATAACCTTGCAGAAACTTCTAGTTCACTTTTTACACATGCAAGGGTCCTAGGGCAATAACCATGGATTGGTGTATCCAATGTTCTCCACACCTTTCTACAGTGTCAGATTGCTCTTCAGGTCCATTAAATTGTATCAAACATAAGAGGAAATGTTAGTCACACACCTCTAATAGCTTTGGCTGGAAATGACAATCAAGCATAACATCGACGCCATATATGGCCCGAGATTGTGAACTCTGCATTTCTGGGTGCACTACTGCAGCTGACTCAAAAACTGACCGGATCATCCTTTTGATTCTCACATGGATATCCCACCATTTGACTGCAACAAATACAATAATTTGCATTGACAATTTATTCAAGAATGCAACCAATGTTGCATTTGCATTTGCATTTGCATTTCATTAAACGGAAAGGCAAAAGAAAATAAGATAGGCAGGTACTAATACCTCGGTGTTCCTTTTCAAACTCCCTAACAAATTCTGGTGTGTTCATGTGATTCAACTTCCCCCTGTAGTTCTGTTGGCCACAAAAGTGATTATGAGGGTGAACTTGTAATTTGCATCAAAATAGTGAAACCAAACCTCCCAACAAAAAGAAATAACCAAATTAATTAGGGTGTGTTTGTATCATTTTCATAAACTGTTTTCTGTTTTTAAAAATAAATACACTGATATGGACAACTTGTTCAGCAAAGTATTTCCAAAACTGATTTTGAGAAAATTTTAGATTAGGAACCACGTTTAAGTTGTTTAACAAACTTCTCAAAAGCTATTTTTTCACAAAAATGTGAACTACATAAAAATGATGCGTGTTTTCAAACTTTTCATTGTGTTTGCTTTAAAAAATATAAAAAATAAATCAAAAGAAAAAAACATTAAAATGAAAATGATACCAAACAGACACCAGTTTCCATTTTATCTTTACTCTGCTCCAAAACTTGGGCAGTCAAGCAACCAGGAATAAACAAAAAAAAAAAAGCTAATTTAGTGCTTAGGACTTACCATAACAGTGAAATGAGTCTCATATTCAGAAAAGCTGCGCTTGTCTAAAGAATATGGATTGTTTGCTAATCTAACCTGAAAAGGAAACGAAATTACAGCTTTAATATGGGCATCCATAATGTATAAAATATATTACATTCCAAACTAAAAATTGGGATAAAAGTCCCGATGCTAACTCTGACAGCTGATTCTATATCTCTATGTGTGTGTATGTGTAAATATGAGTGCTAACTATTTAAAACAAAATGTGAAACATTGGTTCTCAAGGTTATAATTTTTAAGGTCCCTATGTCTTCAGATACATGGTAATGGCCTACAAGTTTAGTCCACAGAGATATGTACATACCCAAAAAACATCAGAAAGGAATATTTCCAAGGGGTCGATACTGCGAACCAGAATGATGTAACGGAGATCAAATTTCTTCCCTCTGAACAATGCAGGGTATTCTATATACTTCTGACATACTTTTGGACCAGTCTCCATGAGTCGAATAATGGCTGATAAATTACCAGTTATAGTTGTATCAATAGTCCGTGCCATGTTCCATGGTTTTAAGATCCATAGATTGTCAAGTCCATCCCTTTTGCGTACATAATATTCACCAATCAGATGAGTTAGCTGTGTTTCAAGATTGTAAGTAGACTGCAACCAATCTGGACATCCATATGCCTGTTGGGAAAGAAATTCAAAAAATCAGCAACATTATGATTTATGAATAAGCGATTCAAAAAATACCACTCAGTTTTTGTTCCTGACAAATCAATCGTGTCATACAAAATAAGTGAGCTATCAAGACCTTCTGAACAGTTTCTGCTAGATGATGTTTCATTACAAGACAAGCCTCAAAAGGAAATTGATTTATGTATTGTTGATCTGTCAGTCCAGCAGCCACCTTCATTTCCTCATCCACCTGCATACCTGTCCATATTATATCTGCATCCTTTGGATCAGTACCTGCAATTAGAAAATCAGAATGGAAATTGTCAACGCATAAAATAGTGAAACCATTATAAAAATATATATATAATAAAAATAAATAATTGAGCATATCAATTTAGGTGACTATATAACCCATACTAAGAACAATCATGAACCTAATGAAAATGGACTAGGATTTTGTAGAGGACTGCAGTCAAACAGATTTAGCATGTGTAAAAATCCAAATTAACAAAGCAATAAAATTCTATAAATAAACAGGATATCTCAAACAAGTAGAGAACATATTTATATATAGATAACAAAAATGAAACTTTTAAATAAAAGAATAGAAATTAAGCTGGCATTTAATCACTATACATACTGATTTCAAATTCTGGGCGTGTCAAAAGTTCTTCCACTTGAGGTATATCTGTGTAGACGCGTAAAGGGCTTCCATCATTACACAGCAAACTATTGGTTGTGCATGGCTTCATGGGCGGGGAGACAAAACTTGTTGATTGCAATTTTTGCCTGCATTTCTCATATTGCTGAAGAATTGAAGTGAATCAATTCCAAAATATAGTGAATAGTGACAATTTTAATTCATAATAATACAGAGGAAATTCAAATTAGTCAAGGAAAATGCGTACTTCAATAAAATAATTTTGTGGTGTATGGAACCAAGCAGTAAGTCTGGCAGAACGTTGCTTCTCCTCTCCAATACCACATAGAAAATCACGAGTACACTCATCACCTTTTTGAACATTCTGGGTCGGCCATAGAATTGAAAAGCTGAAAATATACTTAAAATTAACAATTGCCCAACAAATGTCAGTTGCTGAATTAACTCCAAAAGAAAAGTTGCATCTGTACATAAGGACAGAACACATGTCCATGCATTGAGCATAGAATTATCAAGGTACTAGACTTTGTTGCATAAATGAATCCAGATATCCAATTATTTACCTAACAGAAATTAGAGTTTAGTATTGCAAAGCAACACAGTATATATCAAAACCTTCATACAGAATTTGAGTAATGAAGCTTCTTGAAACAAGAAGTAAAACAACAACAACCAAAAAAGAGAACCTTACAGCTGATGCCAGTTTACCATCTGGCATGTAGAGAAAAGGTGACACTCTGAAATTTGGCTCATCACTATGCCGCAAAGCTGAACCTAATTCATCCATCACATACCTAGAAGCACATAAACCAAACAGTGTTCAATAGTATATAATAAAAAATAGAAGCCAACCAAAAATTACAAAACACATGTACTTAACTAGATTGCTTTTTCTCTATATAATTTGATCAATCAATAGGCGCTTCCCAGAAAAGTACAATAGACTTACAAAACATATCTGCCAGTATTTTCCAATTAAGCTTTTATACTCCAGTAATATTATGTTATCAACACAACAACACTTCCTATAGTTTAATACACAGTCAACTGTGGAAGGATTGACGGGAGGTGAGAAGTTCACCAGGGAGTGGCAAAACGACGTCAGACACCAAAAGCCTATGTTACATGGACTCAGGTATCAGGTGCAGGTGCAAGCATCAGATTTTTCTGAGCCTAAATCTTATGATATGGGGATATACATTCAAAAGTCAGGTATGTGTACGGGTGAACACGTCTTACATAGATGTTGTTTATTATTTAGAACTTCAAATCAAATGGAATTCAGGGAAAATATGAAATTAAAGCATTCAAACATCATCTAAAACTAGAGGATTCATGTCTAAATTGAGTACAGGTGTTGGACACATCCCACACCGTTACCCTTGTCATATCCACCAGACACGCGTACACTAGGAGAAGTAGAAGAGTCCATGTAACATAGCCAAAGGCAAATGGGATTATTAAGAGAGAGATGGAGCAGTCCAACCACGAGAGAGAGAGAGAGAAGTGGTGCAGACCTCGACCGAAGTTGATATCTTCTAACTGCGATGTAATGAAAGTACCACCTTATATATATAGGAGGTGAGCACTTGGTTATAACTAACTGTTCGCAACATCCACCATAATTTTTTAGGGGTCTTATAAGAAGTCCATTTTATTATAAGGATTACGTCATGATTACTGAAAAGGCTAGCAGTGAAGTCTATCTCACAGTAGGGCTAGCCAAGGGTAGCCCGACCAACGTGGAGCGCGGCGCTGCAACGAAGCCTCCATTGTTAGCCTCATAGCCAGAAGACCTAGAATCCCATAGGTCAAGTGATAGTTATCGAAATGTACACATTTAGGCCGTTTAAAATATACTTGTTAGGTCCTTTAATCATTGTTACTTGATGATTTTAATATGTTTGTGTGCAGGTCACTCAAACTTATGAGTAGAAATCAGACTTAAGGGTTGGTTTGGGATGTCTTAAAAAAGTGCACTTTTTGACTTATTGGTGGGTTTGGGTTGGGTTTGGGTTGGGTTTGATGTGATGGGTTTGAGAGGTGATGTGATTTAAATAAGATGATGTGACTTAAATAAGATAGTGACTTTTTGACTTTTTAGCTTATTTAGTACATGCCAAACTAGCCCTTAATTTCATATTTGAAACCCGAGACCAAGCCCCAACTCAACTCTGAAAGCCTAGAAGAATCTAAATAATTTTAATCAAGTTAGAAAAACCCAACCCATGAAGTTTGAAGAAATAAAGTTAGTGCTGGAAATCTGATTATTATTGTTAGTGGCTGTTAGTGGACATATAGTGGCTGTTAGTGGGTTATGATAATGTCTATATACACTATGTTAGTGATCTAGATAGTGGCTATAATGGATGTATATAGTAATCTAGATAGTGGCTATAATGGATGTATATATTATGTAAGGAGATAGGTAGTGACTCTTAGTGGTGATAGTGGATCTCTTAGTGGTGATAGTGGATCTTAGTGGCACAAATAGTAGCTCTTGTTCTCTCCTATATAAAGAGTGTAGTTTTCTCTTCACAAGATAAGAAGTTTTGAATATAACAGCAATATATTCCTTCTTCCTCATATTTTCTGAGTTCTTCTTCCTCATATTTTCTAAGTTGGTATCAGAGCAACAAAAACACAGCAGCCCTAAAACCGTCATAGCCATGTCGGAAGTCACGTCCAACATTAAGTTCGATGAAGTGCGAGGAAGAATTATTGGCAGACCTCCTCTCCCATCCATTGGCGAAGTATTTGCCGAAGTCAGAAGGGAAGAGAGCCGAAGGAGCGTCATGCTTAAGAAAAAAGGTACTGGTGAGTCAATTGAAATTTCTGCTTTAATTAGCGATGCTGCGGCCAACAAGGCTGCAAATTACCAGCGCAGGTTTGATGATAAGCCACGGGTCTGGTGTGATTTTTGCAACAAGCCTCGCCATACACGCGAAACGTGTTGGAAGATCCATGGCAAACCTGTCAACTGGAAAAGCAGCAAACAAGGAGAGAAGAATCGTGGCTTTCCTACTGCTAATGAAGCCGATTCAGGTCCCTTCAACAAAGAGCAGATTGATCAACTCTTAAAGCTGATAAAATCCAACTCCTCATCCGGTACTCCTAGTGTTTTTTTGGCACAAACAGGTAGAAATCCTAAAGCCTTCTCTTGCCTAAACTTCTCTCCGTGGATCATAGATTCCGGTGCTTCCGATCACATGACTAGTTTTTCCCATTTATTTAGTACCTATTTCCCTTGTTCTGGTCATGACAAAATCAGAATAGCCGATGGTAGTTTTTCACCTATTGCAGGAAAAGGATTTATTAAACTAACTGAGAAAATTAATCTCAATGCTGTTCTTCACGTCCCCAACTTAGCCTGTAACCTTTTGTCTGTCAGTAAACTATCTAAGGATTCTAATTGTCGTGTTACATTTTTTGAATCCCATTGTGAATTTCAAGACCAGAACTCGGGGATGATGATTGGGCGTGCTAGGATGCTTGAAGGTCTTTACTACTTTGATGAAGTACCTGTTAGTAGTAAAAAAGCTCAGAGCTTTAATAGTACTAGTTCAATCTCTGTTCGAGAAAAAATAATGCTATGGCACTATAGGCTAGGACATCCTAGTTTTCTTTATCTGAAACATTTATTTCCAGAATTATTTAAAGGGATTGATTGTTCTTCTTTTCATTGTGAAAGTTGCATTTTTGCAAAATTTCATCGCTCTACTTATTTGCCAAAACCTTACCAAGCTTCCAAACCTTTTTATTTGATTCATAGTGATGTTTGGGGCCCTTCTAAAATCACTACTCTTTCTGGTAAAAGATGGTTTGTTACATTTATTGATGACCATACCCGCTTATGTTGGATTTATTTGATGAATAAAAAATCTGACGTGAAAAATTTATTCACAAATTTTTACAATATGATTGAAAACCAATTTCAAACCAAAATTGGTATTTTACATTCTGATAATGGAACAGAATATTTCAATGAGCAGTTGGGTGAGTTTTTGGCAAAAAAGGGGATTTTTCATCAATCTACATGTCGGGATACCCCTCAACAAAATGGCATTGCAGAACGAAAAAATAAACATTTACTTGAAGTAGCACGTGCTATAATGTTTTACATGCATATTCCTAAATATTTATGGGGTGAAGCAATTTTAACAGCCTCTTATTTGATAAACAGGATGCCTACAAAGGTGTTAACATACAAAACACCTTTTGATTGTCTCAAAACTTTTTTTCCTGACACGAGGTTGTTTTCTGATTTACCCGCCAAAGTTTTTGGATGTACTGCCTATGTTCATGTTCCCAGTCAATTTCGTTCAAAACTTGACCCCCGTGCTATAAAATGTGTTTTTTTGGGTTATTCCTCAAACAAAAAGGGGTATAAGTGTTTCGATCCTCAAACCAAGAAATTTCATGTGAGTATGGATGTGTCATTTGTGGAAACAAAATCTTATTTCCCCAACACTTCTCTTCAGGGGGAGACAAGTGGAGTAGTAGAAGACAATTTTTGGGATATTTCTATCCCGCTCCCCAATGTCATTTATCCTACACAAAAACCACATCTGTCTGATAATGATCACTTAGGAGAACCAAGTTCTATGGTGCCTAGTCAAGAAGATTCTTGTTTAGGGGGAGAAGTACTACCAAATGATCTAAATTCTGAGCTTCAGGTTTATACTAGAAAGCGATTTCATCTGAGGAATAATGACCCGAATGTCCATCCTAATGACCCGAATGTCCACCCGAGTTCTGGCATCGAAATTTTAGGTAATCCTATTCCTTCTATTTCCGACCTTGATGTTCCTATAGCAATTAGGAAAGGTGTCCGAAATTGCATTAAACATCCTATTGCAAATTACCTCTCCTATCAAAGACTGTCTAAAAACCATAGAGCTTTCACATCTAGGATTTCACACTTGTTTGTTCCAAGGAATATACAGGAAGCATTGGATGATCCGAATTGGAAATTAGCAGTCATGGAGGAGATGAATGCTTTAAGGAGAAGTGGTACTTGGAAGATAGTTGATCTACCCAAAGACAAGAAAACAGTTGGGTGTAAATGGGTGTTTACGATAAAATGTAACGCAGATGGAAGCGTTGAGAGATACAAGGCGAGACTTGTGGCTAAAGGCTTCACTCAAACTTATGGGATCGACTATCAGGAGACGTTTGCTCCTGTTGCTAAAATAAATTCCATCAGAGTACTGTTATCTCTTGCAGTAAATTCAGATTGGCCTCTACATCAACTTGACATTAAAAATGCATTTCTCAATGGTGATCTTGAAGAGGAGGTGTTCATGAGCCTACCGCCGGGATTTGAGCAGAGACTTGGTAGCGACAAAGTATGCAGATTGAACAAGTCATTATACGGACTCAAACAATCACCAAGAGCGTGGTTTGAACGCTTTGGGAAGGCAGTTATCAGTTGTGGCTTCTCGCAGAGTCAAGCAGATCACACAATATTTTATAAACATTCAAAAGACAGTAAAATTGCAATTTTGATTGTTTATGTTGATGACATCATTTTAACTGGTAATGATGAAGCAGAGTTAGCAGCCCTCAAAGAGAAACTCGCAAAAGAATTTCACATTAAGGATCTGGGAGCCCTCAAGTATTTCCTCGGAATGGAATTTGCAAGATCCAAGGAAGGTATATTCGTTAATCAGAGAAAATATGTTCTTGATCTCCTTGGAGAAACAGGTATGCTTGGTTGTAAGATGGTGGAGACTCCGATCGAGCCTAACTTGAAGTTACAAGCTGCTAAGGCTGAAGAAGTCAAAGAGAGGGAACAATATCAGCGACTTGTAGGGAAATTGATTTACTTGTCTCATACGCGGCCTGATATTGCCTTTGCAGTCAGCATGGTAAGTCAGTTCATGCACTCACCAGGGGCAGAGCACTTTGAGGCCGTTTATAAGATCTTAAGATATTTGAAAGGAACTCCAGGGAGAGGCTTACTGTTCAAGAAACATGGACATCTTCAAGTTGAAGTATACACAGATGCAGACTGGGCAGGAAGTGTTACAGACAGGAGATCAACATCCGGATACTGCTCCTTTGTAGGTGGGAACCTAGTTACATGGCGGAGTAAAAAACAGAATGTGGTAGCTAGAAGTAGTGCAGAAGCAGAGTTCAGAGCTGTTGCCCATGGAATCTGTGAAGTAATGTGGATTAAAAGAATTCTTGAAGAATTAAAGCTTTCTCACCCGACACCTATGAAGGTCTATTGTGACAACAAAGCAGCTATATCTATAGCTCATAATCCAGTTCTACATGATCGCACAAAACATATAGAAGTGGATAAACATTTCATCAAGGAGAAAATCAATGCTGGCATAATCTGTATGACCTACCTTCCAACAGGTGAACAATTAGCTGATGTGCTAACGAAGGGACTACACAAGAAGCAATTTGATAAGCTGACTAGCAAGCTGGCTATGGAAGATATCTTCAAACCAGCTTGAGGGGGAGTGCTGGAAATCTGATTATTATTGATAGTGGCTGTTAGTGGACATATAGTGGCTGTTAGTGGGTTATGATAATGTCTATATACACTATGTTAGTGATCTAGATAGTGACTATAATGGATGTATATAGTAATCTAGATAGTGGCTATAATGGATGTATATATTATGTAAGGAGATAGGTAGTGACTCTTAGTGGTGATAGTGGATCTCTTAGTGGTGATAGTGGATCTTAGTGGCACAAATAGTAGCTCTTGTTCTCTCCTATATAAAGAGTGTAGTTTTCTCTTCACAAGATAAGAAGTTTTGAATATAACAGCAATATATTCCTTCTTCCTCATATTTTCTGAGTTCTTCTTCCTCATATTTTCTAAGTGTTAGATTTGTTGCAATCCCGCTAGAAGAGTCACTCTGCACCTATGAAGCACAGATACTCCAAAAAGGTGACGTACAAGTATCAGATACGTATCGAATACTAACAGAACTTTTCAAAATGTGGGTTCTAAAACCACTTGTGTAGGTCAGGGTTGAGAATTGAGGGGGTGTGCCCTAGCCTTGTCGGCATACGGATACGCGTACAATACGCAGGATACATATCGGATACGGCAAATAAGTATCTGATTTTTTTTTTTAATTTCAGATACGGGAGGGATACATAAAGGATACTCGAGAGATACGATAGGATACAGGAGAATACGCTAGGGATACACCAAATACGCTAGGGACACGCCAAATAAGTATCCAATTTTTTTTTCTTCTAATTTTTTATTTTTTATATTTTAATACGCCAAATAAGTATATAATTTTTTTCAAATTTTTTATTATTTTATATTTATATTTTTTCAATGGTCAATACTATCTACTCTCAATTCTTTTTTTCTTTTTCTTTTTTCCTTATCTATTAGGCTGCTTTATTTAAATTTTTTTCCACTTTTTTTTGTTTTGCTTCCCTATACTGTTTTAATGTAAGTATTTCTTTACCAAATTTTTAATTTTAGAAACTTTAATGTTAGTATTTCTTTATTTAATAGGAATCCCTCTCTTTATTTATTAATTTGCTTCAAGTTTTATTTTCATGCATATTACATTATTAAAATTATAAAAAAATAAAAAATTTACAAACGTATCCCCGTCGTACCCGTATCCTACTTTTTCAAATTTTGGCGTATCGCCGTATCCCGTATCTGTATCCATGATTCCTAGCTCTGCATAGCAATCAGTATTTTGGGCATATCTCTCTTATTGGATATTGGATTAAGGTGAATCAAGAAACGTTGGAAAGCTAACTTATAAGGCTACAATTTTTTTGTAAATTAATAATTCTCCAATTTTGACATTTACTAGGTCATGGACCCGCAAGACGAGTCAAAAAAGTTAGGAATAATTCTATCCGAATTTTCCCCTTTTTTTTTTAGAATTCTAGCCTCTTGGGTATTATTTAGATGTATCCTATGTCTATAAATACAGAAGCCTATTGATCATTATGGTTATTGAGGATTCTAGAGAAAAGTGGAGAGAGGCAAGGAGAATAGGTTTTTCACCTCAACCATGAGCGGCTAATCTTCTTTTCCGGGATTGAGATGAAGCCCTAATCAAGTAACTTGTAATTTTGTATTTAGATTCTAGTTTTTCTTTAGATTTGGATGATTGTTGTATGATTGTTAAAGATTTTTTGTTCAACAACGTTTTAACCCGATTTATATATTTGATTTCTATGATTGAGAATGCATAATCATACAACTATTTTGCTTGCTTATATATACAAATCGTGAGATAAGTCATGCTTAAGGGAGACAAGCATGCCACAACCCTAGTTTAGTGTGGACGATTCGTGCCGACCAAAATGGTTTGTGCCTGCAATTCTTGATAATGATATTAAGGCTTGTAGCTACGATATATCACTATTATCCGAATCATTGATTTACTGAAATTTAATATATTAATTATTTACTTGTTATGAGATTAGAGGTGAATTCAAAACCCCAAACCATTTTCTACTTCAATTCCACCTCAATCTTTCTTTTTAGTTAATTTTATATTAAAATCAAAATATTCATCTAATTCGAATTAATTAAGAATTGATTTTCTAATATTTAACAACTTAGTTTTTTAGTCCCTGTGGATCGATACCCGAACTACACCACTATTCTATTGAATTAAGATCTTAGTAAAGATTCATTTTTTGTGTGAAAAACGACCCACCATCAAGGTGCGTGAGCAATGCCATATAATATCCGCGGTAATTGGAGCGGTTCCATAATCAAGTAATGAGATACGCAATACAACCACTACGGTGTTGCCTATCATGGTTATAAAATGGCCTGGTGATCACAAACATGAAAAAAGGAAAAAGAGCAACCTAAGGTTGTGACTTTTCCTTGTAGAAGTAGGAAAAGTCTAGCAGCTTATAAATATAGATGCAATGTTTATTTTCAAGATAGAACTAAGTTATGAGAATTTGAGGTTGTGTTTGTGTGAATTTGGTAACCCTTGCTAAGGTCAAGTACCTCTTTCCCTCTCTTCTTCTTTGCGCATTCCCAAGTATACTATTCACAGCCTCAAAATGCACTTTTCCATCCCCAAAACCCTATACAACTACCCACAAATCAACCCTAATCCCTTATTATATTTATTAGCCTTCAATTTAACCATTAAACCCTAAATTACTCGCTATTTAGGTTCTTAAATAGCTTCTGTTATGAAAATCCAGCAAGCTATCCTACATCAATTTGGTTTCAAATCCTCAAGATCCTACCTCTGTTCTCTACCAATTTTTTATTACAATGTTGACAAACGCTGAATTATATTCCAAGTTTAAAGCCTTTTCAGAAGATTATAAGGCTATCAAGAAAGATGTTTGTGGTGTTAAACTGGGATGTTGTGACAATAAAGTGCGAAGTGCATACTATCAATACAATTTTGAAAGAAATTGTTGTAGAAATTGATAATGATTAGGGAAATTGAAACCATTTGAAAATCATGCATTATCATTTGCATATTTATCATTGGCATACTCTTTTGAACAAAAATGTTGCTTCGGTTATTCTTGAGAATCGTGGACATTATTTTGAATTATTGGAGTAAATAAATTGGTGAATCCGGGTAGGGTATAAAATATTTTGTAAAGAGAATTAAGTTGGCTTGAGGTCCTCAATGAAAGACCAAAACCCACGCAAAGTAAGTACCAATTTCACCGGTAAAGTGAGGGTGATTTTGGTAATTCTTCGATAGACTACTTGCAAATACATATCTAGAGATTCCCAGTGATTTATTTACATAATTACTGAAATGGAAAATGTGAAGTTTGAAAAACTGAAAACTTGCATTGGTTTTGTTTCATGAAAAAGAACTATTTTGAGATGAATTGGCATGACATTGCATTCATGATCATATTCATGTTAAGGCATATTTACTTAGTTAATATCATCTCTACTGGGCCTAGTGCTCATCTCTTTGTGGAAACCGTTTTTCAGTTGTTGATAGCGTGCCACCACTAAGATGATGGCTATTGTGAAATGACAGCAACAAGCTTGGTTGTTTTATTAATTGTATGGCCTAAGGCCTTATTTATATTGGGTTGAGATCCCATTCTTATAAATAGGGCCATGCAAAGTTTTTAAAGGTAAATGCATACCTCGAGGCGTTTTCGCCCTTTGAGGCAAGGGCGTTGAGGTGTAAGCATTTCAAATTTCAAATTTTAAATTTTAATATTTAGTGGATAAATTAAATATTTTAAAATAGTAAAAAAATAAAAACAAAATTAAATATAAATGTGTAAATACTTTTCGCCTTAAGGCCTTGAACATTTTACTGCACAGAAGGAAGTTTTCCTTCACTGAAAGTAAAATTGATATTCTTAATTTTAGTAATTGAGCTTCTCACTTGACAATAACTGTATTTTTTCTTGATTGATCATTTACTTTATTTTTCCTGTAGAATATAGTTACAAAAAGGGGATTCTTTTCATTTTTTTATGTTTAAACAATCTAATAGACTAAGTTTAACAAAAGCCCAAGGCAATGCGTATGCGCATACTCCTCACATGTGTATGCGCAAAAAGTGCACAAAGCACACCTAAGGAGTAATGCCTAAAAATCGAACCCTTGAGTGTTTTACCTAAGCCTCGAGGAGAGGCGAGCATCAAGGCAAGCCTCAGGAAAGCCTATTAAAACCTTGGAGCCATGTCCCTTTTTATATGTAAGCCCGTAAAATTTTTGTGAAAATAGAAATAAAAATTCAATATAACATTTTATTTGATTTATTCCCGTGCCATATAGTGAGTTATTGTAGGATGCCTTGTGACTCTTAGATCATCATGAGATGAGTGGAATGCATTATTGGAGAGCGGTTCATATTTTGCACAACCTATTAAGATGTAGTATAACATCTATATCATCTTCATCAAATTAATTGACCCAATTCGTTAGCCTTAAAATTAGAGTACAAAAAGCATCTTATGCCATGGAAGGCAATAAAACGGAAGCAGCAATAGGTCGCATTTGCCACAGACCAGACAATCTCAGAATTAATTGTTTTTCCTTGACATAAAGCTACAAAGGATTGGCTTGAAATGTTCTATTTTTCAACCATCATAAGAATGTTTGTGTACCAGAGATCTTAAGTATAGACTACAATTTAACTTCTCTATGTTTCTCACAATCACATAAAAATATAGCAAATTAACAAGAAGAAGCACCAATAATAAAGCAATAAAGTTCGAATATGTACCATACAGAGGTTTCATCAATCTTTTCTTCATCTGCTAGTCTATAATTCATCAAATATAACCACATTGCATTGACAACACGATCAGCAAGAGTTTCTTCTGAAGTCCATTCAGGAAGACGTGGTTGAAGCGTTGAATCAATCACATGATTTCCGGATTCTAAGATTTTTGATGCATTTACACCATTCAGCAGAGAAAGATTAGGAAAGGATTCAAGAATTTCTAGGGCACTTTCTCCAAGTGGGCCTGGAATATCTACCTGTTCCATTGCATTTATCAGCGTAAGTTTGGAAGATGTCTAAACACAATAGAGCCAGTTTTAAGAAAGATACCTCCAGAGCATTTAAGCAAGAAAAACCCTTTAGGAGCTCCAATAACTCACCAACCGGGTTCTGTTCCAATCGGTTTCCCCGAAGATTTAGATGTGATAGAGATGGCATTTCAGCAGGTGAAAATGCCTGAACAAGAAGCAATAAAAATGAAATCAGCAAAGAACTTGCTTCAGGAATTGCTGGATGTCCAAATTATCAGCACTTGAATTAACAAAAAGGAGTTAATCAACCAGAAACTACACTTCGTTACAAATGGCTAAATGGCCATACATGGAAATATGCTAGATATTTTATATCTTCTGTGTACTCAAAATAGTCTAATTAAACAAAATAGAAAAGAGAAAGCCATGAGAAACTAACAAGGACCTTATTGATTAAATTGTGAATAGATCTATTTGAAAGGTCAAGCAATGTCACACCCCGCAACGGATGGTCAGTCTCATGGAAGAAGCCAGGATTGTCCTTATCATATATTCCTCCACAAAATCCCAGTGCCCACTCACCAAAATTGCAGGTGAAACACGAGTTGTAAATTTCCAAACTTGGGCAACCTTGAAAAATAGCATCTGCCATGTGATCATCACTAGAAACAGAACAACTAAGTTATTTCTTCATCAGAAGCCACTAATCATAGAAATCAATAAAACTTACTTTTTTAGAAGAATTGGATTGTTATTCAGCCAAAGTGCCTTAAGATGCTTGAACTTTACAATTTCCTGAGTAACAGTTTCCACATTCTCGAGCTTGTTTCCGCATAGGCTAAGTGCAAGTAAATTCTATGCAAAACAAGATCAAATTAATAAAGAAAGCTTTCAGAAAATAAGCAATCTCAAAAGGCACTGATTAATGAAATGAGATACCAGACAACATAAATGAGATGCTCTATGATGCATGAAGACAATTAAATATTGGCTATTGTCATCTCCCTACTGTCATGACAATGTGTCAGTAAAACTTAAACCGCCGATCAATTAATTTGATAGATAGCTTGAAAAAGTCAGGATCCAAATCATCACACCAAGTTAATGTAGTTCTATTTGCACACAACCATTCCTATCAATACACACCATTGTCTAATTGTTTTTTAATTACGATTGTATCCATCAAGCAAATTACCTTTTTGTACAAAACCTTAAAATCTAGTACCTCGGTACACACCACCAACCACCGCCATGAACTCCCTTCCTCCGCCATCCACTCCCCCTCACCAATCATGTCACCCCTCCAAAGCCCCCCCCCCCCCTCGTCCACCTCCACCTATGCAAGAGAGAGAGAGGGAGAGGGGGAGAGAGAAAAAACCTCATCATTGCAAACCCTAACACCTACCACCACAAACCACCGAGCATTTCAAAAAGCCCTCAGCGAATCTCTCCCGGCTGTGAACCTCCCCACGACTACAAATCCCCCTCGTCTCTCTCTCTCTCTCTCTCTCTCTCTCTCTCTCTCTCTCTCTCTCTCGCGCGCGCACGCGTGCAGACTGTGAGGAAGGGGTTGAGGTGGTCAGGGAAAGGTGGGGGAGGGGTGGGAGGTATTGCAGTGGCGGGAGTGATGGTGGGTTTGTATGCAGCAGCGAGGGCGGTAGTTGATGCCAACGCCAGTGAGTGATGAACTAGCGTTAGGATTTTGAAAGTTAGAGAAGATGTATAATTTAAAAATTCATGGTGTCAATTGAAAAATAAAATTAAAAATTCAAATTAGGTGTGGTGTTGAGCTTGAGACAAGTAAATGGTTTTGAATTGAGAGAATACGTGGTGCGCAAATAGAAGCTCTCACAAAGTTATCTATATATAGAGAGAGAGAAAGAGAGAGAGTGACAGTAACTGAATTTCTTACAGGCATAGATGGTTAGTTAGTTGGAAGAGAGGATTCACTGTAAATGCTAGCTATATCAATAGAAAACTCATTCAATTGTTTACAAGAAAAATAAATAAAAGAAATTACTTACCGGAAATTTACTAGGCAAGTCAAGAGAAAACAACAAAGCATCGTCCATGTGAAGGTCCTCAAGCTCCAACCATCTCACAGTGTCATCTCCTTTGTCTTTTGCATTACGAATTTCAGTCTCCACAATTTCCACCGCATTGAATTTGGTAACATTGACATCTGAGGCTCCACCAGCAGAATCAATATCAACACACATTAACGAAGCCATCCTTTCAACCAAACCTGGGACTTGCTCCAACTGTTTGCGGGCATCGGAGAGTCTAAAAGTCCAGGCGTGGTCGGAGAGGAAGACGTGGGAATCCTTGGGCATGAAATCAGAGGTAAGTAGGAGGCGCCTCTGTCGGCCTTCCTCGCAGGGCTCGATCTCGAAGAAGTCGCCGCCATCGAATGTCTCCGTAGAAAGTTTGTGGAACAGTTGGCCGTGCAGCGACTCAGGCACGCCCGACGCCGCAAGTAAGATGCCGTGCACTTTCACGAACTCCTCCAATGTTCGGATTCTGTCGCCGCCCATTTCGGACCTCTTTGTGTTTCTGCTTTTTGTGTTTGTGACTTTCGGCACAACACAACACTACTAGCATCACTCACCCACACTCACTCTGCTTTGGCGAGTGTTTGGAAAGCTGTTATTTTACTGGTCTATTTTAGTTTTTAATTATTTTGTGTTTGGAAAATTGGTATTTTAGTTTTTAATTATTTTAATAGATTAAAATTTTTATATTTAGTGAGATGGTTAGATTTTTTTATAGTTGAATGAAATATTTATAAAAGAAAAATAAAATAATTATGAATTTAATGTAATATTTTGTTTTATTAATTATTTTAGCCTATTTTATCTTTTTATGAATTTGTCTAAATTTGGCTAAAATTTCACTTTGGCCTATTTTTGAAAGTGAATTAAAGTCACTTCTCAATTTTTAACACACTTCTTTCTCTCACAAAAAAAATAAAAAAAGCCAAAAAATAATTTTTAACCATCTTTATTGTTTTGTGGTTGAGCCCTTTAAGACTTGTTTAATTTTTAGTAGTAATATTTTTGGTAAATGTTTTACTATCATTTTCTTAAGGTTAATTTCACTCTTGTATGTTAAAATATTATTATTATTTTTTATTTCTAAATTATTAATTACGTCTATTTAATTCTTAAAGTTTTTCATTTTAGTTCATATAACTTAATTGGACAAGTTTTTCATTTTAGTTCATATAACTTAATTGGAGATAGCCCGTTTAAATTAGTAATTCAAACCTAATTTAATCACTAAAAATATCATTTCAAAATTTAAACAATTTATACTATACAATCAAAAATATTTTTGTAAGGAGTGTTTGATTGTAAGATGTGAGTAGGCTTGTCAATGTATTGGATTTTATCTTAATCTCACCTGAAAATTTTAATTCGATTACTAAATGGATTGGATATTCAAAAATCCAATCCAATCAGAGTATCAATTTTTATAAAATATATATATATATATTAATGAAATAAAAGTTAAAATTTGTTTTTGTTCCATCCTCATTTTTTACCTTCATAAATTCGTTACAAATTCAATATCCAAACTCTACCTAAGGACCTATTTTTATTTGATTAAAAAGAAAAATGATATTTGAAAATGAAAATTATAGCAAGTGAAATGAAAAAAAAAGGTGAAAGAAAAAAATATAAAAAAATTTTGCACTCATTTGATTTAAAGATGAAGATCTACTTCTTTTAGGATTATTGGAATATTAGCTTTTCAAAATCTTAACTATTTGTGTGTTTTATTTCTTTTCCTTTTCAAATTGGAATTCATTAGAACTAGGTATTGGGTTATCCGAGCCGCACAACCGGCGCCTACCCGAACTGACCCACACACGTATGGGCGATTTCGCAAACATATATGGTCGTGTGCAGTTTGAAATATGTCATTTTTTCGGGTTGCAGACGGGGTTGGGGGTGTGACCCGCACCCGTCACAACCTGTCCGCACTTACAATTTTTTTTTTTTTATATTATTTTTTAAAAACCTGGACCGTTCATCTATATCCTATCTAGATATTTTTGCCCAAACAAACCAATCCAAACCCTAATCTCTCAAAACATCTGAGAGCAGCTCTCTTCTCATCTCACTCTTTCTTATTTTTCATCTACGCAACTTTCTTCTCATCGCACTGATCGACCTTTGCAAGATTGACTCTCTCTCTCTCTCCGGCAACTCTCAAGTAAGTGTCTTTCTCTCTCTCCCCCCTGATCTCTATTTTTTTAGGCAATCAGATATGTCTCTCTCTGTGCGCATCCTCTCTTTTAATCTCACTCTCTCCCGTTCTTTCATCTTTTTCTTTCTCTCTCTCTCTCTCTCTATGGCAACCAACGAAGCGACCAATCAACATTCGCAAGATCGACTCTCTCTCTCCGGCAACTCTCAGGTAAGCGTCTCTCTATCTCTGTCTCTTTCTCTCTCTCCGATCTTTGATTTTTTTTTTAGGCAATCAAATCTATCTCTCTCTCTCTCTCTCTCTCCCCTCGGTCTCTGAATTTTTTTTATGTAATCAAATCTGTAACAACAAATCTCTAAGTTTATTTGTTTATTTATTTTTTATGCAATCAGATCTCTGACAAATGAACACATCTCCAACAGTTTTATGAATCTATTATTGAATTTTAATTGAATCTATTTAAATTCTGTTTAATTGAATTTCAAATTGAATCTGTTTAGATTCTTCTTAGACTTGTACAGAACATTGTTTGATTTTAATTTTTTTGGGAGTTTTCTATTATTGAATTTTATTTAGAGGATGATATGGTAGATGGGTTTGATCTTTGTACATATAGGAAATTGAATCTGTTAATTACTGAATCTGTTATTTAGAGGGGAAATTGAATCTGTTAATTACTTTTTTATATTATATTTATCATTTAGTTCTTATTTAATTTTCATTCTAATTTTTGTAATCTAGTTTTTTTTTTTTTTTATGCAATCAGATCTGTAGCAACAGATCTCTGAGTTTATTTGTTTATTTATTTTTTATGCAATCAGATCTCTAGCAAGGGAACCCATCTCCAGCAGTTTTATGAATCTGTTATTGAATTTTAATTGAATTTGTTTATATTCTATTTAATTGAATTTGAAATTGAATCTTTTTAGATTCTTCATAGACTTGTACGAAATATTGTTTGATTTTAATTGTTTTTGTTTTTTTAATCATTTTTGGGAGTTTTATATTATTGAATTTTTTTTAGAGGGTGATGTGGTGGGTGGGTTTGATCTTTGTAGTTAGGGGAAATTAAATTTGTTAATTATTGAATATGTTATTTAGAGGGGAAATTGAATCTGTTAATTACTTTTTTATATTATATTTATCATTCAGTTCTTAATTAATTTTCATTCTAATTTTTGTAATCCAGTTTAAATAGAGGATGGTGTTGAAACTCCCACAATCAATCGTTTACCTCCGGAATTCTCTAATTCTCAAATGAATCCTCCTTAGCTAAACCCGAACCTAAGCCTCCTAGACCCCCAAAGAGAAAGAGTGAGGGTGGAGGAAGGAAAACCCAATCCACAGTTTTTGGGATCATTTTGATAAGGTTGTAGGGACCGATGGGAAGCATAGAGCTGTATGCAAATATTGCAAGAAATAGTATTTGGCTGACTCTATACTTCATGGGACTAGCAATTTGAGGAGTCATACACTCAATTGTAAAGAATATCCAAATAGGGATACATATGGTCAACACATATTAAATCTTAAATTGAAACAAAATGAAGAGGATGTTGAGGTTGTAGTAACAACTTTTAATTTTGAAGCTTGTAAAAGGTCTCTTGCGGAGATGGTTGTCATTGATAAGTTGTCATTTAGATTTGTGGAGGGAGTTGGGTTTAGAATTTTGTAATGTCATGCAACCCAAATTCACACCAATTCCCTCTCGTCATTCCATATCTAGAGAAGTGCTTAACATATTCAAGAATGAAAGGAATAAGTTAAAGAAGACCATGAAGGGTCGTAGAATTTGCTATACTACAGACACTTGGATGTCTATTTAGAATTTGTGTTACATGTGTTTGACTGCTCATTTCATTGATGATAACTGGAAACTTAAAAAAAGAATCATAAATTTTCAACAAGTTGAAGATCACAAAGGAGAAACATTGGGTAGGAAAATTAAGTCGTGTTTGATTAAGTGGAACATTGATAGCATATTCACCTTAACAATTGATAATGCTAGTTCTAATAACCTTACAATTTAATATTTGAAAACGATAACCAAAGATTGGAAGGGGACTATTTTGTAACATAAGTTTATTCACATGCATTGTTGTGCACATATTCTTAATCTCGTTATGAGCGATGGGTTGAAAGAAATGGACGATTCTATTGCCAACATTAGACTTTGTCACAACCCAAACCCACCCCTATGGGTTTAGCATCACAACCGGCCAGTAATCTGCGATTACCGAAGGCCTGCTTAACAGCAAAGACAATAATACAGAGTAAAGGGGCTGGCGGAAGCCAAACAGTAAATAAAAGATGTCCAATGAGCTGTGACAATCTATATGCAAAAGACTTGTTATAAACATGCCACATTGATAAACAAAACATATATACAGAAGTCATATACACAAACATCCAGGTTAGGGACCAAATCCCTAACTATAACTGAACAGTCGAGTCTTATTCAGCTATTACAAAACAGAGGTGCAAGGGTGAATCTGAAACACCCCAAAACAACCTTAGCTTGGAAGCACTTGGAGCCTCGAGATGAGGCACGATGGTTGGCTTGACAAAACAAGAGCTAACCCGACGCTCCTAGCTCCGGTCCGGTGCCTGGACACCTACATATATATAAACAGTGAGCTAAAGCCCAGTGAATAACATATGCGTAAAGGGGTTAAGAATGAATGTCCTTTCAGTATTTAAAACAGTCACTTGCATCAGTAAATCAGTTATTCAATTAGTGGCTCATATTTCATACTATAACAGTCATTTAGAAACCATAATAGTCATATGTGGTACATCCAATAGCAAAACAGTACAGTAGGTCTTAATAGACCGAACAGTCAGTTAATGGCCATCATAACAGTAAACAGTATTAGTTCCAAACATTGGAACTGACAGAGATCTCTGTAACAGTAGCAGTAACAGTACAGTAACAGTAAATTGCTATGGATGCCACTGTAGACGTCCCCGAACGTCCCGGGAGGAAAATCCCGTTTTGTTCATTGGGCTCACTACAGTTCAGGACTCAATGTCACGGTCCTATATCTAATCTCGCAGAGTGCAATGCAAGACCGATGAATCATCAAAGAGTCCAAATCCGACAAATCGTTTTGAAAAACAGATTTTTAGAAAGAAATGCCAAACATGAACTGCTTTGCCAGATACAGAGTCGCCACCTAAATATTTATTTTGGGGGAATTTAGGAAACCCTGACTCGTGCCTAACGCCATGTGTCCGTCATCACCAAAGTTGCCTCGGCTCGGGAACTTGGGTAGATTGGGGAAGGTCACTTCGTGAGCACCCCCGCTCGCCCGATCAAAGATCGGCCTCTACTAACCATGATATCGAGTTTTGAAAACATTATGTGCTCTTATTCCGGTTATTAGCCTAGAATTACTATGTGATGCGCACAGCATACAAGTATAGACTGGGTCACCTGAATTGGAACAAAACATCTCATGTTCGTTTTGAAAAACGGTTTGAAGGTGCTACTCGCAAGTAGGCTAAGATGTGGATTTTGTCACCCTTGAGTGGGCTTAGAAAACATGATTTTGCCACTCTCAAGTGGGCTTAAAAAAAAAAACTCTCAATTGGTGAATTGTTCCAATTCAAATAACCCAACCTTCACACACAGGCATTTAGGCAGTTATATCACATAAGCACATAGCCACATAGTAAGCATGCTATCATGGCAGTCACTCGCACGCATGCAAGGATGCTAAAGCATAAACACTCACCGAGTACTCCAAGCCAAAGAAAGAAGCTAATTAGAAAACATGCATGAATCCTAACTATGCTGAAATATCTAATGCAACACATGCAAGAATGCAACTAAGATAGGCTCGGCTATTCTAAACATGGCATATGAAATGCAACAGATACATGTATTCAACTTGGAATTGAAATACAATGTAGTTAGCATGATGCGCCGAGCCCGGTGCATGCAATACAGATGAATGGATGCAAACATGCGAGCATAAGTATGCTAATTGAAACGTGCCCTAAAACTAACCATCATAAGCTGGTAAATAAAAGGGAGAAAGACGTGGGGTTTGAAGACATACATCACACGCACGCACACTTATTACAAAATTGCCCTCCTCGGAGGGTCCGAATAATACAGACCGAATAAATAATTAACTACTTTAGCTAATTAAATATTACAAAACCCTAATTAATTAACAAATTAACTAAGAAACGAAATAAACTAGTATGCAGATCTATGGACCGCCTCAGCTCTGTTTCGAATGATGAAAGATGCATGCATGCTCGAGTCGTCTTGTCAGGAAATTCCTCGCGATGCCCCGATTTGCCTCTGTTTTGCAATTGGTCCTAGAACACTATACAAAACTTCCGAAGGCTGCTGACTAGTTTTTGCTACTGGATTCCGATTTGCTGCAACAGAGAGCAAGAAAGGGGCATGGCAAAGTATTTTCAACATATGTATGCATGACCACTCTCCCTGTCATTGCATAAGCTCTAGGGAGTGTAGTCCTCGATCCTCGTGCCACCAATCACGCATCTCGATGCATGATGGCCGAGGAGTCGAATTGTACAACTCAATGTGAAATGAATGCACATATAAACATAACAAGGCCTAAACTCCATCATGGGTAATCTGGAGTGTCGGCGACCGGGAATTGAGACACGTTTCGTCACTTTGAGTACGAAACGTCCCTCGTTTCCCGTGTTTGGACTAACCCTACTCCAAACACAATGCAATGAGATGGCATACACAATGTGACTAACGTGCAACCCTAAATGCAATGCAACCTAATCATGCTGGCATGCAAGGGATGATATGCAAACATGCAACTAGCATACGCAATGCTATGAACTGAGGATGGCATACTCAATGCACACGAACTATATGGCATACGCAATGCAATATGGACTTAAACTAAAGTGAGTGGACCTCGGCCCCACTCAAATCAGTGGCCATACATAAAAATGAGAGAACCGAAATACATGCAAACATGCACGAATACAAAGAACCGATCCTAAGGTACAACATGCAACTCTAACTAAGCATGGCAAAGGATGAAATATGGCATGGAAACACACATTCTCCAGCTCTGAAACATGATGCACAATGGTCCCGAATCATGCAAACACTTCACACAATGCATACTAGATGGCACAATTACCGAAACTAGTGAAGCGGATTACACTAGAGGTACATAAAATGATGCACAAATGGCAAGACCAGCCCCAAACAGACCCTAGGCAGGTCCAAGACAGTGGGAAAATGGCCTAAAATGATGGCTCAATATGCAAAGAAATGAAGCTCATTCAATGGTCCGAAAACAAGGCATACAAGCCCAACTCTCAAGCGCATTTAAAGAGTGAAAATCATGGGAATATGGCATATTTGTAAGCTCTGAAATATGGTATGCAATGGCCCCAAAACATGAAAACACCTCAGTATATGCATGTAATAGACCTCGAAACTCAAAACTAAGCATGGACATTGAACTACAAGCATGCAAAACAAACATCATTCAACCATGAGACCCAAAAACAGAGCTAAGGCAGTCCAAAATATGCACAAAATTAGTCTAAGGCATGGCCAAAAAGTGCTAGAATTAAGGGCCAAAAGATCATGCAATACAAGCTAGTGAACCATGATTTGCACTACAACTATATGAAGCACATGAGAGCTCACCAAACCAGCTAAAAACAGAAGTATGCCATGCCAAATAATGCCCAAAAACCCATGGAAACATGGCCAATGCATGCAAGAATGATATGTTCCTTTGAAAGGCCAATAAGAGGGTTATTCTACACATGTATAATGGACATACAAAATGGCAAAACCACCTCTGGACAGAGGTTATGAGGGCCCTAAAACTCATTGAAAATGGCCTGAAATGAGGCTAGGAAGCATGCAAATGAAAGCTCCTTTGAAAGGCCATGAAGAGGATTACTCTACACATGCAAGATAGACACCTAACATGGCCAAAACAACTCTGGACAGAGTTCATGAAGGTCACAAAACTCACAAAAAGTGGCCTAAAACATGGCTTGAAAACATGCAAATAGGGGCTCCTTTGAAAGGCCAAGAAAGCTAGTAAACAAAACAAGGGGTGAGAGGGTCACCTCTCTCTGATTTTGATGCTCAAAAACACATAATAACCACTGAAAATCTGCTGGATTTCAGTGGTCAAAAGGGCCAACAAAGCTCACAACAAAGGCCCTAATGCATGGCCTAAAACAAGAGGAAATGAAGCATGCAAGGGGGTAGATGACCCCCAACAGAAAAATAGTCTTAAAAAAACATGTTTAGAAGCTCAAAACAAGACTTTTTTAGTTTATGACAAAGCCTAAATATGCTTGCAAATGGAGCTAAGATGTGAAGCAAAACAATGCTTAAAAAGGGGGAATGAGTGTTACCCTTGTAGAGAAGACCTCCAGCAGCTTCTGGACCAAAGTAGGAACTCTTCCACCTCTGAAAATGAGCTCCAAGGTGTTTAGGTTGATAGTGGAGGTGTTGTGCTTTGAGGTGTAGTGCAAAGGAGCCAAGAACTATGGACTTTTGAAGCTTGAAGTAGAGAGATATGGAGGGAAGTGTATAAGCTTTAGACACAAAAATCTCAACCCTTGCAAGTGGAGAGGAGGGTCTCTCTTATAGAAGAAGAGGTCCAAGGCTTCTCTTAGAAGCTTGGAGCAAAGGGGGCAAGCTTCTTAAGGAAGCTAAACCAAAAGGGTCAAGCTTCTTGAGGAAGCTAGAGCAAAGGGGTCAAGCTTCTTCAAGAAGCTAAGAAAGGTTCAAGCTTCTCTTAGAAGCTTGGAGCAAAGGGTCAAGCTTCTTCAAGAAGCTAAAAAAGGTTCAAGCTTCTTTGAGAAACTAAAAAAGGTTCAAAAGGTTCAAGTTTCCTCAAGAAGCTAAAACAAAGGTTCAAAAGGTTCAAGCTTCCTCAAGAAGCTAAAACAAGGGTTCAAAAGGTTCAACTCAAAAAAACTGGTCGGTGGCCCCATTTGGTGGTCTCCCGATTGAATGCAAGCTAGTAGTGGGGTGGGAGACCAGTAAATGTGGCCCAAAAACCAAGAAAACCAGAAAATCGACAAGCGGGGAGAAAAGTGGTCTCCAAGGAGAAAAGGTGGTCTCCCACCCTTGTACCACCTCCCAAACAATGAAAATAGGGTCCACGCCAAAAATGAACCAAGACGGATGCAAAACGAGGGTTCGGGAGCCAAAATGTGCAGCCGGGTGCCCCAAAAACTGACTGTTAAGCATCAAAAGTGGTGCGCGACCACAAAGGTGGTCTCCCGGGCCACAGTGTCCCTCTAGAGAGAGGAAACAAGGTGTGTGCCAAAAATCGGAGCGAACGGAGAAAGTTAAGCGGTCCTGAACCGAAGCGTACGGCCGACGGCTCCGAAAACCGAAAACTGGTCTCCAAACGGGAACAGTGGTCTACGACCACGAAAAGTAGCCTACGGCCAGTGAGAGATGGTCTACGAGACCTCTCTCTCTCTTCGGGAAGAGAAAACAGAACCTGGTTCGCAAGCCGAGGCAAAGCACAACAGAGTCCCGAAGTCTGGAGGCAAGGCTCTCAGCCGAGACTCTGTAACCTCAGAACGAGCACAAAATGCGCAATCACCGAGCGCTCAATCGATGACGTCTGAGTCTTAAGGTCGGTCAAAAATGGGGTATCTACAGCCACAAATACAGTTCACAAATAGGGCAAACATTCATTCAGTAAGAAATATCATTTCAGAAAACAGTACAGTCAGTCATTTAGAAATAATCATAATTGAACATATCTTTACGACATTGTTACTCACAGAGCACTGGGCTACAGATAGGCTGGTCAGCGTCCTCGGGTGCCAACCCTACACAGTTACAGAATGAACACACACTAAGTTACACACTCGAGAAACAATAACTTAGTCCCTATCTTGACTCGGTGTGGTTCTACAGCATTATCCTCATTAAGATGCCTTAAACATGGCCTATGAATGCCTAGGATGGAATGAGGATGCAAAAATGTACTTCAAAACACTTTTCAAATTTTTGCTGAAACAGGGGTCTCGCTCGAGCGTGGCTTTCTACGCTCGAGTGAGCTTACCAAAACAAAGGGGTCGCTCAAGCGTAGGCTTCCTCGCTCGAGCGGTTTGTAAAAATGCAAAAAGTGCTGGATGTTGAAAATCCCCGCTCGATGCTCGCTCGAGCGTGAGACACAGCTCTTCGCTCGAGCATAGGTCTCGTCGCTCGAGCGTGCGTCTGCGTGCACCAAAAATCTGAGAGCTTGCAATCTACGCTCGAGCCATCATTTCTTCGCTCGAGCGGAGCTCTGAACAAAAGATGGTCGCTCGAGCGTGGAAGCCAAAATTTAGAATTTTCAGATTTGCCTCCCAAGCTCAAACCAAGCATTCAACACACCAAAACTCAACATTTTGGGCCCATTTCTGGAAAACACTTGAAAACTCATACTACAACATGTTTTGAAGATCAATTTTGTAAAATCAAGCCCAAAGGTGAGACAATTGCACACAATTTCAAAGAAACTTTCATGAACAATGCAAGAACATCACATGCATGGGTTTCCATGAACTCTAATGCTCCAAAACAAGATCAAATGCAAGATTAAGCTTAAAACCAAAGTGAATTCATAGAACCAAAATGTGAACTTGCATGTAAGAATTTCCATGAAAACAACCTCAAAATGCAAGAACATGTATATGCATGCACACATTGCTACTCAATTCAACTCTTTAGGCTATAACTTGACTCTCAATCACTAATTTACCATGAACCATGCACAAAACAACTTAAATTCATGATCAAGAAGGTGAATCTCCTACCTTAGGTCTTGACTTCTAGGTATGGAAGCTCAATTTTGCAAATCTCCTTCAAAATCTCCTAAGTTCCAAGCTAAACTCTTATTGATGAACTCAATTTCTCTCACTCTCCCTCTCTCACTCGGTTTGGTCTAGAGGATGAACAAAAGAGGTGCCAAACACATGTGAATCAAGATTAGGTGAATGGCCTAGAATAATCCACTTAGTGGCAAACATGTAATTTACTTGAACTAATGTGATTCAACATTATTTAATCTAATTTAATCATTCCAAATCGAATTTTAATTAAATCTACCATAAAATCACATAAATTCTAATTAGCATATAACACTAATCAATTTCTGATTCGGTCGCCGATAAGACCTTCAATTCGCAGTTCGAAATTAAAAACATGAACAGATCATCTAATGACAAACAGATAGAAATGCCATTAATGCAACACACTCATACAATCAGTTCAGAATTTCATTCTTATCAGTTACTATCATGCTTAATCACAGATTAGCACTAATCAGAGGTGAAGGTTATCACAGACTTGTAGTGAGATATGTGAGGTCTTTTCCTCACAGGCATGATGTTTTTAAGAAGTGTGCGACCACACTCAAACTTGGTTCAAAAGCTCTTATATGCCTAGATGTACCAACTAGGTGAAACTCTACCTATTTGATGTTGGAGGGCACCGAAAAGTATGAGAAGGCTTTTAACTGCTTGAAGTTTGTGGATTCCAATTTTGAACCTCATTTCAAGGATGTTGATGGTGGGATAAGGAGAAGTCCGAATGAGTTGGATTGGAAACAATGTAGATTGTTTTTGAGGTTTCTAAAATTATTTTATCTTGCAACTAAGAAGTTTTTGGGGTCTCTCTTTGTTACTTCCAATACTTTTTACAAAGAAATGTTTGTTATTGAAAGCAAAATTAACCAATTAATTTTGAAAGAGAATGATACTTTAAGCACAATGGCAAAGACTATGAAACAAAAGTTTAGCAAGTATTGGGGGGATGAAAGTAAGATCAATTTGTTATTGTATATTGCGGTTGTTCTTGATCCTAACAAAAAAAATGGCATACTTGGAGTTTTAATTTTCAAATTTATTTCTAAAAGATAATAAAAAAGTGGAAGATATGGTAGACAAGGTTAAGAGTTATTTGAGTCGTTTGTATAGCCATTATGTCACAATTTATCCTTCAAATGAGAAATTTCCAAGTATGAGTGAAGTTGTGAATATGGTGGAAGATGAGGATGATGATCCATATTCGTTAGTTGACTCCTAATTTAATTCCTATTTGGAGGGGCGATGCACCAGTGGATCTAAGTCAGAATTGAAACAATATTTGTCCGAGGTTGAACATTTTGCAAAGAATCAAACATTTGAGATTTTAGATTATTGAAAGATGAATGCAACTAAATATAGAGTGATATCGCAACTTGCAAGGGATGTGTTGGCCATGCCTATTTCTACCGTTGAGTCGGAGTCGGCTTTTAGTACAAGGAGCGTATTCTTGACCCATTTCGTAGTTCACTCTCGCCTTCAATGGTTGAAGCTCTTGTATGTACTCAAAATTGATTTCGAAGTAACCTTCCAATTTCTCTTCGAAAGACAATGGATGATGTGAAAGAATTTGGGCAATATGACGTAGGTAATATGAGAATTTATTTATCTTCATTTTTATTTGTATTGTTCATTTTCTAATGTAAGTTTTATTTATCTTCTCTTATTGACTCCTAATTAGGTACTTTGGAGTAAAGCTCATCTTCAAGTTCAATCTATAATGTTGATGTTATAATTGAACTCTAATATCCATTTGCTGATTGATAAATTTTTCATATACTCAACACATTTTCTTGCTATATTGAGATGCAATATATAGACATTTGATTATCTTTTCATTACTTTATTCTTTTACACTTTTTTTGTCAAAAGAATTATGAAGATTAAAGATTATAAAGATTGAAAATTAAAGTTTATATTTTTCAATTTGTTTTTGTGCAGGGTTCATCAACCAAATGCATGGAATTGGAATTTTTGAAAGTTGGATGTGATTCATGATGGAGTTTGAGATCTTGCAAATGTTTTTATTTTATTTAATGGGTTTGAATTGAATGAAATTTGACAACAATTTTTTTAAAAAAAATTTATTGTTGCATTTTATTTTATATGAATGTAAAAGTTAATGAAGAATTACTTTTAAGTAAGCTTAGGATTTTGAATGATTTTACTTTAATTGTATTGTTGGGTAGTAGATATAGTGAATGGGATTGATGATCTAGTTTAGGATTTTGAAAGATGTGCTTGTTTTAGTTTATGATTTGATTTAGGATTTCAATTCATGCATATATATGTATGTTCTTTAATTTTTTTTATTTTTTATTTTTAACTGCATATGTTTGGTTAAGAGATATTGATAAATTGAATTGGGTCTATGAAATATTTATGATATTTTAGTTTAATTCATATTGTTATAATATTGATGATTGATCTTTCTCAAATTTTAAAACATGAAGGGAACACAATTTGGAAAAAATATATATATCAAATTATCAAATTGTTTACAACCATAGTTCAAAAGATAAATAAATAAAAAGGTAAAATTCACTCTACTCTTGTGGTTTCGATTTAGAACACTTTATCCCTTATAGTTCCAATATAGACAAAGAAACTCTTTATGGTTTTGGACTAAAGTGCAAAACTTAGTTAAGGGTAATTCTATTTACACACCACTTATTTACTCAGTACCCACTGTAACACCCCGGCATTTTTTACTCAGATAATGTTAATTGTTTCCTTTAAATCAGTCAATTTCAATAATAATAAACATCAAAGGTATTTAGGAAGGAAGAAATTGCAATGTCCTCTCTCGTGTACATGTAATAAAATACAATACACGCCCATAGACGTTATGTCATCAATTACAAAATAACGAAATATATAAAAGGGATTAACATTTTTTACAACACATTGGCATTCTGCCTACATTTAAAAGGCTCTATGATCAACAATTAACAAACTTCAAGTCTCGAGCAACCCTTCACTCCATACCTGAAAAATGATCAGTAACGTGAAATAAACACAATGGTCCAGCAAGAATCCCAATAATCATAAACAATAGCAACATATAGATAGCTATGATCGTGAATACTCCACGTATATATATATATATATATATGGGAAATGTGACATTTCATACTTCAAAATATACTTAAATAAATATAATTTTCTAAAAGATCCTTTTTAACATAACAAAAAACAAAGACCAGTTTTTACCTTTCAAAACTTTTCATTTGTATTTAAAGAAATTTCAACCATTTATCACATTACCACGATCTTCCAAGATCGATCTAAACAATATACTCGTCTGACGTTCACGAATACATGTATATATAAGCAATAATAGACGCGTCAACACGCATTATCATATTTTACCAATCACAAACACGGAAAGCCAATAATGCATCCCTTCTCATCAGAACACAAGTATGAAGATACACTACACATAATTAACACATAACCCACCCCGGCTTCGTCAAGCTATAACTACCACAACCCACTTTACTGGGCGCAAGCTAGAGAGAGAGGAACCCATTTCAAAGTGCCAAACTTTACCAGTTCCCGAGCCGGAGAGGAGATGAACCCGTTCACACTTTACCGGGCACGAACCGGAGGGGAAAGGAACCCATGTCAAAGCACCAAACATTACCGAGCTCAAATTCGGAGGGAAGAAGAACCCATATCAATGCGCACTTCATGTAACACTCCAAATAGTAGTTAATTTTAACACACAAAAAAATTTGTAATTTTATAATTATATGGGCCATTGTATAATTAGACTATTAGTTGGATAAGCATTATCCAATAATTAAGGATAAAGATAATGACATAGGGCAATTAAATTGCCAAGGGTCAATACCCTGTTGCTTGGTGCCTAAGCATTGTCTTGGTGCCCAAGCATTGCTGAGACAACACCCATATAAATAGGAGAGCCTTTGTTAGAATGGAAGCAGTAAGGAATTTTTGTTGAAGCTGAAACACTTGAAGGAAAAAAATCGAATCAAGAAGTTTTGAAAGGAAAAAAGTAAAGTTAGAAATTAATATTAGGTGAGTTATATTATATCTTGAATCACCATAACATATTTTACGTATATTTCAAGTTATCATAATTTATTTTATGCCATTCATGTTTTATAAGATATTAATATTTCAATTATGTTGATTATTTTCTGAACTCTATGTATTTAAATTGAAACCCATTGATATGATTATTTAAATTTTAGAAAATATTTGACAATAATTTTATAAATATTTATTTTTGTAAGTACCAACGGGAGTCCTATGCCTTGGGAAACTTAAATAACCATTGGCCTCTAAATGATCACTTTGTGGCCCTCTGTTTGTCATGGATCCATTGACCTCTATTATGATTGTCACTCTAGTGACATCTGTTCTATTATGTTCTGTACCATGGATATGATTATTTGCTTATATGATTTTCGCATTCTACTTTCGTTATTTAAAATTAGTTGTGTATTTCAGTTACCAAATTAATCTCTGTTTAGCCAAATAATTATCCATAGTAATTTTTGTACCTTCATGCTCACTGTATAATATTTCTCACTCTGCCATGCATTTATAGCTATTATCATCTTTTCAGGTATTGGGAATAAATTGCAGTGTTTTTTTTATTTACTATCTGTTATTCTGATCGGACTCTTGTAATAAAATAAAGCTCAAAAGACTATTTTCCTTTTAGATAAAATTTTGGTACCCATTTATTTTATTTTAATTTATTTGCTTGCGCTACTAATACATAAATTTTAGAATTATTTTATTTTTATTGTCACGATGTCTAACCCCTAGGTACCGAGGTTGGGTCGTGATTGAATAGAAGCTCTAATGTATACATTTTTGTTATACTTAAATAAAGATTTGGGTACCCTTTTATTTTATTTCGTTGCACTATTAATTTGTTATGACTTCCGTTATTGTCTTGTTGCGACGCCGAACCTTTGGGTACCAGGTTTGGATTGTGACACTTCATTCAACGGGTTTGGGTACCATTGCATTATTAATTTGTTATTAATTTGACGTCATTAAGGTCTTCAATTTTAAAATATAACGAAAATCATAACAGATATTCCTACGATTAACAAATAAGAAGTCAAAAACCACATTAATCACATAATTAACATATAAATTCACACCTAGCACATAAGCACATGTATAATTAAAGAATTGAAAGCATAATACATGAAGGGGTTGTCACAATCTTCCCCATTTTAGAAGTTTGGTCCTCCAAACATGCATTTCCTTTAGTCGGAAGCAACTCGAGGTACCTTGGCCTCATTTCATCTTCTTTTTCCCATTCTTTTTCCCAAGTTGCTTCTGTATCGTGGAGTTCCTTCCATTCTATTTTCACCATTGGGATTTCTTTATTCTGCAACTATTTCACTTGTCGGCCAATGATTTAGATATGTTTTTCTTCATACCCTATATTCTCATCAAGAGTTATTTGGTGGTAGTCAATAACATGGAACATATTGTAACAACCCTCGTACTGATTACCGATAAACCACTGAAATACGTACTGATTACTGCTAAACTGAACTGATAATGACTGATGATTGAATTAACTGAAGTACCGAATAAACTGATTGAAATCGAAACTGAAATTGAACGAGTTTATTTGTTGAATTGCATATTGCATCTGTTTGATTTATCAATTATTTGTTTGTGTTTATGTGTTTAAACTGCTAATTGAAGGCCTTATCGGCGGCCGAACTGAAAACCGTTTAGTGTTCCATAATCAGTAGAATATTTGTGATTTAATGATGTATTTATCTGAAAATTGATTAGGAATGATTAAATTAGGATTAAATGAATTAATTGTCAAGTTTGACTTAATTACGGAATTGCCATTGTGAGTGGACCTTTGTCTAATCAAATATTTGAGCCTAATGCACCACTTTGGCCTTATACAAACATTTCCTCAGCCTTGTTTGAGAGCTACCACCGAAATTAGAAGAGAGATAGGGGAGAGAGTGGGATTTCATCTCATTGTTGTGGAATTACTTGAAGAATTGAAGGATTTGTAGCATAGAGTGCATAGTTGAGCTTGTTCATCTTGCATTCAAGACTTAGGCAAGGTAAGTGAATCCACCATTGTTGCATTTAAGGTTGGTTCTTGCTAGGTTCATGGCAAATTGTAGAGTTTGAACATGGATTGGTTCAAAAGTGTTGATATAGAGTTTAATTCATGCATGCATGTTTGAAATGTTTGAAATGTTGAAGTTGAGTTGAATTCATGATGAATTATACATGCATGTCCATGTTTTTATTATAGTCCATGTTTTCACTTTGTTTTCAAAGATTGGAGCTCAATAAAGCAAGATTTGGAGATTGATTTTGGTTTAAAGTTCATACATTGCATGTTTTGAAATTGTTCTTGAAATGGGTTTGAAAAATGGCTTTAAGTGACCAACTCTTGGCCCTTGCATGTGTAAATTGGCTTTTGAAACTTGTTGTATATTGAATGTAGATGTATTTTCCAGAATTTGGGCCCAAGAGGTTGAGTTTTGGATGTTTGAATGCTTGGTTCGAACTTGGAAGACAAATCTGGAAATTCCAGATTTTGCTTCTTCGCTCGAGCGAAGGATTCCTCGCTCGAGCGAGCACCTTTATTCAGGGCTCCGCTCGAGCGACCATCGCGCGTAAAATTTCTGCATCCAGTACTTTTGCATTTTTTCTTCAGCTCGCTCGAGCGAGCATCGCGCGAGGAAATCCAGTAACCAGTACTTTTACTGTTCATCAGCTCGCTCGAGCGAAGGAAGGCTCGCTCGAGCGAAGCGCCTATTTTCAGCAACTTTTGAAAAATGCCTTCTAACTGTATTTTTGCATCCTCATCCCATCCTAGGCATTCTTAGGCCTAGTTTAAGACATCTTAATGAGGATTTAGACATAGAACCATACCGAGGAAATTTAGGGATTTAATTATCATCCTTCCCGACTGTGAAACTTAGTGTGTGTTCTATTTGTTAACTGTTTAGGGTTGGCTCTCGGGGACGCGCTCTAGCTGCTATTAGCCCAATCTCTGTGAGTAACAATTGTATAAAGATATGTTCAAAAATGGTTATCCAATTATCTTCTGAACTGTCAACTGAATGGAACTGCAACTGAACTGTTTACTGAAATGTAATTATTTACTGAATGAATGTATGTCCTTTATTTCTGAACTGTACTGTGGCATCCTTAGCACCTACTGTTACTGACTGTACTATTACAGAGATCTCTGTCGGTTCCTTTGTGGAACCATACTGTTTACTAAATGACTGGCCATCATTACTGTTCGGTCTTTATGACCTACTGTTACTGCTATGCTAATGGATGTACCACATATGGCTGAATAACTGTTCTGATTGAAAGACTGAAATACTGCTTAAATGAACTGTTTTCATTACTGTAAGGACATTTCATTCTTAACCTCTTTATGCATTATGTTATTCACTGGGCTTTAGCTCACTGTTTATATATATATGTAGGTTCTCAGCAGCCAGACCAGAGCTAGGAGCGTGGGTTGGTCCCCAGTTTTGTCAAGCCAGCCTGTGTGCCTCACTGCGAGGTTCCAAGCCTGTTATGCTAAGGCTTAGGGGTGTTTTAGTACTTCCCCTTTTTGTACTGTCTCACTGTTTTGTATTGACCGAACGGATTGTATAGACTGAATGTTTACCATACCGTTATCGAGGGATTAAGTCCCCGTACTGAACGCTTGTGTATGATTGTATAGCCTGTACTGTTTTGAACTATATGAATGCATGGAAAATGTTTTTGGCATACAGATTTTCACAGCTCAATGGACACTAGTTATTTACTGTATTGGCTTCCGCCAGGCCCTGAACTCTGTTATACTGTATTACTGATAAGCAGGCCTTCGGTAATCTCGGATTACTGGCCGGTTACGGTGCTAAACCCATAGGGCCGGGTTTGGGTCGTGACAGAGTGGTATCAGAGCGATACTTAACCACGAGTTATACCGCACACACGTGTCCAAATGAGCTATAGGGTGTCCTAGAAAAGCAATTAGGGCATCTCATGAATTTGAAAAGTGTGTGCTTATGACTGACTGAATATATGTTAAAATGTTAAACTGTTTAATTATATAACCGTTTATAATGATAACTGTCATAACTGCTTATAGTGAAATGGATAACCCAAGCACTGCAAATGAAACTGGATCATCATCCTCTGAGGCCAGAATGGCCAGACTTGAACTAATGATGGGACTGATAATTGAAAGACTAGATCAACAACAGAATCAGCAACCCCCACCTCCTCCTCCTCCGGTACAGCCGGACCAAAATGTGAATGTGCAAAATGTGAATGCAAATGAGGGGGATATTATTGCTCTTACCCAAAAGTTCAGCAAGCTAAAACCGCCATCCTTTCAGGGAGGCCTTGAACCATTGAAGGCTGAAGCTTGGGTGCTTGAAACAGAAAAAATTGTTTGAAATGTTTCCGTGCTCCGAAGCCAATAAAGTACTGTTAGCAACCTTCACCCTTCAGGAAGAAGCAAGAAGGTGGTGGATGTTGACCCGCGATGCAAATGCTATTATGACTTGGGCTCAGTTCAAGGAGTCCTTCTTTGAAAAATATTTTCCTCAGTGCATCCGGGACAGAAAAGTAACGGAGTTTGAACAACTGAGACAGGGCAAAATGTCTGTTGCAGAGTATGAGAAGAAATTCACCGAACTTGCTAGGTATGCACCACACATGGTGGACACCGATTATAAGAAGGCCAGGAGGTTTGAAGGCGGCCTTAGTGTTGCTATACAGGACCGAATAAGTGTTTTGAAAATGCCAACTTATGTAGGTGTTCTTGACCGGGCATTGATGGCCGAGACGAATATTGCAGCAGTGAAACAATCTGAAACACCAACAACTGAGTGGCAAGGTAAAAGGCAAGGTTTTAAATTCAAGAAAGGCAAGCATAACCCAGCAAACAAGAAACAGAATACGGGGTCGACGACTAGCCCCAGCCAAGGGAGTGGATTTACTCCACCCTGCTCTATATGTGGCAACAAGCACAAAGGGGTTTGCTATCAGATTTCTGGAGCTTGTTTCAGGTGTGGCAAGGTGGGCCACAGAATTAAAGACTGCCCTTCTGCTCCACCAGTTAGTGGTAAAGCTACACCGAATGCAACGGCATCAAATGTAGCACCAAAGCCTAACCCCAAAGCTACCGGGAAAGAGCCTATGAGGCAGGGCCGAGTGTTTGCCCTAGTACTGGGAGACGTGCAAAACACTGAGACTGTTGTGTCAGGTATCCTCTCTATCTGTGCTCAAAATGCATATGTGTTGATTGATTCGGGGTCTACACATTCGTATGTATCGCATGCTTTTTCGCGTAAATTGAATAGACCCTTAGAACCTATGAATTACTTGCTAGCGGTATCATCACCTGTTGGGGGATCCATGACATGTGCATATATGTATCCTGCTTGTGAGATTATCGTTGGGGATATGCATTTGTTTATTGATTTACTGCCATTGAATATTGATCACTTTGATGTAATATTGGGGATGGATTGGTTACAAAAATATCATGCTACTATCGATTGTGTGACCAAACAAGTAGTTTTCCGTCCACCTGGTTTGCCTGAATTTGTGTTTAATGGGAGTGGAGTAGTACCTCCTCCATATCTGATTTCTTCTGTGAAAGCTGTCAAACTGATTAGGAAGGGGTGTAAAGGATATCTGTGTTCTGTACTGACTGTATCTGCTAGTAATGATATTAAAACTGATGTGAATTGCATTTCTATAGTCAGAGAATTCCCAGATGTATTTCCAGATGATTTGCCAGGGGATTTAATTGACAGGGAGATCGAATTTACCGTTGATGTAGTTCCGGGTACACAACCAATATCTAAAGCTCCTTACAGAATGGCCCCAACTGAACTGAAAGAATTGAAAGTACAATTGCAGGAACTGTTAGACAAGAAGTTTATCAGACCCAGTACTTCACCGTGGGGTGCACCTGTTTTGTTTGTGAAGAAGAAAGATGGCTCACTGAGGCTGTGTATTGATTATCGTGAATTGAACAAGGTAACGGTAAAGAATAAGTACCCATTGCCACGTATTGATGATTTATTTGATCAGTTACAGGGTGCACAAGTGTTTTCCAAGATTGATCTCAGATCAGGGTATCATCAACTGAAGGTTAGACCGGAAGACATTGATAAAACTGCTTTTAGAACGAGGTATGGCCATTATGAATTTTTAGTTATGCCATTCGGAGTCACGAATGCCCCTGCTGCATTTATGGACCTTATGAACAGAATTTTTAAACCATACCTTGATGATTTCATTGTAGTATTTATTGATGACATACTGATTTATTCTAAGACTGTTGAAGAGCATGAGCACCACCTAAGACTTGCCCTGCAGACTTTAAGAGAACAGAAACTGTATGCTAAACTGTCTAAATGTGAGTTTTGGCTTGATCATGTTATGTTTTTGGGGCATGTTGTTAGCAAAGATGGAATTTCTGTTGATCCGCAGAAAATTGAAGCCGTAGTAAACTGGCCTAGACCAACGAATGTAACCGAAGTCCGAAGCTTTTTGGGATTGGCTGGATATTACAGGAGATTTGTCAAAGATTTCTCCAAGATTGCCTTGCCACTGACTCAGTTGACACAGAAGGGGATATCATTTGACTGGACTGACCAGAGGGAAACAGCGTTCCAAGAGTTGAAAACTCGACTTGTGACTGCACCAGTTTTGACTCTACCTTCAGGTACGGATGATTATACTGTATATAGTGATGCTTCTCATAAGGGTTTGGGATGTGTTTTAATGCAGAATGGGAGAGTTATTGCTTATGCTTCCCGACAGTTGAGACCGCATGAAAAGAATTACCCAACCCATGATCTTGAACTTGCTGCAGTGGTTTTTGCATTGAAAATTTGGCGTCACTATTTGTATGGGGCAACATGTGAAGTATACACCGACCACAAGAGAGTGAAATACTTCTTCACACAGAAAGAACTGAATATGAGACAACGGAGATGGCTTGAACTGATCAAAGATTATGACCTACAAATTCTGTACCATCCGGGAAAAGCCAACACTGTTGCCGATGCTTTGAGCCGAAAGTCAATTGCCAACTTAGCCTGTTTGCTGACTGAACAGAAGGAGTTGCTTTGGGATCTTGAAAAGTCTGAGATTGAAATTGTTTTGAAGGAACAAGGTGGAACCTTAGCTGTCATTACTGCCCAACCAGCATTGATTGAAGAGATTAAGGAGAAACAACAACTGGATGATTACTTGAAGAAAATCATCGAAGAAAGAGATTCAAAACCGAGACCGGGGTTCAAATTTGACAACGATGTACTGAAGTTTCAAGATAGACTGTGTGTACCAAATGACACTGAATTGAAAAGAAGAGTTCTGCAGGAAGGCCACAATTCAAAATTGTCTATCCACCCGGGGAATACGAAAATGTATCAAGATCTAAAACAGAATTTCTGGTGGCCGGGAATGAAGAAAGAAATCGCCGACTTTGTGTCTAAGTGTCTTCATTGCCAACAAGTCAAAGCTGAACATCAACGACCTGCCGGATTACTGCAACCCTTACCCATACCAGAGTGGAAATGGGAGCATATCACGATGGATTTTATCGTTGGATTACCTCGCTCCAGGAAAGGTATGGATTCTATTTGGGTTATTGTTGATAGACTGACCAAATCTGCTCACTTCTTACCTGTCAAGACAATTTATAATGCGGACAAACTGGCTGTTATCTATATTGATGAATTGTTAGACTGCATGGAGTGCCTGTGTCTATTGTTTCTGACAGGGATTCGAAGTTTACATCGAGGTTTTGGCAAAGCCTACAGACTGCATTGGGTACTGAATTGAGGCTGAGTAGTGCCTATCATCCTCAGACAGATGGACAGTCAGAAAGGACCATCCAAACTCTAGAGGATCTACTGAGAATGTGTGTCCTTGATTTCCAAGGAAACTGGGAAAGTCATTTGCCATTGGCTGAATTCGCCTACAACAACAGCTACCATTCGAGTATTGGTATGGCGCCTTTCGAGGCATTGTATGGCAGAAAGTGTAGATCTCCAATTTGCTGGGCAGAAGTTGGAGATGGGCCTTTGCTTGGGCCCGAAATTGTGTATGAAACGACGGAAAAGATCAAACTGATACAGCAAAGATTGAAAACTGCACAGAGTAGGCAGAAAAGTTATGCGGATGTTAGAAGACGGGATAGAGAGTATGAAGTGGGTGATCACGTGTTTGTGAAAGTGACACCTATGAAAGGCCAGACTCGTTTTGGAGTCAAAGGCAAGTTAGCGCCGCGGTATGTCGGACCGTATGAGGTGATTGAGAAAATAAATCCGGTGGCGTATCAAGTTGCACTTCCTCCTGAAATGGAGCATATGCATAACGTCTTCCACATTTCGATGTTGAGAGACTATCTTCGAGATCCGTTTCATGTGATTGAGCCTACCCGTATCGTGTTGAGTGATGACTACACTTACGAGGAACGGCCTATACAGATTGTAAACCGGCGGATCAAGAAACTGAGAAACAAAGAGATCCCACTAGTGAAAGTTGACTGGCAGAATCATGGTGGTGTGTATGCCACTTGGGAAAGGGAAGATGACATGGCGAGAAGATATCCTGATTTGTTCCCACTGAACCCTGTTTTCTTCCAGAATGAAGGTAACTCGAGTTTAGAGGACTAAACTCCTTATAAGGAGGGGAGACTGTAACAACTCTCGTACTGATTACCGATAAACCACTGAAATACGTACTGATTACTGCTAAATTGAACTGATAATGACTGATGATTGAATTAACTGAAGTACCGAATAAACTGATTGAAATCGAAACTGAAATTGAACGAGTTTATTTATTGAATTGCATATTGCATCTGTTTGATTTATCGATTATCTGTTTGTGTTTATGTGTTTAAACTGCTAATTGAAGGCCTTATCGGCGGCCGAACTGAAAACCGTTTAGTGTTCCATAATCAGTAGAATATTTGTGATTTAATGATGTATTTATCTGAAAATTGATTAGGAATGATTAAATTAGGATTAAATGAATTAATTGTCAAGTTTGACTTAATTACGGAATTGCCATTGTGAGTGGACCTTTGTCTAATCAAATATTTGAGCCTAATGCACCACTTTGGCCTTATACAAACATTTCCTCAGCCTTGTTTGAGAGCTACCACCGAAATTAGAAGAGAGATAGGGAGAGAGTGGGATTTCATCTCATTGTTGTGGAATTACTTGAAGAATTGAAGGATTTGTAGCATAGAGTGCATAGTTGAGCTTGTTCATCTTGCATTCAAGACTTAGGCAAGGTAAGTGAATCCACCATTGTTGCATTTAAGGTTGGTTCTTGCTAGGTTCATGGCAAATTGTAGAGTTTGAACATGGATTGGTTCAAAAGTGTTGATATAGAGTTTAATTCATGCATGCATGTTTGAAATGTTTGAAATGTTGAAGTTGAGTTGAATTCATGATGAATTATACATGCATGTCCATGTTTTTATTATAGTCCATGTTTTCACTTTGTTTTCAAAGATTGGAGCTCAATAAAGCAAGATTTGGAGATTGATTTTGGTTTAAAGTTCATACATTGCATGTTTTGAAATTGTTCTTGAAATGGGTTTGAAAAATGGCTTTAATTGACCAACTCTTGGCCCTTGCATGTGTAAATTGGCTTTTGAAACTTGTTGTATATTGAATGTAGATGTATTTTCCAGAATTTGGGCCCAAGAGGTTGAGTTTTGGATGTTTGAATGCTTGGTTCGAACTTGGAAGACAAATCTGGAAATTCCAGATTTTGCTTCTTCGCTCGAGCGAAGGATTCCTCGCTCGAGCGAGCACCTTTATTCAGGGCTCCGCTCGAGCGACCATCGCGCGTAAAATTTCTGCATCCAGTACTTTTGCATTTTTTCTTCAGCTCGCTCGAGCGAGCATCGCGCGAGGAAATCCAGTAACCAGTACTTTTACTGTTCATCAGCTCGCTCGAGCGAAAGAAGGCTCGCTCGAGCGAAGCGCCTATTTTCAGCAACTTTTGAAAAATGCCTTCTAACTGTATTTTTGCATCCTCATCCCATCCTAGGCATTCTTAGGCCTAGTTTAAGACATCTTAATGAGGATTTAGACATAGAACCACACCGAGGAAATTTAGGGATTTAATTATCATCCTTCCCGACTGTGAAACTTAGTGTGTGTTCTATTTGTTAACTGTTTAGGGTTGGCTCTCGGGGACGCGCTCTAGCTGCTATTAGCCCAATCTCTGTGAGTAACAATTGTATAAAGATATGTTCAAAAATGGTTATCCAATTATCTTCTGAACTGTCAACTGAATGGAACTGCAACTGAACTGTTTACTGAAATGTAATTATTTACTGAATGAATGTATGTCCTTTATTTCTGAACTGTACTGTGGCATCCTTAGCACCTACTGTTACTGACTGTACTATTACAGAGATCTCTGTCGGTTCCCTTATGGAACCATACTGTTTACTAAATGACTGGCCATCATTACTGTTCGGTCTTTATGACCTACTGTTACTGCTATGCTAATGGATGTACCACATATGGCTGAATAACTGTTCTGATTGAAAGACTGAAATACTGCTTAAATGAACTGTTTTCATTACTGTAAGGACATTTCATTCTTAACCTCTTTATGCATTATGTTATTCACTGGGCTTTAGCTCACTGTTTATATATATATGTAGGTTCTTAGCAGCCAGACCAGAGCTAGGAGCGTGGGTTGGTCCCCAGTTTTGTCAAGCCAGCCTGTGTGCCTCATTGCGAGGTTCCAAGCCTGTTATGCTAAGGCTTAGGGGTGTTTTAGTACTTCCCCTTTTTGTACTGTCTCACTGTTTTGTATTGACCGAACGGATTGTATAGACTGAATGTTTACCATACGTTATCGAGGGATTAAGTCCCCGTACTGAACGCTTGTGTATGATTGTATAGCCTGTACTGTTTTGAACTATATGAATGCATGAAAATGTTTTTGGCATACAGATTTTCACAGCTCAATGGACACTAGTTATTTACTGTATTGGCTTCCGCCAGGCCCTGAACTCTGTTATACTGTATTACTGATAAGCAGGCCTTCGGTAATCTCGGATTACTGGCCGGTTACGGTGCTAAACCCATAGGGCCGGGTTTGGGTCGTGACACATATCCCGAAGATAGCCCCTCAACATTGATACATGAAACACATTGTGTATTTGCTCTATTCCCCATGGTAGAGCAACTCGGTATGCAACCGGACCAAGCCTTTCCAGAATTTGAAACGGCCTAATGTATCGAGGTGATAATTTGCCTTTTTTGCCAAACCTCGATTGACCCCTCATCAAAAGTACCCTTATGAATACATGGTCACCTACTTCATACTCAAGAGCCCTTCTTCTATGATTTACATAACTTTTTTGTCGGCTTTGTGTTGTTTTGAGTCTTTGCTGAATGACTTTAATCTATTTGGTAGTTGCTTGCACAATCTCGAGTCCAAGCAAGACCCTATCCCTAACTTCAATCCAACATATAGGAGATTTACATTTCCTTCCATACAAGGCTTCATATGGTGCCATGCCAATACTAGAGTGGAAACTACTGTTGTATGCAAATTCCGCCAGTGAAAAATAAGTTTCCCAATTCCCTTGAAAGTTTAGAGCACATATTCGGAGCATATCCTCTAAAGTCTAAATAGTTCTTTCTGATTGCCCATCAGTTTGCGGATGAAATGCGATACTAAATCTCAATTCCGTGCCCATTGCTCTTTGAAGACTTTTCCAAAATCTTGACATAAATTTTGGATCTTTATTTGAAACAATGGATATTGGTACTCCATGTAAATGAACAATTTCATCAATGTAAATTGTAGCCAATCTATAAGCATCATAACTAGTCCTTACAGGCAAAAAATATGCAGATTTAGTTTACCTATCCACAATAACCCAAATAGAGTTCATATCTCTCGGTGTGTGAGGTAGACCAACAATGAAATCCATGGTTATGTGCTTCTACTTGCATTCCGGCATAGGGAGAGGTTGAAGTAACCTTGTCGATTTTTTATGTTCGTCTTTGACTTGCTAGCATTGAAGGCATTTAGATATATATTCTCCAATTTCTTTTTTCATATTAGGCCACCAAAAACTTTGTTTCAAATCCCGATACATTTTATTGTTGCCCGGATGCATTGCAAACTTTGACTTGTGAGCCTCTTCCAAGATCATCTTCTTCAAATCAAAATCATTCGAAACGCACAATCTCCCTTGAAACTTCAACCCTTCATTCTCAACATTAAACCCTGACTTCAGATTCGATTCAAATTCATTAATCACTTTCTTGAGGAATTCATTCATCATTTCTTGAGGAATTCATTCTCCTTTTGCTTTTGCTTAGTCTTATAAATGATCATCGGTTGAGCCGAATTGGTGGCTATGATCTCGCCTTGTTCATGCAACACTACTTCAACCTCGGATCTTTCAAAGTCTTTCAGTAGTTCTTTTTATTCAGTGAGCATACACGCCAAGTTCCCGTTGACTTTCTACTTAGAGCATCGGTTACGATGTTAACTTTACCCCAAGTGATACTAAATTTGAAGGTCATAATATTTAATCAATTCTAACCATCTCCTCTGCCGCATATTTAGTTCCTTTTGAGTGAAAATTTATTTTAAACTCTTGTGGTCAGTATAAACTTCACACTTTGTTCGTGTTCTTCTCTACTTGTTGAGTAAATCAATATATCATCAATAAACACCATAACAAATTCATCAAGATAGGATTTAAGGATTCGGTTCGTAAGATCCAAAAAAGTTGCGGGTGCATTTGATACTCCAAACGGTATAACTAAAAATTCATAGTGACCATACCTTGTTCAGAATGGAGTTTTCTCAACATCTTCAACTTTCACTTTCAATTGGTGGTACCCAGATCTTAAATCAATCTTCAAAAATACTTGTGAACCCTGCAATTGGTCAAACAAGTCGTCAATACGGGGCAAGGGGTATTTATTCTTGATCATTATCTTGTTTAACTCCCGGTAATCGATATCCAAGCATAAGGTCCCATCCTTCTTTTTTACAAACAAAACCAGCGTACCTCAAGGCGAAGTACTTGGTCAAATAAAACCCTTGTCAAGCAAATCCTATAGCTGTTATTTTAATTCTTTCATTTCAGCAGTTGACATTCTATATGGAGTTTTTGAAATAGGTTGAGTACCTGGTATAACTTCAATAATGAATTCAATCTCCCAATCAACTAGTTCCCCTGGCAATTCCTCTGGAAACACGTCTGGAAATTCTTTAACAATAGAAACATCATTTAACACAATATTCATAGACTGATTAGTCAAAATACTACACAGATAACCCTGATATCCCTTCTTAAGTAGTTTGCATACTTTCATTGCTGAAATCAAGTAAGGCAGAGGTACTACACCATTACCCACAAATACAAATTCATTATGTCCCGGAGGTCTAAACAAAACCCATTTTGTCACACAATCAATAGTAGCACAGTATTTAGACAACCAATCCATTTCCAAAATCACATCAAAATGCCTAATATCAAGGGGCAACAGATCTACAAATACTGTAGCATTCCTAATATGTATTTCACAAGCACGCTATATAAATAAACACAGAACAGATTCCCCAGATGGAGCAGATACACATAACAAATATGGCAATGATTCTATGGGTCTTTCTATCTTGATGCAAATGCAACAGATACAAAAAAATGTGTCAAACCCGAATTAATTAACACATAAGTATCTTGATTGCAAATAAAAATGTTACCTGAAACAACGGCTTTGGTATTTCATTTATCACCTAGGACGAGTGCAAAAACTCTCCATTACCTCAGTGTGTCTCTCATAGCAACAGGCCTTGTAGTGCTTCTTGGCATTAGGATAGACCTAGTTAAACTAGCTTTCCACTTTTTTGCTCATTTTGGGGACAGTCTTTGACCATATGTCTAGTCTTGCCGCATCTAAAACACACCCCAGAAGTACGGTAACAGACTCCCTGATGTTTCTTACTACATTCATTGTACGTCGGTATAGAGTCTCTTGAGGTATTAGAAGTACTAGATGTTCCCACATTTTGCTTATTTGAAAATGATGATCTCTTATTTGAATAAGAACCATGTCGTTTTTCCTTTCATTCAAATGGCTGGTTATGGAAAGCCAAATTCGTTCCAGACATTAGAGCTCAGTCAAGAACATCTGCGTACTTTGGCAGTTTCAAAACATTTTTTTCTCTTGAATTACATTTAGAAGTCCACCTTCGAATTTTCTTGCCTTTTTGTAATCGGTGTCGACTATATGCGGTGCAAACCTGGCCAACTCCGTGAACTTTGCTTCATACTCGGCTACTGTTATGTTACATTGCTTGAGTCTCTCAAACTTAGACACTTTTAGGTCACGGATGCACTATGGAAAATATTTCTCATAGAAAATTTTGAGAAATTGTGCCCAATCAATTGCCTTATTGTCTTCTCGAATTAGCATCCACCATCTTCTTACCTCGTCCTCTAGAGTGAATGTGGTCAACTAAACCTTTTGTGCCTCAACACATGGAAATACCTTTCTCGATTTCAAGGACCCAAGCTTTAGCTTTTAACAGGTCTACTCCTCCATAGAACAACGGTGGTTTCATCTTCTTAAATTCTTTGGTGAGGGCAATTGTACGATCATCAATCTAATGATTTTGCATAGACGACACTGGTATTGGCAGAGGTGGGAGTGGTTGTTGCTGTTGTTGCCTTAATGCTTCAGACATATTATGGATCATTCTCTTCATTCTATCCAGTCGGGCAGTAGTAAACTCTTTTATTTCATCAGCCCTAGTTCTCACCATTATCTATATAAAGTTGCATTATAATAGACACAGAAATTGCACATATACACATATAGACACAATAGTTCATATTCCATATATTCACATGTTCTTAATGCACACAAACGGATACTTATCAGATGACTGCACCTTAGGTCTTTTTTAGACCTTATTACTCAATTGGACAAGTGTGTGAGTTATTAACTCGTGTTCTAATGGCCCTGTTTGGTAGGGCTTATTTTCAGCTTATTTCAGCTTTTAGCTTAATTTAAGTTATTTTGATGTGTTTGGTTCAACTTAACAATACAGCTTATAGCTTTTTATAAGTCAAAAATCAACTTATTCTTTGAGTGGGGGAGGAGAAGCTTAATTTATAAGTCAAAAATCAGCTTATGTTCATAGTTATAAGCTATAAGCTGTTCGGCTATAAGTTATAATCACTTTCTCACAGCTCTACCAAACGGGCCTAATGCCACTCTGTCTCTAATACCACTCTGTCATGACCCAAACTCGCCTCTATAGGTTTGGATCATAACCGACCAATAATCATGAGATTATCTACAGTCTCAGACAGAAATCAAATCATATTTAATTATATAGGGCCAGAAGCGGAAGCTGAATAATAAAATTTTGTCCAATGAGCTATACATATATGGCATATCAAAGCATCTCGTTTATATTGATAACTTGCACTCATACATACATCAAAAGTCTCACATGTCCAAGATCATACATATGCTAATAACATACAATCACCAAACTAATACACAGACGCAGTCAAGCATGACCAACAAAAGAAAACATCTTTTGCTAACGCCCATTGAGGCATCCTTTGACCAACAAAATCAAAAGACAAAAGCCTCGTGCGTGAGACATCCTTTGTTGACTCTACAAAAACTTGGTATTTCTCCACAAGTTCACTAGAGTTGGGGCTAGACATCCCGTTGCTCACCTATATACATATATATAACGGAGTGAACTAATATTCAGTGAATAATATCAGAACAAAGGGGTTATGAGAATGAGTTATAGTAAATAACATAGGCATTTTATAACGAAATGACCTTGGGTCTAACAGATAATATAATGACCTCGGGTCCAACAGATAATATAATGACCTCAAGTCCAACGTATAACAAATGTACAGAACGGAATTGATCATATCATCATAGGACGATCTCGGTTCCAATAATTTACAGTTGTATAATGACCATTCAACCAACTCATAAAAGATAATAAGATTTATCATATGTTCAGAATGACCTTGGATCCATCTTGTCAAATGTACAGAACGACCTTGGGTCAATTTCAAACACATAGAATGACCTTGGGTCCATTATACACATTCTTGTCACATCAATCATATTTACAGATATCGTGTTGATCAGACAAATAGAAACTCATTCATACTTGCAAAATCACAGTTTTGGAAAAGCTTACCACATTAGGATATTTAGAAAATAGAGTAAGTAAGAAAATATCTTTATTAAGATATTACTTATAGTGATTCGGTTGTTGACTTGTCCTCGTAGATGATCCTATACAGTTTATAAACATACACACATTGAATTACATTGCATAATCAAATTATAGTTAACCGGGCCGGGCCCATTCCGAATCGCGTGCCATTTTTACACTCCTATGTGTAGTGCACATGAGCCCATTTTTGTTTATATTTTTACTATTGGGGACTAAGTAGCATGAGTTTTTGAAAGTTTAGGGACCAAGAAGACATTTAATAGTTTAGGGACTACATAAACAAAATGGTAATAGTTTAGGGGGTAAAAGTGTAATTAATCGTATTTATTATTAGTTTTTGTTAATCTAAAAATTGTAAAATATTTATTAAATAAATGAATAGGATATGTTGAAAATGATTGCCAAATGACTAAGACTTCGTTTGACAAGTGGTGATTTTAGTCTAAAAGTCAAAAAGTCACAAAAAGAATAAAAACCCTACAATTTTTATCCTATAGTGACAGTGTACTAAGCGACAGTGTACTATCACAGTGTTTGCCTACAATATGAGTTGATATTTACAAATATATTATATTGTTTTATATGTTTTCAAATATATTATATTATTTTATATATACTATGCAACAGCCGTGCAGTCTTGGCATCAGTCTACCGTATTTTTGTCAAATTACCCACTTTTAATTATTTATATTATTACTTTTCATATATAATTTTTTATTTTTATAAAAAGTCAAAATATTCATCCAAATATATTAATCTTTTTATATTATATTTTAGTCAAAAAAATTTTTTAAAAAAAAAAAATGAAAAAAAAAAAAATTACCAAAAGACCTGCTCCCAAATTAGGCTTAATTCAATATATGAGTATTATAGCCTCGTTTGAGAACAAGTTAATTTAGTAATTTTTTTGGCTACTTAGTTAAAATATGAGCTAAAAAAAATTAGTATGTTTGGGATGATTTTTTACAAAAAGATATATAAAAAGTAGAGAGAAAAGAAAATTTTTGACATTTTAATATAAGTTGTTAGCTTTTTAATTTTTTTAGTGACTTTTTGACTTTTTAACTAAAAAATTCACTAGCCAAACGAGGCTCAAAGTTTGTTATAAGTTTTCCTTTATTTTTTGTGCGCAAATTTGGAGGTTGTTCATACCAGCAGGGATTTTAGGTTTTTACGTGTTCGCAACCAGGAAATGGCGTCTTTTAGGTCTCTCAAGTCTGCAATCTTTGACAGAGAAGAGAGAAAACAGTGCGTTTTTATTTCCTTTATCTCTCTCCCTCTCCCTTTATACTCCATGTGGTGTCCTCACAAGTTTTCTGTTTGCAGGCAGTACCAGGCTCACATACGAGGACTTAACGCTTACGATCGGCACAAGAAATTTTTAAATGATTACGGTTAGTTAGTTTATATTCGTTTTTCTCTTCTATTCATCTTTCTTTATTTATTTATTTATTTCTATTTTTTTTTTTAAGTTTTATGCTCAAATCAAATGATTCCTTATATTCATTTTATATTTCTGTTTTTCTTGTACTTCTTATACATCAATTATGCGTTCCCAATTGATTCAGTTGGTTTGTGATTTTATTGTTAGTGTTTATGTTACCATCCTATTATTGTCCCACATTGCTAAAGCAAGAGCTTGACGATATGAATATAAGTCCCTTGGGCACCCTCCCTTTGCACGCCGAAACCAATTTTCAAGCCCGAGTTTGTCCCAAGAGGTTTGAATAATCTGGTATAAGAGTTAGCCGCCGAGTATGGTATCAGACTTAGGCCTCGTTTGGCAACATTACTTTTTAGTCTAAAAGTCAAAAGTCCCTAAAACAATAAAAAAACTAACAATTTATATCAAAAAGTCAAAGATTTCATTTTCTCTATACTTTTACATATCTTTTCGTAAAAAACTAAAAAATCATTCCAAACATACAAGTTTTTTTTATCTCATATTTTAGCCAAAAAGTTACTAAAATAGCCTGTTTCCAAATGAGGCCTTAACCTAAGTGAGTATTGGATCAGCTGAGGGGAAGACCTATAGGTTGGATTAATGTACTGTTAAGGTGTCCAGTATGATAGGCTAGTTCCCTTTGCAAACTGGTTTTTAAGAGTGAGTTCTACTGAAGGGGTTTGTATTAGTTTATTTTGATTTGGGGAAATTTTGGCCTATTTTGGGAAGTGGGTTAAAAGCCACTTCTCAATTTTTAACCCACTTCCCTCTCTCACAAAAAATCCAAAAAAAAGCCAAAAAGCAGCTTTTAACCATTTTCCCAAAACATCCCTTTTTGAAATGGTTTAATTTTGAGGTGTTATGAAATTAATGGGTTGGTTGGTATTAATATCCTAAATTTACATGACCAATTGAATGCATTAAACTCTCTCTTTAATCATTTGCCATTAGGAATAGCTTGTGTTCTGGACATATTTTGCTCACTGTATTATGGTCATATATGCTATTGTTCAATAGCTCTTTCCACTGTAAGGCTAAAACCAAGTGAAGTGGGGCACTTCAAGGTTTCTTTTCACAACACTAATTCGGGTTCCATGTCTTGGTGAATTATAATTATCTGGACCAAGAATACCTATAAAAAGAAAAACTTCTGCTTCAAGAAGTAGGCGTATTGCTTTTGAACGTCATTGTTCTTGTTTATGCTAACCTATGTGTATTTTGACCCCACAAGTTAGTTTGGGGTTCTAAACCTTTCTAACATTCGTAATTCCATCCTGGATTGTGACACTTAGAGGAGGTTAATCCATTGAAATTTGTTCTTAACAAGTAGATTTAGGGTCATTTCTCCTTAGCATTGTTCCCCTTCACTTTCTTCTTTATTTATTTATTTATTTTGTTGGGGGGAGGAGAGGGGTTTTTGGGGTTTGGGAGTCTTGTTAGAGATGGGGTTGAGTAGGACTGTAGGACAACTCCTTGCAAGGACAAAGGCAAGTGGTGATGTAGGACAGCTTGCTTGGTTTTTAAACAGAAGTTATTTAAGGGCGCAAATAGTTAGTAATTTAGGGTTTGAATGGTTAAATTGAAGGCTAATAGGTAGGGGAAAGAATTAGGGTCGATTTGGAGGTGATATGATTCGGTTTTGGGGCTGAAAGTGCAGTTCTAGCTGGCTGTTAATACTAACCCGAGAATAGTATGTAGGGTATGTGCACAAAGAAGAAGAAAGAGAACAAGAAGAAGAAGAAGAAGAAGAAGAGAGAGAGAGAGAGAGAGAGAGAGAGAGGTGCTTTGGCCCCGCAAGGGTTAGGCCAACCACACACAAACACAATCTCAAATTCTTATAATATCAACTTGTAGGAAATTAATGTATTGATATTATTGATTGATATCAATATACATTTTTGTGTGTATTGTGTATTTACAATGGAGAGAATGATCTCTCTTTTATAGGGAGAATGAGTTACAAATGGAGGAATTAAATTAACCTAAAATGGAGCACTAAACAACTTAATGGAGCATTAGGGTAAATGGAGCACTTGCTTCTTGTGGAGCACTAATGGAGTGGAGTAGGTAGGTGGTAGTAGGTGGTAGTGGTAGGTGGAGTAAGTTATAGGTTTTTACATTCAACAGCCCCCCTCAAACTCAAGGGGGTTAGGAACTAACCAACTTGAGTTTGGAGAGAGTAACAAAACAGGAAAAATAAAATGACAAATAAAATAAAAGTGGATAGGAGACACTGTATGGTCGTGTCAGACCGTTGTAGAAGACAGTTTATGGGGTCATGTCGGACCGTTGTAGAAGATAGTTTATGGGTCATATCGGACCGATGTAGAAAACAGTTTATGGGGTCATGTCGGACCGTTGTAGAAAACAGTTTACGGGGTCATGTCGGACCGTTGTAGAAAACAGTTTACTGGGTCATGTCGGACCGTTGTAGAAAACAGTTTACTGGGTCATGTCGGACCGTTGTAGAAGAGAACCGAAATCAATGTCGGAACAGTTTACCGAGTCTTGTCGGACCCATATAGGAGCTAACCGGAATCAAAGTCGGGACAGTTTACAGAGTCTTGTCGGACCCATATAGAACCGAAATCAATGTCGGGACAGTTTACAGAGTCTTGTCGGACCCTTATAGAAGCTAACCGGAATCAATGTCGGGACAGTTTACAGAGTCTTGTCGGACCCTTAAAAGTTGCACCCTCAAAAAGCGTGCCCAATCTTATCAAAAGGTGTGCCATCAAAAGGCGTGCCATCAAAAGGTGTGCCCGACATCCCTCAAAAGTCGAGCCACCAAAAGGCGCGCCGCTTTGTCGTCTTGTGCTGAGAGGCGCGTGAGGCGCGGGTCTGCCTTGCCTATTTAAACAATACGGAGGTTGAGGCTGAGGCTTAGACAAAAAACCTGGTGAAAACCTCCGAAAAAACTCTTCGTTTGCTGAGAGTTGTATCGCTGAAACATTCTACAACCAACCCTGAATATGGCCTCTTCTTCCCGTTCAGCTACCCAGAACATAGCCTCGTCGTCCCGTGGTCTTACTCTCTTTCCCGACCTCAACGAGGCCACAACCCAGAATATGGCCCTTGAACCTCAACCAAGCGCCCTTGGACCAAGCCCCCCTGGTTTTGCACCGTTGAACTATCCGATGGTGGCAGTTGAGCAGATAATGGCTGCTCAATCTGATATTGAGGCCAATTATTATACATTAAGGTCATGTGTTGAGACCATGACTGCGGTCAACAACCTGTCGCACCGGCTTCAGAGTAGAACAAATGAGGTGCAGCAGGTAAAAGCTCAACTGACTCTGCTCCAGAGCATGTATACGGATGCCCGAGCAGAGATCTGTGTGCTCAAGGCAGAAAACAAGGAACTGAAGCGGAAGGCCACCGTGATGCTCAGATTTGGAGGACCGCCATATGTGACGGTTGAGGAGCAACAGGAAGTGAACGTGCTCGGGGGCGAGGGAAACACGGAGGTAGCACCGGCAAGGGCCGCCCAAGACAAAGGCAAAAAGAAGAGAACAGCTGAAGAGGCGAAAAAATAAGGCCGGTTTTTGTTGTGGTGATAGTAGGTTGTGGTTGGAGATTGTCGCCAAAAAAAGAATCCCAAACTTCTCAAAACATGGGTTTAGAGAAGCAACAGAACCATACCTACCACAGTAATGTCTGTACCCACGATCTAACACTTTTGGCCTTTGTGAGAAAACCATAGCTAGTCCAGCAACATCTTTCCTCTTAAGAGACAACTTTGGAGACATCCCTGCTTGATCTGTTGTATTTCATGTGGCTCTTGACAAGCTGCCCAGCTGCAATGGTTCTGTTGATTAAACATCTGTGAACTTGAATTTGGTGGCCAATGTACAGCAGGCCTAGTCATAACACCTGATCCACAATTTTTATCGGTAAAACAAGCATCAAACGACTGGAAATTAACTAAACCCCCTGAAGGAGATACAGCAAACAGATGGCTTGTCCCTCTTGAGGAACTTATCATAATCCAGTGGCTGTCATCACTGAGACAGATGTCCTGTATAACTGCATTTGTAAAACCACGTTGCAGCCTATAAAGATGTACATAAGATGCACCAGAATCTGGTCAGAGGAACTTCCCAATGGTCCAGGCATTATTCGGAATACATTTATGTGATGGCCATGAACTGAAGCCGTCACCAAAAACATCCCACTAGGATCAAAATCCCAGCAGCAAGTTGCTTGCTCAACTCTTTTGCATAGTGTGCAACCAGGCTCCCATTTGAAGAACCAGAAAAAACTTGCAGATGGGGTGAGATGTTGTGGACTAACATGCCGGCATTTGAAACTGCAACTGGACTTCCACTGTAAGCCAGCCACCTGGGTCCCACTGCAAGAGGTTCATAGCCTATACCTCCAAATCCAGAACACCCAGTAACTATTGGATTTGTAAGGAGAGTATACTCCCTCTCTAACGTAGCAGCATCAAAACAGTGTATCTGTAGCACATGAAACTGCCCCTGGATACTGTGTTCCAGTCACTGCTCAAGGATAATCTTGTGTTGATTTATATTATATAATGTAGTATACATTAGTAATATAAATCAGATTAGTGTAGTATTTGCTTTAGATAGATTAGTGGATTGCTTTTGGTTAGTGGTAATATATCATATAGTTAGTGCTTTAGGTTAATGCTCCATCATGTTTAGTGCTCATGTTGAGTGCTCCATTAGTTTGATTGCTCCATTCCAAATCTCTCTATAAAAGAGAGTTTATTTCTGCATTGTAAGTTACACAGATTATATATATCAATCTATCAATAATACATTAAGGTCATGTGTTGAGACCATGACTGCGGTCAACAACCTGTCGCACCGGCTCCAGAGTAGAACAACTGAGGTGCAGCAGGTAAAAGCCCAACTGGCTCTGCTCCAGCGCATGTATACGGATGCCCGAGCAGAGATCTGTGTGCTCAAGGCAGAAAACAAAGAACTGAAGCGGAAGGCCACCGTGATGCTCAGATTTGGAGGGCCGCCATATGTGACAGTTGAGGAGCAACGGGAAGTGAACGTGCTCGGCGGCGTGGGAAACACGGAGGCAGAACCGGCAAGGGCCGCCCAAGACAAAGGCAAGAAGAAGAGAACAGCTGAAGAGGCGAAAAAATAAGGCCGGTTGTTGTTGTGTGGGTTGTGGTTGATTTTTTTTTTTTTTTTTTTTTTTTTTTTTCTCGGTGTAAAAATGTGATCGGGGTTGATCCCCGAGATGAATAAATGACAAGTTTGGAAAAAATTGTTGGTGGTGTTTTGTTTAAGAATAAAAATAAAATAAAAGAAAATAATGGAAGCTCTCACCAGCACAAATCAACCACAACAAGTGATGACAACAACTTCAACACCAAAACTGGAGGACTTCTTTGGTGGTGCAACAATGGGGACCCATCACTATGAAAGCAGTGACACAGAAGCTATGGCTTTGAGCTTAGACAGCATGTACTACCACCACAACCCAGATCATGAGACCAACAATAGTCAACAACAGCAGATTCAAGCCCAGCAATACTCAGATTACTATGCATTTAGAGGCCATGAGGTGTACCAAACACCATTCAAGGAGGGGACTAAGGAAGCCCAGGTTTCAGATTGCAATCACCAGCTCCCAAACATGGCAGAAGATGATTTCTCTGGGATGAAGAACTGGGTTTCAAGGAAGTATTACCCTGCAAGTAAATTGCTCCTGATAACCATCTTCTGCAAATTAACTGCAACATGCATTGCATAATCAGAACTTTTCTGCAAGCACTGGATATAACTTGGATCCAAATGTGGCAAATGAAAGTCAGTTAAAGAAGCTGCAATATCAGCAAGCTCATTCATGTTAGAAGACAGACCATTCATGGCATTGGAGCCAATAATATTCTTCTTTTTCGACTGGGAAACCTCTGTTACCCACAGGAGGAAGACCAGGACTTGAAGACCTTCCAATCAGCTGAGGATCAGGGGTTCTACTCCTTGGCAGAGGTGAGAAACTCCAGAACCAAGGCTCTGAACTCTAGGCAGGCCAGCATTAGTTGCCCCAGGATGCAAGGCTGCTTCTGTGGATTCCATACCATTACATAATTCTGCTAAATGATGACTAGAGATGCCTGTTGTATCCACAGTATCACCAAATGAATTATAACTTACAGGGCGTGAGATATGTCCTGCTAAGGAAGCAGGTTGGTCAATACCTTCTTTGACCTGCTAAGGAAGCAGGTTGATCTCTCGCACCACCTTGGGAAACAGCATGAATAGTCTTAGCAGCCGCAATTTGACCATCTGCTGAGCTGGACCTAAGGAGACCAAGCAGTGGCGGAATGCAACCCCCCAAGCAATACTTTAACCCTTCGTTCATTCTCCTTACATAAGGAGCTTAAAAACAGTAGCAGCCTGCATCTTCACCCCAAGTGATCCTGATCGAAAGAGAGCACAAGCTGAAGCCCGTGAAAGGGCAGCAGCGGAGGCAAGAGAAAGAGCAGAAAAGGCTGCTGCAGAAGCTAGGGAAAGGGTGAATTCAGAAGCAAGGGAGAAAGCTGCTACTGCTAGTAAAACTGAAGCTGAAGCACGACGTAGAGCAGAACGGGCAGCTGTAGAAAGGGCTGCTGCAGAGGCTCGTGAAAGGGCCGTAGAAACACAAGCGGAAATAGATTGAGGTCCGGCGGGCGGCCAAGGAAAGGTGCCGCCCGCCAGAAGGCGAAGAACACTAGGAGCTTAACCTTGCTCTGATACCATGTAGAAAAATTTAATGTATTATTGATAGATTGATATATATAATCTGTGTAACTTACAATGCAGAAATAAACTCTCTTTTATAGAGAGATTTGGAATGGAGCAATCAAACTAATGGAGCACTCAACATGAGCACTAAACATGATGGAGCATTAACCTAAAGCACTAACTATATGATATATTACCACTAACCAAAAGCAATCCACTAATCTATCTAAAGCAAATACTACACTAATCTGATTTATATTACTAATGTATACTACATTATATAATATAAATCAACATCTTGTCTGTCTCACTTTCAGCAAGTATGTTGCCGCCGTTGATGGCGAAGAACTCGAAGCTATGTTTAGCAAATTCCAGCGGGCAGCGAAGGCAAAGGTGCCCGCCGGCTGCCCGCCGTGTGAAAAATAAATATAGGCCTAAATCTTATAGCTCTGATACCATGTAGGAAATTAATGTATTGATATTATTGATGATATCAATATACATTTTTGTGTGTATTGTGTATTTACAATGGAGAGAATGATCTCTCTTTTATAGGGAGAATGAGTTACAAATGGAGGAATTAAATTAACCTAAAATGGAGCACTAAACAACTTAATGGAGCATTAGGGTAAATGGAGCACTTGCTTCTTGTGGAGCACTAATGGAGTGGAGTAGGTAGGTGGTAGTAGGTGGTAGTGGTAGGTGGAGTAAGTTATAGGTTTTTACATTCAACACAACTCTTCTTTTAAATCATTGAGATTATGCACATATTTATAGACTAAAGCCTCCTAATTCTATAAGGACTAGAAATCAAATTTAGAAATTAAGAATATTTGGCAACTATGAATATTCTAGACCAACTATGACTATGACGCCTAATTTTACTTCAATCATAATAGGAAATTTTGATGCCTGCTAATTATATTCCAACATCAAAATAGGAAACTTACCTTTTTTGACCACTAAGATTATTCTAGACATAATAAAACACACATATAATGACCCGTTTAATAACTTGACCCAAAATAAAGCCCATGGGCGACCCCTACAATCTATGTCCCACAATTATTGAAATTATTTTAATACCCTTAGTACTAAAAACTACTATCTATGAAGCACGAACACCTCCCCAAGGCCTGCGTATCAGTGTCGGACACGGACACGCTTCGGACACATGTCCGACACTCTCCCTAAGGTGTCCCCCTTTTTTTTTTTTTTTGATTTTTTTGCAGTCGAACATGTTTTGGACACACTTGGGCATGTTTCGGACACCGTGGGGTACAAAACGTAATTTCTGAAACTTCTAAATAGGGCCAAACTGTAAAAAAACAAAAATTAAAAAAGAAGAGAGAGGAGAAAATCGAATTGAAGAAGGATAAGAGAACAACAGAGAAGAGAAAGAGGGTGAAGCAGAATTTGAACCTGTTGAAGCTCAAGAGGGTAAAGAACCAGTTGAAGCCTAGATCGAGGTATGTCCTTCGTTCTTCTTCTTTGCTTCGTTCTTCTTCTTCTTTCTTCAGTTCGCAGGTCGTCTCTCTATCTATGTGTCTTTCGGCTCTCTCTCTCTCTCGCTTTTTCGATCTTCTCTCTCTCTCTCTCTCTCTTTGTGTTTTCGTCTCTCTCCTCCTCTGTTTTCTTTGTATCTGTTTTGTGTTTATATATATATATATATATTTTGTCCTCTCTTATGAGAGTTCAAAAATATCTTCTTTTTTTTTTTTTTTAATTTTTTATTTCTTTTCTTTGATGAGAGATTAAAAATATCTTTTTTATTTTTTTTTATTTTATAACAAAAATCTTATTTTTTCTTTATTTATATCTGAGCCCATCTTTTTTTCCCTCTTTTAATTTTTTCTATTTGTTTGGTATTCTTGTTTGCTTAACCTTTATATAGAACTAATTATTTTTATTTGTTAGAAAAAATTAATTTATTGAATGTGTTTATTAATTTTATTGTTTTATGGAATGTGTTTGTTAATTATATTGTTATTGTAATTTCATAGGAATTTTTTATTCTTAAATATGGCTTTTGATGTTAAAGTAGTGAAATGTATGTTTCTTTTAATTTTTGTTGGTATTATTTTGCATTTTTAATTACTTTCCAATGAGCTCTCTCTCTCTCTCTCTCTCTCTCTTTCTTTTTTTTTTTTCCATTCAATTTTAGACATATAATAAATAAATAAAATTATATATATATTGAACATGTCCCTAGCATGTCGTGTCTCTAGTTTTTTAAAAATTTTTGTGTCCGTGTCCGTGCCTCATAGACTACTATAATTAGAATAAATACAAATAACGACTCAAAATTATTCTAAAGTTCAATCCATGATGTCCTAAATGTGCTCCATGTGAAATTTTACATTTGTCCTTTTTTCCCCCCATGATCTTCATAAATTTTAAGGGAGTCTCACTTTTTTTGTTAGCTAGAGATTGGTTGGCGGTGTGTGATATATAGGCTTTTGCTCGTGATTAGCTTGTTAGGGATTTCATTTTTTGTATTTTTATTGTTCTTTTGTAAGAGGATGCCTCATTCTCGCTTCCTTTTTTTGATTATCAATTAAGTTTTTTTGTTGTTGATCAAAAAAAAAAAAAAAAAAAAAAAGGAGAAGACAGATATGATTTGTGATGCACAACATTTTTGTCCAAGAATTTTGTGGAATTTCAATAATTCTCTCATACTAGGTATTAATTCCGTCCTATCACGTGTAGAGCTAGCGAGGAATGATGGAGGCTTCAAGTTGGCTTCTGAACACATGAGCTGGCTTTATTCTGTTTAACATGTATTATCCTGAGAACAGGTCAAGAGAACCTTAAGGGTTCCATCCCCTAGGAGTTGTTGAAAATTCAGTTAAGGGTCTTTTGATTTGAGCAAGTAGAAGACATTTTATGGATTTTATATTGTAGTTGTTTTGTTTTAATTGAGTACAATTCATTGGCCTTCTAAGTTGTCATAGGGATATTTAACAGTTAGTCCAATTTTGATTTGTTAAGCAGTTGTTATTTGGTAGGTAACTTAGGGGAACTCGAACTAGAGTCTCTTTATAGGGGTAATGCGGACTAAGTCGTTGGGGTTCCACTAGGTAAGGAGTTGTTCTTAACCTAACTCTACTCATTTGTTTTGTCATTGGGGGTGTGAAGTTGCTATGCTCTTATATAATGAAAAATGTAGCTAGCAAGGTAGTCTTTTTAATTTAGATTCCTAATTATTTCTGACAAATTTTTATATGTTTAGAGGTATTTTGTTCACTTGGAACAAGTTTGATTGTGAGTTGAATTTTTTCTCACTCAAGTGGCTCTTCAGCCCTTCCCCTCTTCTTCAGGAAGACATATGTCACGCCCCAAAATTCGAGACTGTAAAAGAATGTATAAAATACAACTCAAATAGGATAGATAACCAAAATATTTTAATATACACATATAAGCAGAGTTATAGCATAGATAATTCATTTGTGTTCCGCTATAGGATTACAAAATACTGTCAAACCAAAAGACAAAAGAAAAGAAAAGAAAAGAAAAGAAAAAAAAAACTACTAGTCTAAATCTTCAAGTAAACCACGGCTCCAACACTTCATCTTGATTGCCTTCGGGATAACCTTCACCATTGTAAGTTGCTTCCTCACCTGGCATGACATGCCATGAGCTTGGAATGCCAAGTAAAAACACACACACGCCCCCCCATATCTTCTATCAACCAATTAACCATATACAGAATAAATCGGGTAACATAACATACAATCTTACACTAAGGTTCTATGAATTAGTAGTTAAACTAGATATCTAGAATCTCCCAAAGAGATCCTTCTACCCAACCACAAGGTTGAACAACGGACTACTCAGAACTTTTCCTTTTGCTGCTTTGCAGACCTTACCATCTATGCCCACCTCCCGGTCATTTACCAGTCAGCGATATTGATGGATCTCAAAAGGGACGTCCAAACAAGTGGGCTCGCTTACACGCAAATCGTGCCTAGGACTCGCTTACACCCTGCACATACCATACCAAAGGGCTCGCTTAAACCCTGAAATGACCGTGTAGAGTCTGAATACATCTGTGTCATCCTAGGGATTCGCTTAGACCACTTGCGCAAGACTTAACTCATTTGGTATTAATCCCATCATAATTCATGTCATTTATATGTATAAATTATTCTGAAACACTAGTGTGAACGTCACCCATTGCCAACCTCTTATCATTTCCCGTTTATTAGATCTTTTGATAAATAAGTTAGTCACATTTGGTAATATAAAAGAGCATGAGCCAACATAAGAGAGGAAATATAGCCCATGATAATCATACATAAATATGGTAAAGCAAGCAAACAACACTAGGAATGCTTTGAAATACTTAGAGACAAATAACACAATAAGACACAATTTCCAGCACTTTTTAGAACTGCAGAGTTAAAAAGAATGCTTGGGTAAAGATACTTCCAAGTCATATTAGGGGCTGAAATTGCATAGAAACAATAAACTTGTCTATTTTCAGTTCCAATTTTCAGAATTTGCACAGCATATCTAGAAATTCATCTATAAGATCTGTTCGAAAATTTGTCCAGATTTGTCACCCGTTGGGAAAATTAGCTTTCCTCTCAATCTACCCAATGATTTTCACCCAAATAAATTTTGTTGGAAAAAGGACTTAGAATTCTAAATTTGACAGAAGAACCAACATGAGATGATTTTTCTGGAATTTTATAAAATTGCAAGAAGTGGACTGTTTTCAGAGACTCAGAATCAGATTTTTAAAACAAAATATCCAAGTCCTAAAAACACACAATGAGGGGCTAATTAAATTATCACAAGCTCTAAACACACCAAATATCCAACATTAAATTCAGATTTGAGAAATAAATAAATTTGATATTTCTTTTCATTTAGAGAAGTTGCAACAGTGCATAATTTGACAAATTTGCCAGAAAAAGTCACTAGATCATACCCACACGTTCATACACACCAAAAACCCTATTTATCATTAATATGCAACACAAGAGGGCATCTAGACAATAGGATGAGATGGGTGAAAGAATTGGAGAAGACAAGGGAGAGATGTGTTCTTACCTTGATTCAAGAAAGCACCTTTTCTTCCCTTTTTTTTTTTTTCCTCTTCTCTACTTTCCCTTAGTCACACTCTCCTTCTCTCACCCTCTCCTTGGCTGCTGAAATGTGTGTAAGGAATTGAGGCAATGCTCTCAATTTATGGGAAATGAGCATCTAGCTTAATGACTAAGGAAGGAAATAAATATCTAGATATTTTTCTCAACTAATTTTCCCCAAAATAATATTTGCTCAAATAAATAACAAAGATTTAAATAACTAATAAATATTCAAATAACTAATAAATAAGCTAAAAAAATAAAATGTATGAATTAATTTAGAAATTAGGAGGTAAAATAAATAAAAACTAAGTTTAAGGGTATTGCCACTTATAAAGTGGTGTTCTAGTATTTAATTATGATAATATACGGAAAAATTATTCTTCATTGGGTTATTTTGCGGACTTTTACGAAACTAGGGGCTAAAATGCTATTAACCTAAGGCTCAGGGTTTCATGTGTAATTACCAAAAATTAGGGTCTCTACAACTTATCCCCCTTAAATAAATTTCGTCTTCGAAATTAACTCGTACCTCACATCTCAAGTAGTTATGGATAATTTGCCCGCATCGCGTCTTCACGTTCCCAGGTGAACTCTTTAATACCATGGTGAGGCCAAAGTATCTTAAGAAGTTGAATTGCCTTACCTCGCAAGTTCTTTTCTTGTTTGTCCATAATTGCTACTGGTCCCTTCTCAAAGGTAGCGTCTTCGTTGAGTTGGATTTCTTCCCAGTTGATGATGCGAGAAGGGTGCATTATGTACTTCTGTAGCATAGATACGTGGAAAACATCATGTACTCCAGCCAATTGCGGGGGTAGAGCCAATTTGTACACAACCTCTCCAATTTTCTGAAGTATCTTGAAGGGTCCGATATATCGAGGTGATAATTTTCCTTTCTTTCCAAAATGAATGATCCCTCGGCGGAGCTGAATTTTCAAGAAAACATGATCATCGACAGCGAAAGTTAGAGGTCTTCTCCTTTTATCTGCATAACTCTTCTGACAATCTTGAGTTGCCACCAATCTTCGTCGAATAAGTTTCACATTTTTTGTAGTTTCTTGCACGATCTCTGGGCCCAATAGGCTCGCGTCTCCAACTTCAGTCCAACAAACTGGTGATCTGCAAGGCAGACCATACAGTGTTTCAAATGGAGCCATGCCAATGCTAGCCTGAAAACTGTTGTTGTACGAGAACTCCACCAACGGTAGGTGTCGCTCCCAACTCCCTTTGAATCCATCACACAAGCTCTTAGCATGTCCTTTAAAGTCTGAATGGTACGTTCTGACTGTCCATCAGTTTGAGGATGAAAGGCGGTACTGAAGCATAATTCGGTCCCCAATGCTTCTTGTAGGCTTCCCCAGAATCGAGAGGTGAAATGTGGGTCCCGGTTTGACACAATTGATACAGGAATTTCGTGTAGTCGGACAATTTCTTTAATGTAAAAATGACTCAGCGATGTCAAAGTGTTTGAGATTTTATATGGCAAAAAGTGCATAGTTTTCGTCAAATGATCAACTATAATCCATATAGCATCATGTCCTCCAGGTGACTTGGGTAGTCCAGTGACGAAGTCCATTGTTACATGCTCCCATTTCCATTATGATATCGGCAAGGGCTGAAGCATCCCTCCAGGTCGCTGGTGTTCTGCCTTTACTTGCTGACACGTAAGGCATCTAGCTACGAATTGAGCCATATCTTTCTTTATTCCGTTCCACCAGTATTGGCGTTTTAAGTCTTCGTACATTTTCGTCCCTCCTGGGTGTACTGTGAACACCGAATGATAGAACTCTTTCAGAACTTTTTCTCTAAGCGACTCATTTTGTAGTACAAACACTCTGCCCTGATGTCTCAAACTTCTATCTAAGTGAATCGTCCAATCAGGTATAGGATCACCGGATGCTATTCGCGCTTTTATGAACACCACCTCCTGATTATACTTCTGCGACTCTATTACCTCGTTTAGTAATTTGGGCATAGCGATTTGAGCACCAAGGTCTATCTTCTCGTCCTAAGCTTTCATCCGTTCTCCGAACTCATTAAGTGTTCCGACCATGTTCCATTCCTTGAGTGTCAGACTAGCAATAATTCCCCAGTTCTTGTGACTCAGGGCATCCGCCACCACATTAGCTTTGCCATGATGATAAGATAGAGTAAAATGGTAATCTTCGAGATATTCTAGCCATCGTCTTGGTCTCATGTTCAAGTCTTTCTGCGTGAACAAATACTTCAAGCTCTTATGGTCCATGAAAATCTCAAATTGTTCACCATACAAATAATGACGCCATTGCTTTAACGCAAAAACCATTACTGCCAGCTCTAGATCGTGTGTTGGATAATTCCTTTCATGCAGTTTCAGTTGCCTGGAGCCGTAAGCCACCACCTTCCTTTTTGCGTCAACACATAGCCTAGCCCATCCTTACACGTGTTGCAATACACTGTATCTCCTACGTCTCGCTCCGGAATGATGAGTATTGGGGCACTAGTCAATCTTCTCTTGAGTTCTTGAAACGATCATTCACATGCTTCATTCCAATCGTATTTTATCCCTTTTTGCGTTAGACGAGTCATCGGCTTGGCCAGTTTGGAAAGGTCTTGAATAAACCGTCGGTAATAGCCGGCCAATCCTAAGAAATTGCGAACTTCGAATATTGAGGTTGGTTGCTTCCAATCTAAAACTGTTTCTACCTTGGCCGGGTCTACTGCAATCCCGTGCTCAGACACAACGTGTCCCAAAAATTTGACTTCCTTCAACCAGAACTTGCATTTACTTGCTTTCGCGTACAACTGGTTGTCTCTTAAAATTTGGAGAACCACTCTCAAGTGTTGCTCATGTTCTTCTTCAGACGGTGAATAGACTAGAATGTCATCAATAAACACCACCACGAACTGGTCCAAGTACGGAGTAAAAATTTTATTCATCAAGCTCATGAACACGGCTGGTGCATTGGTTAATCCAAAGGGCATTACCACAAATTCGTAGTGGCCATATCGGGTTCGGAAAGCAGCCTTTGGTATATCACCATCTACAACCCGTAATTGATGATAGCTAGATCTAAGATTAATCTTTGAATAACACTTTGAACCTTGAAGCTGGTCAAATAGGTCATCAATCTGTGGAAGTGGATATCGGTTCTTGATCGTCACCCGATTGAGTTGCCGATAATCTATGCACAATCTCAATGTTTCGTCCTTTTTCTTTGTAAAGAGAACTGGTGCTCCCCACAGTGAGGTACTTGGTTGGATAAATTCTTTTTCTAGCAATTCTTGTAGTTGCACCTTCAATTCCTGAATTTTGGTAGGAGCCATACGGTGGGGCGTCATGGATATTGGTGCAGTACCCGCTTGTAACTCGATACTAAAATCTACATCACGATGTGGCTGTAATCCTGGCAATTCCTCAAGAAAAACATCAGCGTATTCACAAACTACATGCAGAAGATCTAATTCCGATCGGGCTTCTTCTGTAATGATCAAACTTGCTAACCACCAAGCAAATTGCTTATGCCATCGCATTTTACGATTCGTCGTGCTCAAGGAATCCTCTCTATCCCCCTTAAATTGGAAACACGTCCCACTAGGTGTGCAAGCTCACCTTTTTTGGTAGCAATCAATCACTGCTCGGTGGGCGGATAACCAATCTATACCCAAGATTATGTCAAAATCGGACATTTTCATGACCCGAAGGTTGCAACTCAAGTGTAACCTTGACACTTCTAATTCACACCCTCGACAGATTAATCCTACCCTAATACTTCCTTCCAAGGGTGATGTAACATGTAAAGTAGTTTCTAAAGGTTCACATTCAAGACCTAATGATTTAACACATGATGTTGATATAAAAGAATGTGATGTGCCAGAATCGAATAGAATGTGAACCCAAGAATTATAGAGTACAATGTTACCTCTAATTACTGACTGGTCTTCATCCCCTTCCTCTTGGAGAGCAAAAATTCTGCCTGTGGCTTTTTGATTGCCGGTTGGTCCGACCTTTCGGTTTCCTCCTGTTGCCCCTCCTGACTTGTTCGTCCATGGCTTTTGTTCGCCAACAACTTGAGCATTTGCGCCCGAACCCCCTGCTTAATTTTCTATCCTAGTAAGTTGGGAACATTCTGACTTCTTGTGCCCTATCTGATGACAGTGAAAGCATTGGATTTGTGTAACAGGCTTGGTTTGTAAACTTCCTTTTTGGCTTTGTTGTTACGGCTGTTGCAATGGTCTGGTGTATGGTGTCCGTATCACATATCTTCGGTCATTTCTTCTTGGTCCTACAAAGGACTGACCCCCTTTCTACGTCTTCGTCATCCAGGTCCTTTTTGAGTCTGCCCACTCCATTTCTGCATCCAATGCCGTATCCACCACATCAGCAAATGTAGAAAGGCGCAAGGGTAACACTTCACCTCTGATGATAGCGGCTAAACCCCACTTGAATTTTCGTGTTTTCTCTCCTTTGTCTGCGACGTATCGGGCTGCGTATCGTGCCAATTCTTCAAACTTGGCCACATACTGAGTCACTGTCATCTCACCCTGTTTCAAAGTTTGAAATACCAAATTCGCTCCTACCTAACTATATTTGGGGAATACTTTCTTAGAAACAGCTCTTTGAACTGAGCCCAAGTCATGTTTGTCGTGTCCCGAGAATCTTTCATCAAGGACCACCAATGATCCGCTTCTCCTTCTAGTTGGTAGCTTGCCAGGGCGATCTTGTCTGTATGCATAGTAATACCCATGGTGTCCAATATCTTTTCTATTTGATGGATTGAGCTCTCAGCGATTCTTGGGTTAGGTTCACCTGTGAACACCGGCGGCCTTTGCTTTCTGAACTCAGATAACAAATATATCCGCTCATTTGGTTGCGTTCTTCTAAGCCTTCCTAACTCTTCAAGAATCTAGTTTCCGACTGGTCTTGGTAACTCCTCAGCAGGTATAGGTGCAAGTCCATTGCGATTAACGCCTTGATTGCAAGTTGGACGTCCGTGTCAGTGTCTTACTTGATCGTTTGCTTCTACATTGTCCGCTATCTGCCAAGTATGTGGGTAATATGAGCGACGAGGTATTCAATAAGTAGGCTAATTTAATGTGGTTTGAGGTGTAATTTTTCTAAATGGACAATGTAATTAACGCAAGCAAAATAAAATAAAATAAAATAAAATAAAATACACTAGAATAACCAACTAGATATTCTATATATATATATATAACAACTTCTTACAAAAAGGTTACACTATTTAGGTTAGTGTGTATACACCAAAACAAAACACGTTGTAACCACACAAAACAGTATGTACAAAAGTACACAAAAAGGTTCGTCCAACGACTACTACAATCCTAAGTCAAACGATTCCTCTGGGTCTTCTTCGGGATCCTCGTAAGGGTCCTCGAGTGGTAAAGGAGCATATGTCAGGGAGGCTGGAAACTGCTGAGCTGGTGCAGGGGAGTACTTTGATGACACCTCTATAGGGAACGTAGGGGAAGCTCCGGGAAGTACTGAGATAAATGGAACCTCTAACTCAGGATGATGAGAGCCACGACTCTCTGGTCCAACATGACGTATCACCAGATGCGGATCCTCAGCCAATACCTATTGCCTAAGCTCGGCAAAAGTTTGATCATTCCGCTTCATCTGTAGAGCGAACCTAAGTTCCCGGTATTTGCACTGGAGGCGCTGGCGTACCAACGCCTGTCTTCCCTATGTGGTGTGGTATGAAAAGTCCTCCTCCGTCTTCCGAATAACTTTCTTTATCACGCGCTCCGCTCCTAATTGACATTGTTGGTTAAGTCTTTGTGGAATAACAGTTATTGCCCGTCTATTCTGGAAACGAAAAACTCCGCAGTCATCAATGCTTCCTGACGTAGAATCCATCCTACAGTAGGTAAACAAAAATTTTTTTTAGTCCGCTTTTTATATGATATAGTATAATGTTAACAGAATATAATAATGTAGGAGACAAGGATATCTCAAATCACAACTCAACACGTGTGGGTTAAGGGTTGAACCTATGGCTCTGATACCAACTTGTCACGCCCTAAAATTCGAGATTGTAAAAGGAATGTACAAAATACAACTCAAACATGATAGATAATCAAAATATTTTAATATTCACATATAAGCAGAGTTATAGCATAGACAATTCATTTGTGTTCCGCTATAGGATTACAAAATACTGTCAAACCAAAAGACAAGAAAAGAAAAGAAAAAGAACTATTAGTCTAAATCTTCAAGTGATCCAACACTTCATCTTGATTGCCTTCGGGATAACCTTAACCATTGTAAATTGCTTCCTCACCTGACATGACACGACATGAGCTTGGAATACCAAGTAAAAACACACACGCCCCCCATATCTTCTATCAACCAATTAACCATACACAGAATAAATCGGGTAACATAACATACAATCTTACACTAAGGTTCTATGAATTAGTAGTTAGACTAGACATCTAGAATCTCCTAAAGAGATCCGTCTACCCAACCACAAGGTTGAACACTGGACTACTCAAAACTCTCCCTTTTACTGCTTTGCAGACCTTACCACCTATGCCCCCTCCCGGTTATTTACCGGTCAGTGACATTGATAGATCTCAAAAGGGATGGCCAAACAAGTGGGCTCACTTACACCCAAATCGTGCTTAGAGCTCGCTTACACTCTGCATATATCATACCAAAGGGCTCGCTTACACCCTGAAACCACTCCGTAGAGTCTGAATACATCCGTGTGTCATCCTAGGGGTTCGCTTAGATCACTTGTGCAAGACTAAACTCATTTGGTATTAATCCTATCATAATTCATGTCATTCATATGTATAAATTATTCCAAAAGACTAGTGTGAATGTCACCCATTACCAACCCCTTATCATTTCCCGTTTATTGGATCTTTTGATAAATAAGTTAGTCACATTCGGTAATATAAAAGAGCATGAGCCAACATAAGAGAGGAAATATAGCCCATGATAATGATACATAAGTATGGTAAAGCAAGCAAACAACATTAGGAGTGCTTTGAAATACTTAGAGACAAATAACACAATAACACACAATTTCCAGCACTTTTCAGAACTACAGAGTTAAAAAGAATGCTTGGGTAAAAATACTTCCAGGTCATATTAAGGGCTGAAATTCCATAGAAACAATAAACAATAAACAACTCGTCTATTTTCAGTTCCAATTTTCAAAATTTGCACAGAACATCTAGAAATTCATCTACAAGATTTGTTCGAAAACCTGTCCAGATTTGTCGCCCGTTGGGAAAATTAGCTTTCCTCTTCTGTTGGAAAGAGGACTTAGAATTCTAAATTTTGACAGAAGAACCAACATGGATGATTTTTCTGGAATTTTATAAAATTACAATAAGTGGATTGTTTTCAAAGACTCTGGATCAGATTTTTAAAACAAAATATCCAAGTCCCAAAAACACACAATAAGGGGCTAATAAAGTTATCACAAGCTCTAAACAAACTAAATGTCCTACATTAAATTCAGATTTGAGAAATAAATAAATTTGATATTTCTTTTCAATTAGAGAAGTTGCAGCAGTGCATAATCTGACAAATTTGCAAGACCAAGCCACTAGATCATACCCACACTTTCATACACATCAAAAACCTTATTTACCATTAATATGCAACACAAGAGGGCATCTAGATAATAGGATGAGATGGGTGAAAGAATTGGAGAACACAAGGGAGAGATGTGTTCTTACCTTGACTCAAGAAAGCACCTTTTCTTCCCTTTTTTTTTTTTTTTTTTTTGTCTTCTTCTCTACTTCCCCCTAGTCACACTCTCCTTCTCTCGCCCTCGCCTTGGCTGATGAAATGTGTGTGTAAGGAATTGAGGCAATGCTCTCAATTTATAGGAAATGAGCCTCTTGCTTCGTGACTAAGGAAGGAAATAAATATCTAGATATTTTTCTCAACTAATTTTCTGCAAAATAATATTTGCTCAAATAAATAATAAAGATTCAAATAACTAATAAATATGCTAAAAAAATAAAATGTATGAATTAATTTAGAAACTAGGAGGTAAAATAAATAAAAACTAAGTTTTAGGGTATTTCCACTTATAAAGTGGTGTTCTAGGATTTAATTATGATAATATACGGAAAAATTATTCTTCATGCTATTAACCTAGGGCTCAGGGTTTCATGTGTAATTACCAAGAATTAGGGTCTCTACAACATACAGTCCTGTACCATAATATCAAAACTACCACTAAACCCCCTTGAGCTTGCTAAGAAACCAAACCCCAGTCCTTTTCTGCAGCACTACCCTATGCAACCCCGAGTCTGTGGTCGAGATGATAGGTTGGACAATCAATCCTCCTGTCCTCCCCCTTTGCTCTCCTCCTAGATTCATTCCCATTTTGTATGATGTCTATGGTCTTCCACACGATTTGCAGAATTCTCCTATCTTCTCAAGGCTTCCAAGTGTATCTATCTGGCAATGCTCCACTGAGAATACATGACTGGAACGAAAAATTTGATAGGTGCCAATTTCTTTGGGTTCAGTTTCAAGAGTAAGATATGATATACAGAAGAATCTCATCATTGTCACTTTTACTAGTGTAGGTGGTACTCAATTCCTAGTCTGCTATCAAATTTTATTTTCATCGAATTTTCAGATTTTTCTGTAGCTATAGTGTAGTTTCTGGGTTCAAAGGGTGGAAGATTGGTTTTAAGGTGAGTAGTGAAAGGAATGGAATTATGGGTTGATTTTTAAAGTGATTGGTTGCTGGAATTGTGGAGGTATAACTGGAAATTCTCTACAGTAACTAATAATAGTTGTGGGTTGTTAAATTGAAGGCAAAGAGTACAAGAAAGGGTTAGGGATGACTTGGTAATTGCACCTACAATTCCTTCAAACCCTAAGTTTATATTGCAAGAAAAATTATATGAAGCTTCAAACTACCAATGTTCTCAAAATGCAACAACCCTGAATAGACTACATGTACTTTTGTAAAGGCTTTCTTGTATTTTTACAAGGATTAGGACTTCTAATAAGAAACTTTTGGGGAGGCTCTATTTACACACCACCTTTCATTTCAAGGCACACCATTAATTAATTTATTTTTTATTACAATTTTAACCTTAGCTAAAATGACTACAAAGGACAAGCTATGATACACACCATTTGTATAATTACTATAAAGGACAATAATGAATATAATACACATTAACAATCTCAAACTTGTTACTTACGTATCTTGTCTGTTAAGAATCCAAAAACCCTTAAAGAAATAACCACAAATATACGTATTATTGAAGATTTTGATTGGATTCAATGAAGGATGCATCTAGCAATACTGATTCGGAACAATGGAGCAAGGAAAAGGTTATTTTTTTTGTTTTGTTTTGTTTTGTTTTGTTTTTTCGTTTTCGTTTTCGTTTACTTGCTGAGTGGTAAACTGTTTGTATTAGTTCGGTTATCTAGAGTCGAATAATATATCAATGTTTGACTATCTACAACCGAACAAATTGTAGCTGTTCGGTTTTATAGTAACCTAATCCAATTATTCGGTTTTTAAGTATCGAACAAATACCATATGTTCGGTTAAAAACAATCGAACAATTTCACTTAATTTGACTCTGCACTGCCGAACACTCATAACTTTTTTTTTTTTTTTTTGGTTTTTCCAGAACTGTGCATCCATGGAATGCAGTAATGTTGGATCTGGGGGTCTTGTTGACTACACAAGTCAATTTATTACTAATGAGGTAGTCTCATGTCGAAAATTAGTATTTCTTTCTTTTTCTTTTTGCATGTTTAATGACTTTGGTGAATTTGACTTGTAGGTTTTCAAGAGCAAACAAGAATTGCTCAGTTGGGTACGGGACATTGGAAGGAAAAATGGGTTTGTGATTGTCATCAAGACATCGGACTATGGTGGTGGTCATAGGACACCAAGGATATATCTTGCCTGTGAGAGAAGTAGTCAATACAGAGCTCATAAGAAATTAAAAGGAGATGATTCAAAGAAAAAAATTGTGACAATAACGGGGTACAAAGAAATGCGGGTGTCCTTTTGAGTTGAGGGCTCATAAGTTGATGGCTGATGATGAGTGGATGGTAGATGTAGCATGTAGAATGCATAACCATGCTCCTGCTAAACATTTTGAAGAACATTCATTTGCAGGGAGATTATCTGAGGAAACATCATTATTAGTGGATATGTCCAAAAGCATGGTCAGACCAAAAGAGATTTTGGTTACTTGAAACAAAAACCACTATGAAAACCATTTACAATGTACGTCATAGGAATAATGTTATTGAGAAAGCTGGGAGATCACAAATGCAGCAGTTGTTGGGTGAATTAGAAAAGCATAATTACATTGAGCGGGCATAGGTGTGACAACAACACGATGACTGTTACAGACTTATTTTGGGCACATCCTGTCTGTTTAGATTTGCTCCATTTATTTCCAAAGGTGTTGATCATGGACTGCACATATAAGACAAATCGATATCGTCTTCCTCTTCTTGAGATAGTTGGTGTGACATCCACTGATATGTCATTTTCCGTAGCCTTTGCATATCTCCAATTTGAGCGGATTGATAACTACGTTTGGGTGTTAACTACATTGCGTAGTCTCTTGGATGACATTGCTATTCTTGAGGTGATTGTCACGGATAGGGAGCTTGCTTTGATGAATGCTATTGACAGGGTATTTTCTACATCTCGACATTTATTATGCTGATGGCATATTGGTAGAAATGTACTGGCGAAATGCAAGAAAATGTTTAAGAGTAAGGAGGAATGGCACAAGTTTATCTCTTTATGGAATTTCTTAGTACTCTCCTCAACTAAGCTTAAATACAATGAACACCTTGCTAGGCTACTTGCGGATTTTGATACATATCCTAAGGTAGTGCAATATGTGTCACAAAGTTGGTTAATTCCATATAAGCTTAGGATATGTCACAAAGTTGGGTAACACCCTTATATGGAATTAACCAACTTTGTGACACATATTGCACTGTCTCAGGATATGTATCAAAATCCGCAAGTAGCCTAGCAAGGTGTTCATTGTATTTAAGCTCAGTTGAGGAGAGTACTAAGAAATTCCATAAAGAGATAAACTTATCCCATTCCTCCTTACTCTTAAACATTTTCTTGCATTTCGCCAGTACATTTCTACCAATATGCTATCAGCATAATAAATGTCGAGATGTAGAAAATACCCTGTCAATAGCATTCATCAAAGCAAGCTCCCTGTCCGTGACAATCACCTCAGGAATAGCAATGTCATCCAAGAGACTACGCAATGTAGTTAACACCCAAACGTAGTTATCAATCCGCTCAAATTGGAGATATGCAAAGGCTACGGAAAATGACATATCAGTGGATGTCACACCAACTATCTCAAGAAGAGGAAGACGATATCGATTTGTCTTATATGTGCAGTCCATGATCAACACCTTTGGAAATAAATGGAGCAAATCTAAACAGACAGGATGTGCCCAAAATAAGTCTGTGGCAGTCATCGTGTTGTTGTCACACCTATGCCCGCTCAATGTAATTATGCTTTTCTAATTCACCCAACAACTGTTGCATTTGTGATCTCCCAGCTTTCTCAATAACATTATTCCTATGATGTACATTGTAAATGGTTTTCATAGTGGTTACATTCAAAGCATCCTTTTGTTTCAAAGTAACCAAAATCTCTTTTGGTCTGACCATGCTTTTGGACATATCCACTAATAATGATGTTTCCTCCTCAGATAATCTCCCTGCAAATGAATGTTCTTCAAAATGTTTAGTAGGAGCATGGTTATGCATTCCACATGCTACATCTACCATCCACTCATCATCAGCCATCAACTTACGAGCCCTCAACTCAAAGGGACACCCGCATTTCTTTGTTCCCGTTATCTTCACAAGTTTTTTTTTTGAATCATCTCCTTTTAATTTCTTATGAGCTCTGTATTGACTACTTCTCTCACAGGCAAGATAAATCCTTGGTGTCCTATGACCACCACCATAGTCTGATGTCTTGATGACAATCACAAACCCATTTTTCCTTTCAATGTCCCGTACTCAACTGAGCAATTCTTGTTTGCTCTTGAAAACCTACAAGTCAAATTCACCAAAGTCATTAAACATGCGAAAAGAAAAAGAAAGAAATACTAATTTTCGACATGAGACTACCTCATTAGTAATAAATTGACTTGTGTAGTCAACAAGACCCCCAGATCCAACATTACTGCATTCCATGGATGTATAGTCCTGGAAAAACCAAAAAAAAGTTATGAGTGTTCGGCAGTGCAGAGTCAAATTAAGTGAAATTGTTCGATTGTTTTTAACCGAACATATGGTATTTGTTCGATACTTAAAAACTGAATAATTGGATTAGGTTCGATACTATAAAAGCGAACAGCTACAATTTGTTCGGTTGTAGGTAGTCAAACATTGATATATTATTCGACTCTAGATAACCAAACTAATACAAACGGTTTACCACTCAACAAGTAAATGAAAACGGAAAAAAGAAAAACAAAAAAAAAACAAAAAAAATAACCTTTTCCTTGCTCCATTGTTCCGAATCAGTATTGCCAGATGCATCCTTCATTGAATCCAATCAAAATCTTCAATAGTACGTATATTTGTGGTTATTTCTTTAAGGGTTTTTGGTTTTTGTTTTAGGGTTTTTGGATTCTTAACAGACAAGATACGTAAGTAACAAGTTTGAGATTGCTGATGTGTATTATATTCATTATTGTCCTTTATAGTAATTATACAAATGGTGTGTAGAAATTTAATGTATAGAGAAAATAGAGAATTGTATGTATTGATGTATTATTGATTGATATTGTTGAATGTTATATAAATAAAGAGCTACACTCTCCATTATATAGGAGAAAACATTACAAGCATCATCATGCCAAAAATGGATCCACTAACTAAAAGGAAATGCACTCATCTAAAACCTAACACACTAAAAATAAAATAATCTAAAACCTAACACACTAACATAAAATATTCTAACAGCCCCCCTCAAACTCAAGGGGGATAGGAACCAACCAACTTGAGTTTGGAGAGAGTAACAAAACAGGAAAATGAAATGACAAATAAAATAAAAGAGGATAGGAGACACTGTATGGTCGTGTCAGACCGTTGTAAAAGACAGTTTATGGGGTCATGTCGGACCGTTGTAGAAGATAGTTTATGGAGTCATATCGGACCGATGTAGAAAACAGTTTATGGGGTCATGTCGGACCGTTGTAAAAAACAGTTTACGGGGTCATGTCGGACCGTTGTAGAAAACAGTTTACTGGGTCATGTCGGACCGTTGTAGAAGACACTATATGGCTGCGTCGAACCGTTGTAGCAGAGAACCGAAATCAATGTCGGAACAGTTTACCGAGTCTTGTCGGACCCATATAGGAGCTAACCGGAATCAATGTCGGGACAGTTTACCGAGTCTTGTCGGACCCATATAAGAGCTAACCGGAATCAATGTCGGGACAGTTTACAGAGTCTTGTCGGACCCATATAGGAGCTAACCGGAATCAATGTCGGGACAGTTTACAGAGTCTTGTCAGACCCATATAGAAGCTAACCGGAATCAAAGTCGGGACAGTTTACGGAGTCTTGTCGGACCCATATAGAAGCTAACCGGAATCAAAGTCGGGACAGTTTACAGAGTCTTGTCGGACCCATATAAGTTGCACCCTCAAAAGGCGTGCCCAATCTTATCAAAAGGCGTGCCATCAAAAGGTGTGCCCGACAGCCATCAAAAGTCGAGCCATCAAAAGGCGCGCCATCAAAAGGCGTGCCATCAAAAGGTGTGCCCGACATCCATCAAAAGTCGAGCCATCAAAAGGCGCGCCGCTTTGTCGTCTTGCGCTGAGAGGCGCGTGAGGCGCATGTCTGCCTTGCCTATTTATACCAAGGCGAGGCTGCCGCTTATGTAGAACAAAACATCTGCTGAAAAATCCTCTAAAAACCTCTTCATTTTGCTGAGAGAGATACTCTGTAACACTTCTGCCTAGAAAATGGCTTCTTCTTCCCGTTCCGCTACCCAGAACATAGCCTCTTCTTCCCGGGGTCTTACTCTCTTTCCCGACCTCAATGAGTGCACAAGAGAGATAACCGGGGCAGTTGCCCTGGAACCGCAACCAAGTGCCCTTGGACCAAGCCCCCCTGGGTTTTGCACCGTTGAACTATCCGATGGTGGCAGTTGAGCAAATAATGGCTGCTCAATCTGATATTGAGGCCAATTATTATACATTAAGGTCATGTGTTGAGACCATGACTGCGGTCAACAACCTGTCGCACCGGCTTCAGAGTAGAACAAATGAGGTGCAGCAGGTAAAAGCTCAACTTGCTCTGCTCCAACGCATGTATACGGATGCCCGAGCAGAGATATGTGTGCTCAAGGCAGAAAACAAGGAACTGAAGCGGAAGGCCACCGTGATGCTCAGATTTGGAGGACCGCCATATGTGACGGTTGAGGAGCAACGGGAAGTGAACGTGCTCGGCGGCGTGGGAAACACGGAGGTAGCACCGGCAAGGGACGCCCAAGACAAAGGCAAGAAGAAGAGAACAGCTGAAGAGGTGAAAAAATAAGGCCGAATGGTTATGGGTTGTGGTTGTTTGGTTTTTTTTTTTTTTTTTTTTTTTTTTTTTTTTTTTTTTGTAAATCGGTATGGCTTGCAGAAATTGGAATGTTTGTTATGAAAATTGGTGGGTTTGTTAAAAACCAGCCCATGGTTTTGTGTTGTTTAAGAATAATAAGAAGAATAAAAAAAATGGATAAAGAAAAGAGAGAATATTTTGGGGTGGTGCAAGATAAGAAAAAGAAATCAAGAAATAAAGAAATAAAAAGATGAGATGTTAATAAGAGAGAGAGAGAGAGAGAGAGAAAGAGGTTCAGCGTCTTCAGACGACTCTTTAAGAAGATAGGGACCAATCCTAAGATGAACATAAAGGCCTGCTTGTTTCACCAGCTTGATAAAATTGACCAGATCCCCTGCCCTCAAAATAATATTTGCCAGGTTGGGGTTCATGCCCATAGTCTTGAAGAAGCTTGTAGATGGAACCACCAGACACATACTCCAAATAAATATAAAGTTTATCACCTACTGATTCAGACCCATAATACTGCACAATATTAGGATGCCTTAACCGACTCAATAAAGCAATTTCTTGTCCCAGCTGCTGTGCACTTTCCTTTGACTTTGCGTTTATCTGAGAATAATGTAACCTCCTTCATTGCACACATTTCACCACTTTCACTATTAAAACCAACATAAACGTGCCCAAATGTGCCTCTACCCAGCAACTTTCCTTTTTTCCAGCGGGAACCAGGACTGGTTGGATTCTCTGCCCTTCCTGGACTTCGTGGCACGGAGGGAGATGTTGCTGCTGAATTTGAATGAGAGTATGGAGAAGAGTTTAGGTAGAAATTGTTACCC